>JBBBDQ010001371.1:2035000-2427122 GCA_037127315.1 Ascarosepion bandense
CATGCTAGACATCTGCTTTCTACGCGTTTGCAACAAGAAAGCGAGTCTGTCGACCAATACCTTCAGGCCTTGAATCGACTTGCCGCTGACTGTTGCTTTAAAGACGTAACGGCCACCACTTACAGGGATGAATCTGTCCGTGATGCATTTATTCGTGGTCTTCGGTCCTCATTGATACGTGCTAGGCTCCTTGAAACTGACACTCTAACTCTCGCAGAAGCTACTCAATGTGCTAGGGCTTTAGAACAAGCTCACTTTTGCGCGGAATCGTATGCCACCCAGATTGGAGCAGCCGCCGTTACTTCTATTACTGGAACTAAAAATGTGTTGACCGATTCTGCCGAGGAGGCCACTGGTATTTCTAAAAATTCTGCTCTAACTGATTCTCCAATGAAGTGTGACTCTGTACTGTTCTCTGCTGCCCTTCCTGTTCGTGGCAAGTGTTACAACTGTGGAGGGAGACGTCACTTTAAGGACGACCGCCGCCTCTGCCCTGCCCGCAATAAGGTATGTCGAAGCTGTGGCAAACTCGGACATTTTTCTAAAGTTTGCCGTTCTACTCTACCGACACATTCACGTTCTTCTTCTGCTATCATAGGGGCCCGTGCTAAAGGTGGTGATAGTTGCCCTCCTATCACCGAAACTGTGGAGTTAAAAGGGAAAAAGTTAACTGCCCTTATAGACACCGGCAGTTCTGATAATTTTATCAGTGCCCGTATTGTCAAAAAAATGAGACTGCCCACTTTAAAACGGAACTCCGTAATTTCTATGGCATCATCCGCCGTTTCCCTTAAACTGTCTGAATATTGCACCGAGAACGTTTTCTTCAATGGTTGCGAATATAAAGAGATTGACCTTACTGTGCTTCCTGACTCCTGTATGGACATTATACTCGGAATGCCGTTTTTGAAACTACACCGGGGTATTACTATTTCTTTTGGTGGATCTCAGGAAGTTTTAAAAATCTGCGCGCTAACCAGGATCAGTTGTGCCCCTGTAAAATTGTTCCGATTGACCCCTGATTGCAGACCCATTGCTACTAAATCCCAAAACTACCGTGCGGAGGATGCCCGATTTATTGAAAAAGAAATTCTTCAACTGCTTGAAGACGATGTCATTGCAATGAAACCAGCTATTCACCGTGGCGTGCGCAAATTGTTGTGACTTCGTCGCCTAATAGAAAGAAACGATTGGTGGTTGATTTTTCCCAAACCATTAACCGTTTCACACTACTTGACGCGTACCCTTTGCCTCGGATTGAGGATCTCGTAAACCAAATTGCCCAGTATCATATTTTTAGTACGATTGATTTGTCTAAAGCTTACTACCAGATCGAAATTTGTCCCGAAGATCGGCCTTACACGGCTTTTCAAGCTGGAAATCGTTTGTATCAATTCAAACGAATACCCATGGGTGTCACTAATGGGGTTTCTGCCTTTCAACGATTTATGAATTCCTTTATTTCTGAAAATAAGTTATCCGGAACTTTTTCTTACATTGATGACATTACTATTTGTGGTAAAACTCAAGAGGAGTATGACGCTAACTTGGAACGTTTCTTAAAGGCTGCCTCAACATACAACCTCGAAATAAACCGAGAAAAATCAAAGTTTTCGCTTCGTTCTATCAATTTGCTTGGATACCAAATCTGTGACGGAACTATTCAACCTGACCCTGAGCGTTTGAAACCTCTTTTGCAAATGCCTCCTCCTTCGGATTCAAATTCGTTAAAGAGGTGCCTTGGTATGTTTTCTTACTACGCGAAATGGATACCTAAGTATTCACACAAAATTCGTCCCCTGGTTGAAAATAAACAATTTCCCATGCCTCCTATAGTTGTGAATTCTTTCGAAAAACTTAAGAAAGACGTTGCCGAATCATCTGTAAAGGTTATCGACGACGAACTACCATTTACTATTGAAACCGATGCCTCAGAGAAAGCTATAGGAGGCACTCTCCTACAGGCTGATAGGCCTGTAGCATTCTTTTCCCGATCATTAAACCCATCTGAAATACGACTACACATAGTTGAAAAAGAGGCTTACGCGATAGTTGAATGTGTCCGAAAATGGAGGGACCTCCTTGTTGGGAAGCACTTTACTATCATAACAGACCAGCAAGCCGTATCTTTTATGTATAAGCCAGCTAACCGAGGAAAAATTAAAAATGATAAAATCATTCGGTGGAAAATGGAGCTTCTCCCGTTCTCGTACGATATAAAACACCGTCCCGGAAGTGAAAACACCGTTGCCGATGCTTTGTCGAGAGTGTGTGGTGCTGCTGCTTCCTCCTTGGAGGAGCTAAGGACCATACACAGTTCATTAATACACCCTGGGGTTCAACGTTTTTGGCACTTTATACGATCACAAAATATGCCATACTCAATTGATGAAGTTCGGCGCGTGACATCCGAGTGTCCAACTTGTGCAAAAATAAAACCTCAATTTTCCAGCCCTACTAATAATACGCTAATCCGCTCTACTGCTCCCTTTCAGCGCCTCTCTGTAGACTTCAAAGGGCCTGTCCCGGCATCATCGAAAGGATGCCGTTACCTATTTACTATCGTCGATGAGTACAGTCGATTTCCCTTTGCATTCCCGTGCCGTGATTGTTCTTCGCAAACCGCAATCAAGTGCTTGACGAATATTTTTTCTATTTTTGGACTCCCCACTCCCCACTGGACCCTTTCTATAAGAAAACATTCAGCATTCATTGACTGCACGGTTGGCTTTATAATCAGGTGAAATTTATAAAATCTTTCTTTTAAAAGAAGGTCCTGGGCATGATGGTAAACTGCATCCAGCAGCAAGGCTTCTGATTGGGAAGTTGTGAGGAGCATGGAACCACCTCTTAACTGCTGTTGTTCCCAAGTCCACCCTGACCCAGAGTGGAAGCACCTTTTAGGGTCCTAGCTATGGTAAAACAGTTAACTTCAGTTTTAAAAAATAAAAACAATTTTTTATCACAATCTAACTAAATCACACGATAACTGAACATTTTAAAAAATGCTTTAAGACCCTACCTTTTTGGCATTAAATAACCCACAGAGGTTGATATGCCATTAAACAAAACTCAAACCCTTTTAAAAGAGTTTTTCAGAAAATTGGACTTTTCAAATCCATTAACCATTATTGCTTTTTCTAGTACTGATGGGAGTTTCCTTCCTAATGTTTTGTTTAAGGTACATTGATATACTCATGTATGTACTCAAAGATTTTTAATATTTGGTTAAAATGTTTTACATTTCCTTTACTTTCTTTCTATGCAAGGAAATAACCTTCTATAAAAGTATGTCAGCAAAATGGTCAGAGAAAGAAAAAATCTAATCATATGAATATGATTATCAATCAAATCAATAAGTAAACTATTTTCATTAATGTAAATTATGTATCCTTTCATTGTGACGAATCCAATTCCCATATACACCTTATCTATTAAGTCGCCATGTATCTGTGGGTGTTCATTAAGTTGTGAAGCTCTATATTATATTTTGTTTGTCCCTATCCTTCTGAAGTATATATATATATATATATATATATATATATGGGGGAACGAAAGAGAATTATTGCTGAAATTTGCTGTATTTATATGGGAAGAGTGCTCAATACTGGATATAAATAATCTATTCATATAGACAATGGTGCTGTAAATCAATACAGTTTAAAGATTGCACTGAACCATGAAACTGACAGTCACTATTCAGTGCTGATTCCTATGTCCACATTCTGTTTTTAACTATTGCTTATATATATATATATATATATATATATATATATATATATATATGGATATTGACACTCAGTGGCGGTAACAGTCTGCTTCCTGCTAAATGTAATTGTCATGCCATGTGCATTGTTTTTTTTGCTTGACTTTTTATATATAAAGGTCAGTGATGCATTTTGGCTATTCTATTGCATTATGGGTAGTGTATTCTAATGGTTATTTTGGTTGGTACAGTTTATTAATTTGTTAACTTAGTTTATTTACTCATTATTTATTTGGATTAATTTATTTTACTTGTTTTGTGTGTATTTTATTTTCAGTTTTTCTTGTTCATTTTCAGTTTTTCATTTTTAAGTAGTGTAGTTTTCATGTTTACATTTTGGGATAAGTTCTGATTGTTTTGTTCTGAGAAGGTAATTTTAACTATTTTTTTTCCTGGCAGAGTTTACAGTTTTTGGATTAATTGATGTAGGCTGAGGTCTTTTTCCTTGTTCTCCAGGATATTTTCGTTATAATTTGTTTGTTTTTAATCACCTAAATATGTTTAGAAAGCAATGTGCAAAAACATTCAATGGGCACAAGGCCTGATGATTACATTTAGCATGAAACACATGATCTCCTCTGGGTATTGAATTCAATATCTATTTTTATATTTATAATTACAAACACCATCCTTTATATTGAGCACTTCAACCCATAAATATAGCATACCTTAAAATTATATTTTATCATATATATATAATTTGGAAATGAATTATTTTCACAATGTAGGTTTCAACCTCTCGGTATCTTCAGGTGATTTCCAATAACTGATTTTTCCATTTTTCAAAAGCATGAACAGGGATTTTTACAAATGCGTGACTTGAAATTTCAAACAACCAAAGATTTTCAAAATTAGGAAGGAGTTATTCAAGGATCCTACAACACTTCCATCCATGTTTGTAAGATCCTAATATGTATTTATAAGTATGATTACACCGGGAAATAATTTTCAATCTTTCATTTAGTAATTCTTTTTCATTCTGGATACAACATGATAGCTAACTTTTCCTCCTGGCACAATCTGCATACATTGCCACCATTGTATGGTTTGGCTATTTTAACTATACTCCAAGTTATATCAGGGTCTTTTCCATATTTCAATTTTAATTTCCACATGTGGCTAGCTAGTTTGGTACAATTTTTGAGGTGTTCTAGTTTAAATGTAGATTTATGATTATTCCATATGATTCTAAAATTGTCTTTGGTCGACCCCAAATATGTTTGTCTTTGTCCATCTATGTCATGTACCTCTACTTTGTATATAACCCTTCAGTTTTAAAAAGTCCATTAAGTGGGCATTTGTTTTTGTCCCAACAGTTACATTCCTTGTTAATGATGTTATTTTGTATGTTGTTATTTAGGTTTCTGGCATTTCGGGTTTGTTTTTTTTTTATGTAATTTGCTAAATTACTAGTACAGCTATAACTTAATTTGATTGAATTCCTATTGAAAATTTTGTTTAATTCTTATTTTTTTGGAAGTGTTTATTGATTAATTTTAAAAAGAACAAAAAAAATTACTAAATGAAAGATCAGTAATTGTGACCAGATGTAATCATACCTATAAATACATACTAGGATCATACAAACATGGATGAAAGTGTCATAGGATACTTGAATAACTCTTCCCTAATTTTGAAAATTTTTAGTTGTTTGAAATTTCCAGTCATGTTCATAAAAATTGCTGTTTGTGCATTTAAAAAATGGAAAAATCAGTTACTGAAAATCACCTGAAGATACCAAAAGGTTGAAAAGTAGGTTGCAAAAATAACTAATTTCAAAATGGAAAATATTCAAAAGTTCTATAATATAAATGTATTGAAAGCTTTTTAATACAACTGTGTACTGGTCTAATTTAATTTTGGCAAAATATAATTATATATATATATATATATATATATATAAGAGTTAATGGATTTATTTTTAATCAGAGATTTTTATTACACCAAACATTATTTTTAGTGGATACCTGTATTTGAAATATTTACCCTGTTAAATAGTGTGAATTAAATGTACCAGTCTGCACACTCAAGAAATTTAATAAAAAAAATATGCTTTTTGGCACAGTTTGAACCTGCATTCCTCTTTTTAGGATAAACTACTCTTTGATTCTGCATGCCTTACACAGTGTTTAAAATAAAAACAGGGTATCTATTTCAAATATTGGTGCCCACTAGATAGATTGATAGATAACAGATTAAATCTTCTCAAGTGACTAAATTTTGTGTATAAACTGCTCATTAGTGTCAATATATCTGTTAATGAATTCAGTATATTTATATCTATTGAATTCATTAACATATATACTTATATATGCAACATAAAAACAACTTTAATCATTTACTCCAAACACATTTTAAATTTGTTTTAAACATTATATAAAATATTTAAATGTAAATGTTCAGAAGCATTAAAACATGACCTTAAAATTAAATAGTTCAATTATATATTATTATTAATAATAAATATACATATTACCAATGGCACAAATTAAAGTTAATAATAAATATACATATTATCCTTCACCAATGGCACAAAGTTTCAGGCACAATGCATTATTATATTGAGTAGTTTTATTCACACTAGCACACTATATAGGCAATATATAATATATATATATATTATATAGGCAATATATAATATATATATATATATATATATATATATATATATATTAGTCATCCACATACAAGCCTGTTTTCCTGTTTTGCTCATCAGTGTGGCGAGACATCCTCTGGGATCAAAACTCGACTGATTTGGTGTCAGTCAGAGTGCCTACTCCCTAACTATCAGCGCATGGCTGAAAAAGGAGGACATTTTAGTGTGTTATATATATGCAGTGTATATATATGCAAATCACAGGGAAAACTCAATTCATTACTGAAGTGTGTGTATGTATATATATATATATATATATATATATATATATATATATATTACAAACATTATTATAGTCTACATATTATTATGATATCAAATATAATAACATTTGAAGTAATAAATAAATTAGATTAAAATGAAATCTATTAATTCTTTAGAAATATAAGATTACAAGCCAAGTTTCGGAAAACATTTTGAAGCAAAAAAAGATCAAAACAAATTTCACAAGCCATTGCAAAAAAATAGAAATTCTTGATTCTAATTGAATAGAAAGCAACTAACAGAACTTTATGACTTGTGTCATATTTCTTATCACTAAAAAGTAGAATTGCACACATGCAAAATTGGATCAAAACTACTGAAAGCAAATTTTGTGAATCAGTGTGAAAAATTTTCTGGCCCATGAAAAGTGAGCGATTCTCAAAACTGAAAAACATTTAACAAGCCAGTGGGAAAATATCCAACAAACAAACATGCACACATATCAACTTTCTGACCTGTTTACCGACCACTTATCTATGTATACATGGTATTTTCGGCTGTCAGAAAAACAGATTTTGATATGTAAAATCAGAAGTTTATTTGCCTGAAGAGTCAACTTTGGACTCAAAACACGTGTAATGACACAAATATGTTTATAGACAATGTATTATACAAAAGATAAATAATATTAATAATAATAACAATAAATCTACACTTTAAACAAAATATTTACTTCTCACATTTTTTTCACCTATATAGTAATATTTTTATTATTGGTATTTATGATAAAAACATTTTTTCACTGTTACACAAGAACTGTTGTGTTTTGGTACTATCGATAGTACCTCTTCAGGTAATTTATGGTTGCATGAAATGTTTAGTACTAAATTAGGCCATAAATTCCTCAATATAGTTGAAAAACCCTACAAATAAACTCTTCAGTAAGATTTTTAACAAAAATACTCTTAAATTAAGCTACAGTTGTACTGATAACCTTGAAAAGATCATGAAAAAGCAGAATAAGAAAATTTTCAACCAATATAACAACCTAACTATCAACACCATCCTAAAATAACAAAGGTAATACATGCAATTGTCAAAATCTGAATGGATGTTCATTACAAAAGAGATATCTAACTGATTCTATTGGTTACTTATGCACTATTTCCATCATTGAAAACCCAACCGTTAATAAATTTTAGATTAGTAATACCAAGAGCCCCTTCAAAACTTGAAATGCTGATGTATTAACATATTTTATTTTTTAATAATAAGGCATACAGAAATAGAACATCCCTTTCTAAATACTTTTTGCATATAAAAGAAATCAATAAAACCCCTACCATAAAATTGGAAATATTAACAAAAACTAGAACTTAAATCTTTACACAAGTCGTGTTTCATGTGTTTACAGGAAAAATTTCAAATTACCCTATTTAATTTTCAAATTATCCAGTTTCCTAAATTAACCCTGTTAAATGAACAAAACAAATTAACAGTCACTTGCCAACAGCATCTTTTGTTTACCTCAAAGTATACTTAATTACATTTTCTGCTATAAATATAACTACATTCATATACACCTAAACTCTATGCATATTCTGTTACATGTAAAACAAAAATTCACCCTTGATAATGGCTAAAAGTATAGCCGAAAGTGCTTAGAAAAACAAAACATTTGGACTGTTTCTATATAATTTGAGTTCTGAAAAGAAAAATCATAAGAACATGCAAAAAATTACATAAAACATTTAATGATATTACCTTGTTTGTCATTTTTAATGAAACCTGCATATATATATATATATATATATATATATATATATATAGTAGTGAACATAATATAAGGAACAGAAACAACAAAGACATAAATATGTGTATTACTTAAAAAGTAATGCATGTTTAGCAATTAAATTTTTACTAAGTAAAGATTAGGGTGTAATGCATAAATATTATACAAAGTTACAAAAATTTACATAAGTTTTTTTTTAAATAAAGAGTAAATGGAACAAAGGAAATAAGCTTCTGGACAAAAGTTAAGGAATGATCTTGTTAATACTTGATTGTAAACAAAATATCAACAAAATTTAATATTTGGTAAACATCCCCTTTACTTCTCTGCATTATATTATGTCCACTACTATATATATATATATATATATATATATATATTTTTTTTTTTTCTAAAATGTGTGCATTTCTACACACACACATTATATATATATATATATATATATATATATGCACACATACAAGGCCAGTGTATATTACACACCCTACCACACACAGAGGGGAGGCAAGCATAATTTGGGACTCCATGTAGTACTTTATGACCCTCACTATCTTATCAACATTTGCTTTTTTCTACCTACACATATTAGAAATTAAAAAGCACAATTAAAGAATGAAAAGTTTTCATGGATTTTGATGTCAATCTAGTTTCTTTTTGTTTTGTCAAAATTTGTGAATTTTTTTTGTTCATGTTTCACTAATTTTTATCCACAATGTTGAATGTGTTATAATTACTCAACTTAAGAAAAATTTTAAGTTCATGTTAAAATTTGCTGGAAAATTTTGTTGATCTATTATGACATGTCTCTAATTTGTATTTAGATACATTGTATTTATTTTAAATTTTTCTAGTTGAATTTTTCACTTATATTGCATACGATCGAATATTGTATATAATTAGGTTAGAATAAAATTTGTATTTTATACGAATACTACCTTATGAAAATTGAGATGTAGTAGAGTGACCGGTCTTGTATCATATATTTGGTGTGGCCCATGAGACTCTTGCATTGGCCGTGTGTGTGTGTTTCTATCCTATTCTAAATTCTTGAACTCTAATGACTTTAGGTGCATTTGTAACCTGGCACTGGAAATTAGATTTTTTGGTAATTTCTATTTTTGAAGTGTAAAAAATTTTATTTACTTCAATTTTTCTGAGTTATCTTTATTAGAATGAATTAAATTTATTTCCAAATATCTTTCAAACATTATACTACTCTGAAGACTCATATCCCCAGAACCAAATATAAAGATAAGTTGTCATACACTGTTGATTTATGATCATGAAAAATTGACGTCTTATTTGTTTCAGTGCTTTTGTTCTGAAGTTGTCTTGTTAATATATTTGTAAAATCTCATTACAATACTCTCATCACATAAAAACGTTTAAATTTTAACCAAAAATAGAATGTTATTTTTGTTTACTTTTTTTTGTTTACTCTCCCATTTACACAGATACAAATGAGGCCAAAGAAAGCTCTTCTCCCTAAGATCAAATAAATAGACAAGAGAAACAAGAAAGAACTTGTAAAACAGGTGGAGATAAGGTTCATGTAAATATTTTGAAGAAAGCCATAACTGGTTTTCAGAAATTTTGTAGATCTTTTTTTGCAACATTTTGTTATAAGTTTTATGTGCCTATCTCGTGGATCAGAGTTCAAAAAGTAATTTTATTTTTAAGTTTTGGTTCATAAATAATATCCAAAGAAGTAGCAATTGTTTGTGTAAAAAACCTTTTGGTTAAAATCAGTGAAATAGAAATAAAGTAAATACTAAAACTACCTATAAAAATATAAACAAATATAAAATAATGGTACAGCAGAGAAAAGAACCATTCACATTAAAATATACTCTCCAGCACTAAATTACTTAAAATAATCTATAGTTTATTAACAGTGCAAATATTATTTGAATACTTTACACTTTTGATCATTTTCTTATTTTATTTCCCATGTTCCTTCATGACATGTACCATTATGACTTTCCACAACTTCCTATGCTTTGTATTACATAACATTATTGCACTCTTTTCTTTCTTTCTAATGCTGAAATCATATTTTTAGAGAAAGATTTTAGGAAATGCCATGTAATCCTAATAAAAATAGCAACATTTTCAGACAATGATATGGTATGGGTGTAATCATCCTCTTTATTCTGAATTGAGAGTAATGTCTTTAAAATTTTACAATATACTTTGTAAAATGTAAAATATTTAAAATCTACATAGTGAAATTATCAAACTGGTCAAAATCCTAACCCCCAAACAGCAAATAACATTAAGGACATCATCAGAGGAGCAGAGAAACATTAAAATGTTGTTATTTGTTGCATAATACTTATACAATTTGGCACTTATGTGGAATAGAATGAAGCACATTGTTATTAGCTTAAAATTCTTTGCCAGATAAGATTGCAGCAAAAATTCCATCAGCAAGAATTACAAGGTGATGACATAAGGCATCACTAAAATGTTCTTCTGTAAATCCTTGCAAAAACTTTAAGCTGACATTAGAAACAAAACAAAAATTGCCAAAATTCAAAAAGGCTTTGAATATGATCAAAAAAATATTTTGGGTTCTTATAGATTAAGATCACTCAGAGATTTTTTTGTTTGAGATTTAGTCTTTCGACTAATTGTTTTATTGAGACTTAGTTGAAGTGTTTGCCCAAAATAATCAGATAAAGCATTTCTTCATGAAATGACCAAACTTTGTAAGTATATATATATATATATATATATATATAAAAATAAAAAATCTAAGAGTGAACCAACAACCTACAAGAAAGTTAAAACTAAAATAGGCAAAAAGTTTTTTTTCGATCTTAAATAGAAACTTTGGTAAAGATAATCCTCTCCATAAAATTAAGTTATTCTTGTTTGCCGAATATAGGTAAAATCATTAAAGGCCTAAATAAAACCAAAATTAGAAAGTCAGACATTAACAATAGAAATTCATGTAATTGTAGAATAAAATTAAATTGCCCCCTTAATGGAAAATGTCAGCAATCTTGCGTGGTTTATAAAGTTCAGGTTTATAAAAATGATACAGACCTCCAACCTAAGACATATATAGGTGCCATGCAGGATTCTTTCAAAATTAGAGTTTACAACCACTTAAGTAATTTTAAGCACCATAAGTATAGTCATAACATTTCTCTGGCGTCCTATGTGTGGGACATTAAAACTTCTACTAATACTGATCCCATTTTAAAATGGGAAATTTTAAAACGATGTTCCAAGTACAAGCCAGGGAGTAAGTTCTGCAATTTATGAGGGGAAGAAAAGTTGACCATTGTGTTATTCAAATCCGCACAGAATTTATTAAATTCAAAAACTGAAATTCTTCATAAATGTATCCACATGAAAAACTGTTTGTTCAATTAGCCTCCTGTTTAATTGTTCTTGATCTGTTTTTTTTCCCCCCTGAATAAAGTTTATCGCACCCTATTTCTTGAGTTTGGTGTCTTCCTTGTTTAAGCTGAAATTCTACATATATGCTGCATAATTTCTAAGTTTTAGTCAATTTTTTCCCTGATGAGCAGTTAAGTGAAAGCGTGTTATCAAGACCTCATTTGTAGTTTAATTATTGCTAGTTTTGACAGAATTAGTTCTGTTGCTATTATTACTATATATATATATATATATATATATATATATATATGATGCAGGTTTCATTAAAAATGACAGACAAAGTGTGATGGTTAAGTTTTTCATGTAATCTTAAGATCTTTTTTGAGAAGATAACTTATATAGAAATTGTTCAAATGTTTTGTTTATTCAGCTATACTTATAGTCATTTTCATGGGAGAATGTTATTTTATGTGTAACAGAATGTATGTGACTTACCAAACCCTATCCGGAATATACTTGTTGACAACACAAATATCATAGCATCAAAAAAAGACTAAAAATAATAGAGGCTTTATTGATAAAAAAAGAAAAATTCAATACTCAATAATATCAACTACGAACACACTAACAACATGCTTACTGTGTTCGGTACATAACACATACCACTATGCTACATCATACATAACACCAAATACATTCTGTTATACGTAAAATAATATTCATCCTCAAAAATGGCTAAATGTATAGCTGAAAGCAATCAGATAAACAAAACATTTGGACAATTTTATGTAATTTATGTCCTAAAAAAGCATAAGATCACATGAAAAATTACATAAAAACTTAACTATCACATCTTGTCTGTCATTTTTTAATGAAGCCTGCATAAAAGAGAGATTGTTGTCCAAATATATGTATGTGTATATATATATGTGTGTGTGTGTGTGTGATACATGATGCATCACTCTACTACATCTCAATTTTCGTATAAAATACAAATTTTATTGTAACCTAATTATGTACAATAATGGATCAGATGCAATAGAGGTAAACTATTTTCAACTAGACAAATTGAAAATAAATACAATAAATCTAAATACAAATTAGTGACATGTTATAATGCACACACACACAATGTTTTTCTAGTTTTGTGTTAAAATAGTATCATTATTCTCAAAGTAAGTTATTCTGATTTATTCTGATTCTTGTCTGTTTGTGGAAAAACAATTTTTAGTTTCATGTAACAAATAAGCATTCCTGGAAAACTGAAATCTGCACCTCCGAATGGCCTTTGAGTTTCAATCTCAATCAGTTATTTTCATATTATAATTACATATTATTATTAATTGCTCAAAGAATATGTGCGTTTACTCTATGGTCATTGTATAAAAAGTATAAAGTGGTTGTTTGAAAATGGCAAACTCTGTAAATAAAAACTTCTATCTATAAAAGACTTATCTACTAAACAGTTCTTGCCAGATTCTCTGCTTTGCTAAATATAGTGTAAATGTCTACTTCACAACCTAAGAGTAATCTGGTTGGATGATCAGATATTAAACTACCTTCAAGGATGCAAATAGATAACGGATGCTTGTGGAATATGAAAGAAAGGAAGAATAGACAGAGGAAGTGTTTGGATATCAAAGTGAAGTTGTCCATTGGGTAGGATTGGAAAGCGTTAAGGGCTCAGAACTCCATTTCTCAGACATAGTGATTGCAATCAAAACAGCTTTTTATGATAAATATTATCTATAATGTTGGGAGAGCTGTAACTTATCTTCTAATAGTATTATTAAAATACAATATCTGTGTAGGAAATATCAGGAAATATCATCCAAAATTGAGTTGAAGGAGTTAATGTCTGTTGTGCATTTTAATGTTAGTTGAATTGTGAATTTTTTCAACTTAACTTTATGAAATTACAAATAAAGAACAGATATACATTAACACTTTGAATAAGAAGAAATAAGTTATTCTGAAAAAGGACACATAAAAGACTGAAAAAATATACATCCAAATAACAACAGTAGTAGCTTGTAGTGACATGAAAAACACTAAGGCATATCATTTTTGTACCTTTCCAAAAAAAAACAAAAAAAAACATTTACATTGATGAGGACTGTAGCAGCATGAATGTGTTAAAAGAAATGTCTGTAAGATTTCAAGTACCTTTGATATACAGATTGCTATGCTATGGCCAAATAAAACTTTGTATACAGCATGGTATCACTTTGTCATAGAAGAAATTAAGTAAGCATTAAGTAGAACATATATAGTTTCTAATTCTCACAGATTTTAGCAGAAAACTTTGAACTTTTAATTTAGATTTGCATTTTCTTATTTTAGTAGTTAACTAATTATAATTTAAAGAAAAGACTATACGGCAGATTTCATATGCTGTGTAAAATTGCTTGAAATGAACTAATTAGAGAATGAAAATCAATTAAATTGTCAAAAAGTAAGGAATTAAAAATACTTATGATAAAAGTGCCAGAAAGAGAGGACTGAAAAGTTCTCAGCCCAAACCACTTCTCAAAATTTGGGCCAAATGACCAAACAATATTTTTGGAGGAAAGGATTCTTTCACCACTCTTATATTTTTTTTTTGTGTGTGTGTGTGTGTGTGTGTGTGTGTGTGTAGCATGTTCATAAATCCACATTTTAACTATATTCACAAGTATATATAATTGCATATATAATGGCTGGTTACTTGTATCCAATTATCCTGTCTGAGCAGCTAACAAATCCCTGTTACAAATTTCGTGCTTATTCATTATCCACAGAACCTATCTGTAGTTTATACTGTAACTATGCTGAGTGAACTTTAGCTATAGTTTCTGGAAGTGAGCACATCATCTGACTTGATCAACAGTTTGAAAAAGGCCAGTATCCTCACAGCCACAATCACGATGACTTGTGATTTCATGTTAGTACAATCAATGACCATCTTTGATAATTAACTCACATGGCTTGGGTCAGAGCACTCAAACCCTCAGTCACGATGACTTGTAATTTCAAGCTAGTACAACCATTTGTCACCTTTAGCAGTTTTGTTAATTCACATGGCTTGGGTCAATATGCTCAAACTCTCAGTCATGATGACATGATTTTGTGCCAGCACAATAACCAACAGTCTTGTCTACCCATTTTCAGGTTTTCATGGTTAGGGTTAGATATTGGGATTACCTACCCAGGCTGATAATATCACAAAGTCACCTTCCTGACAAATCAAGGTGATATTCAAATCTGAATGTCATGGTTGGAGAGTGAACATTCTAATTATTTGGCCATTTGCCCTATATAGGGGAAGGACTGAAAACTTTTCAGCCTAGCTCACTTCTCAAATATTATGTGTATATTTACACATGTGCATAAATGTATCTGTGGCAGGAAGGTGTACTAGCTGTAAACCTAGTAATGATGCTTGGGTATTGAATGAAGGATTGTTTGAGAAAGGCATATGTTGAGGACTTTTTAATGTTAAACACTTCCGAAGAAATAGTAAAAACCATCAGTGTAATTATGTATTGCAAAAATTGTATTTGACTAAAATATTTCAGTTAATCATCTCAGAATTTTGAAGCTGTTTGAATTGAACCCATTATGTATGTAGGAGGTACAGAGCTAATAGTTTAAACTTTAACTTCAAGCAAAGAATTTATGAGTGAAGAAACTAAAATCATGTTTACAAAACATTTTAAAAAGTGAACAAAAACAGTGCTTATTGAAAGTGCAAATGGAACACTACAATTAATTACATGAAAAATGACATCAATAAATTAATATTCATTAAAATCCCCCTTGCAATTGGTCTATATATCTCATCAAAACTTATTGGATGATGTTCATTCAGAATATATATAGTTTAAGGGACTTAACTCTTATACAATGTGTCCCACAAAAAACCCATGAAATTTTAGATTTCCTATATGATGAAAAAAAGTTAAATAACACATCACTTGATAAGTCCCAGGCCAGACATATAGATGGCACTATTAATAAAAAATCCTTATGATTTTTATGAAGTACTAACCTTCAAATGGTACATAACAAAATTTGGGCACAATTGGATTATTAGTTTACAAATTAAAATTATTTAATTGAAGTTACTTTTGAAAATTTGCAAAACAATGCAAAAATCTGAATTTCTTGTGTTGATAAAGCATTGCTTTATGATGGGAAAAAATACTGTTCAAGCAAAGCAATGGCTTGGTAAGTTATTTAGACTCTGCTCCATCGGAAACAATAGTTAAGAGGTGGTATACTGACTTTAAACATGGTCATACAGATACAAATGATGCTGAATGCTCAGGTCACCCAAAATCGGCAGTTGTCCTAGAAAGCCCCCCAAAAATTCACAAACTCATTTTGGCCAATCATAAATTGAAGTTGCGTGAGATAGCAAAGGAATTGAATGTATCAGAAGGCAGTGTATTCACCATTTTGCATGAACATTTGTCAATGAGAAAGCTGTGTTCAAAGTGGGTGCTGTGTTTGCTAACAGCTGATCAAAAACAATGTGTCAATGATTCAGAGTGTTTTTTGCAACTGTTTCAATGCAACAAGGAGTTTTTGCATAAATATGTGACAATGGATGAAACATGGATCCACCACTTCATTCCAGAGTCAAATCAGCAGTCAACTGAGTGGACAGCAGCAGGTGAAAGCCATCCAAATCAACCAAAGACACAAACATCAGCAGGCAAGGTTTTGGACTCCATATTTTGGGATGCATAGCATATTTTGTTCATCAATTACCTAAAGAAATAAAGAACCATCAATAGCAAATATTATTTAGCATTATTGATGCATTTGAAGAAAGAAATCACTAAAAAATGGCCACAAATGAAGAAGAAATAGTGTTCTTTCACCAAGACAATGCACTGTATCACAAGTCGATTGCAACAATGGCAAAACTACATGAATTGTACTTTGAATTGATTCCATATCCAATCTATTCTCTAGATCTGGCCTGCAGCAACTACTGGCTGTTTGCAGACCTCAGAAGAATGCTCCGGGGAAAGAGATTTGGCTTTTAAGATAGAAATCCTATATCATCCAACAATTAACTGAAACGCAAAAAAGTAAAATTGCATACTCGCAGAAATGGATCAGAATGACTGAAAACATTTTGGAAAAACCCACACCAAGACAAATTTTACAAGTCAGTGTGAAAATTAAGATTCTGGATTCTGATTGGATAGGAAATAGCAAAATGAACAATAACCCTGTCAAATTTTCTTAACACCTAAAAAAATGGGTATGCTGTTTGATCCAATCATGTGACTAGATTTCACTACTTAACCATGTCTCTTGACCGGCCAAATTAGTTCAATGGAAACAGTAATCTGATAAGGACCTCGGCACAATGTAAGGAAGAAATTTCAAGACGTGGACCCTGCTGTCTCATCGACATACATTCATTCTTCCTCTCCTTCCAATTTTCCTCTTCATCTTCTCTTGCATGCTGTCAAAAAAACAAAAACAAAAAAAAAACAATGATAATAACAACAACAACATACTTCAACTGACTCCTAAAAACTAAATTCTGATGAATACAATTTCCTTTATTGCTTCACCTTCCTTTGTACTTTTACTCCAGCTATAACAAAGAACAGAACACAGACTTTATTAGTAACCTGTTCATCTTTTTACATACACACATTCTGCCACTTACTACTATTTCTCTGGAACATTTAACTACATACATTTTTCTCTTTGAACATTTTCTTCTTACAAATTTGTTAATTTGTTTAGTTAATAAAATTTTACTTTGACATACAAAATGAAATATTTTATTCTTCCACAGTCCAACATCCAACCTTCTAATATTTTAAATTGTGGCGACTTCAGTTGTGTTTGGCACAAGGCCAATTTGATAAACATCACCGAGGCTCTGACAGGCTCCAATGAAGAAGTGATATCAGAAACTGAGGCATATTTTGAGGCCAAAAACAAATCGTTTTACAAAAAAGGCATCGAATTGTTAGAGAAGTGTTGGAATCAATGTATCACCCTAGAGGGAGACTATTTTGATGAATAAAGTCAAATTTTGCTTAATAACTGTTGTTTTATTAGTTAGGTCTGGGATTTATTGAGTGATGTGTTAATATATGGAAAGAATAACTTTCTAGTTTGCATATCACATCTAACATTTGTGTTTTTGTTTGGTTTTAAGCTACTAGATGTCTATCCTTTGCTTTTCTTTCAAATAACTGTAACAAAAATTCCAACATTTTAATAAACTCTACCAAATTTTCTGTTTTCTTTTTTTTTGTGGAGAACCCTGTAGATTTTGAGAAAATCAAAAATCTCAGAGATTATACAATGAACACACTTACTTGTGTAAGCATATCCATGTAAAATTATACTGTAAAAGATCAAAGGCAATCATATGACCTAAGTTTTTAAGTGAAATATATCCTTGAAAACTTTTAAAATTTTTGATTTAATTAAAATTTGAAAACCATTGACTCTACCTAATTACACTGGATATTGTGTAAAAGTCGTAGAATTCATTTGAAAAGGCAGTCAAGATCTTTAATTCAACTGGCATTTCCACCAACAAATTATTTGATAGAAAAAGTGTTGAGCAAATAAATCAAATTACCTAGTAGTTATGAATTCAATTTATGAATCAGTAAGAATAAGTCATACCTGGATGGTGGGAGTTGAAGTTAAGTTACTTTCTGGTGAAGGTTGACTTATGACATAACTTATGATATAGGGATAACTTGAAACCATTCTCTATGCAAGTTATTAGGATATGCAAGAATGTGAGTAATTCCTAGTTATGGACCATTCACTGAGGAGAAATCTATGGCCATAAATTAAATAAGGGTTCAGTTTGAAATCAATAAACCCCTGAGGCCGAACAGCTGAAATGTAATGTTAATAACAAAGATGAGAACAAATGCAGATAATGTAAATAATACAGAAATACTTTATTAATTTGAAAAATTAAATAAAACATTTTCTTATCTACCATTCTAAAGAGTCAAGGCACATTGTTAGAATTAGTATACACGACTCAACAGGATTTATCACAAACCTTAGTTTTGAATAATTTTAACTGTACTTTGAATAAACTGAAATTATGCATTTTTAATCTTCTTGATGATGGTCCCTGTCCTTTGTATCTACAGGGTAGACTGGGCTTGAGCTTTTGGTGGCAGCCATTCAAAGAGAAGAAAAACATTGAATTCCAAGCCATGGAGTAGATAATGGGAAAACTGTTGTATGTTGTTCTACAACACATAATCAGTAGTCAACTTCCTTTCATCTGACTCTTTACACTTTATTTAGTTTATAGCCAACATATGCAAATAGGTAAAATCCTATTAGCTAATCCCATTATCCTCTTCCTGAACTGAAGAATTTTAACACCTTTCATTGTTCTTGAACTTCTTCTATAACTTCTTTCCTCCTCTTTCCTTTGAGTTTATGTCCTGTTCTTTTTAATGGAAAATCTTGGTCCCATTTCATTTTCTTCCAAGTCTTAGCTGCTCCTGCTACCAACCATTATCTTATCTTCTATTATGTTATCCAGATCTGAAGAACTCCTCCATTCTTGTCAAGTTTTTATTCCATTACAATATCATCTTCAATTCTGGGTCTTAATTGGTCAGAATGGGTCATTAGGCTTTTTCCTTTCTTTGATATAATGGATGAGTTATGTCCCTTTTGCATGATGAAATTAGCTCTTTCAGGATTTGCACCTTTGTCTTTCTTATACCACATCTTTTCTTGTCGAGTAAGATATTTTTAATGGAGATCTTGTCTTCTCATTATTACAGATGGGCTTTGCAATCTGTCTGCATGTGGAATCATCTTATAACTAAGCATTAATCTTGGTAAGTAACTGTCTGGAGTGTCTCTACTTAGAAAAAAGGCTTTTAATCCCATTTTTACTGTCTGCATCATTCTTTCTGCTATCCCATTAGATTGTGGGTGATATGGTTGTGCTTTGTAAAGGAATCAGCCAATCCACCTTAACCAATTACATAAATCTTCATCATAGAATTATAGTGCTATCAATGTTGTAGGGACTCTAAAAAAATATCACGCTTAACATTTGTTTTATTGTGGTCATTTTTTTATCTTTAACAAACTTTAGGCAATTCAGAAAAGGGGAATTAAAATTAGAATTAGCCCATGTCATTAATATTGTGTATAGACCATATGAACATGTGACCCTGGTTCTATTTCTTTAGGCTATGAGTGTATTCTTCTTTGTTGAAAATTCTGCACATTTTGGGCATTTATGTAGATATCTTTCTATATCGAAATAATATCCCAGACACCATGCCTCCAACTTTAATCCCAACTACAAAAGCATTTCACTTTCTTTTCCAACAATGTATCATAACAACAATGTATCATAACATCAAAGAAAAGTAATGTGAAGAGCCAAGATCATACACATCTTGAAGGGACATATCACTTAAAAAAAAAAAAAAACCCAAAAAAATGTCAATTAACAAGACCAGATTTCTAATTTAAAGATTTTTTTGTGTTCAGAGATTTGAACCCTGCATCTTAGAGTTTCAAATCTCTTACTATTTTTATTAATCTACATTAATAGGACTGCCATCAGACATCTATGAACATGTCGATGTTCATAGATGGTTAAAATGACAAGACTTAGTATATATTTCTATCAAGCAAAGATGTAACAAAACTGACTGTCAGGACTTATGATAAGAGAAAAACATGAGACTCATTATATTGTGCATTGAGTGCAATAGATTTGTGGTAGATCCAACAGAACCAGGATTTGTGATTAGAAATAAAACTACAAATATGCTTCACCAACTTGCAGTATGATTACAACAGTGTTTTGCTTCAAGAGGAAGACTACTTATAATAGAAAGAAGAAAGTAACCAGAGAAGACAATGCTTCTTTGTTGAAGTAGCTGTATGAGAACTTCATGGTTATATATCCTGAAAATATCATGTAAGAAAAAAGGCTGTTTCATGAAAGTAACAATGCATTTGTCTATACTTCTAACAAATAGCATGACTGCAATGCAACAAGCCATTACTCTAATCGAACATCATCTAACTTTTATCGCTTCTCTAGCAAGAAAAGGCCCGTTGCCAAAATTCATTTTGCAAATAAGAATGATGTCATTTTTTATTTGGGAGGAAGCCTTCTTCATTAATTTTCAAGCACTGCAGTACTGGTGGACACAAGTGGGAATTATATTTTAAAATAGAAAGAAAATATTTTTGTTAACTCTTGAAATGTTCAGTTCCTTTATGCCATTGTATCAAAGAAGCCTCTGTGTCTTGATCATATTAGAAAAAATAATACTTATATAACAGCCATAATAATCACCAGGTCAGGTTCTTTCAAAAGTTGGCCTTTATTTTTCCATGAAATTTTAGCTTCTGCAATTTCCTGATGGCAATTGATTTCAATTAAGGCATTAAATCTATCATCTGTCATTGTTATATTTACAATTTAAAATAGTTTTGATAAAAAATTTCTGGTATTTCTGATATTCCTATAAAACTCAAGTTAAAAGTTCAAGGAATGTTAAGTGATTCCATTACAATCTGGAAATATGAACTAGTATCTTCATAGTTGTTATTCCCAACTTAAGTTTGTTAACAACAAAGATGAGGACAATAATCTGCATGTAGTATAGATGATTATGGCAACACGAGCCAAGATAAAGACATTTATTTCATCAAATCAGTGTACAATAATAATGATAATTCTTCATTTAAAAAAAATTTTAAAAATGTCTTCTGTATTTTTTTTTTTTAAATCTGTTAACCCTCTTCAAACTCAACTTACAAATTTAGTTCTACTTATAAAGCCAACAGTTTAGCCGATTTGTGTCTGAAATCCTTTCATATTTTTTTTTTACTTAATTACCATTAGTGTTTGCTCTTTCAAGCCTGTAACTTGGAAGATTGTCATTTTACAAGTGAGATATTCTAATATTACATTTATTTTACATAAATGTATTTCATATTCATTGATTACAAAATATTTGAGCAGGAATTATGATGCAACTAGTGCCTGCCATTAGTTGCATTGGAGATGCTAAAGTTTTCAGCCAGGCCAAGAAATGATTAACAAAACTTTTTGTGTAGCAATTTCTTTTAAGACTGAATTTTTATATTTCTTGAAATTCTGAAAGAATATATTTGACCCCAATTATCCTGAATACATAACATATGAGCTTGAAAAAATATGTTACTTCTACATTTGCTTTGTAGATTTTATCTCCAGTAGAATCATAATTGATAATTTAAAAATACATTAAAGAACTTATATATAAGACAATGCAGAAAACCTCTATTTGGACCAATTCACTGATAAATTAGTATCATCTAAAAAAGAATTGTTTTTCAAACCTTTTTTTGAGGAGAAAACTTATAAGAATAGAAGTTTTCCAAATTATCTTATATATTTACTGTTCCATAAGATTCTCATTCAAGCTTTGCATATATCTATGCTAAATGTTTTAAAGAAAATTTTCAAAATATTTGATAAAATTCTGGTGATATATTAGGTGTGTACAAAAGTTCTTAGTACTTTTTTTTTTAAACAAGAGACTGAATATACATAATAAAGAACAACTATTTTTACTTAAATCTGGAATCATTTGCTCAGACATAATAGTATTTATTATAAAGGACAGTTTATAATGAATGAACAATAATGGACATAAAATGTAAAAATTATTTTTTCTAAAATTATTTCTTTAAAACATTCTAATTATTTTATTCTGTCAGAATTTTGAAAGTAAAAAATAATATTGTAAAATAGAAAGAAAAAAATAAAATATACTTTAAGTTTCAATGAATATTTTAAAAGTTCTTTAAAGAAGTTTGCATAATTTGTGATTATAATAAATAATACTTCTATGTACATTGTCCTTTCAGAATGTAGGCTATCATGGCCTTTCAAGTCTCCCTATCCCTGGTGGCTCTTAGCATGCTTTCTCCTGTAACACCACGCAACCCTTGTTCTGTCATCCACCTTATCAGGCCCTTCAAATATGTTATCCGCTGCTTTCCCCTGCCTCTTTTTCCCTCTATCTGGCCTGTTAGTATCAGGTTCTCGAAGCCCTCCTTCCTCATTGCATGTTCCAGAAACTTTAGCTGTCTCTTCCTGATGCTCAGTATTAATTCCCTTTTTGTTTCCATCCTCTCCAAAACATCATCATTACTCACATGCTCAATTCATGATATCTGCAGCATCCTTCTGTAGAACCACATTTCAGCTGCTTCAAGTTTTTCCTTCAACTTTGATGATATTGTCAAACATTCACTGCCATATTGAAGAACTGACACCACATAGCAATCCAGTACTCTCTTCATTGTTTCTAGTGAAAGTTTCCTGTCTCTTAATACTTTACTCAGCTTCTGAATGCATTCTTCACCATGCCAATTCTTTCCATATCTGCAATCAGCACTGTGTCATCTGTGTACCTTATGTTGTTCAAATTGTAGCTTCTGAAAAAACTTGGATATCAAGCAATATTTCAACCACTATTTGATTTTGTTTTTTAATGAAATACAAGGTCCAGGATCCACACAGAGTAGAGGCCTAACGAGTGAGGTTGTTGTATGAATGTAACAGAAGGAAGTAAGTTCAGATTATGAGAATATGTAGGCTAGACAACGGTTGACTCTAGCAATTAAGATTTTAGTGATCAGGGAAGCATCCTCTTGAGAATCTATTTCACAAACTTGTAGTTCTTGGCAAGAAGCTGTCTGAGCAAAACTTCTTTCTTACTAATGGAATATGATGGTTGACTTTGTACAGGGCATGGTGGATCTTAGCTGAGAAGGTTTGAACTGGTTTCACTCATCTGAAGATTTGATATGGAAATAGCAAAAGAGTAGTGATAGGCTTGCAGCAGTTTTTGCTATGAGAAAGGGATTGTAGATTGAAAAAATTCATCACCCACAAGGCTGTTTAAACACATTTAAACTCTGTCAAGGCTGGAAAGTGAGAATTGTACAGCTCCAGACTAGATATTACTGTAAATCCTCGATTTCTGGTCTGAACTGACTTTTGCAAATATAGAGCATGGCAGGAGAAGTCAGGTACTTTCTGGAGTGGCACAAGGAATTGGTCATTTTTCTAGCATCTTCAGCAATAGAGAGAGAGAGAGAGAGAGTGTCTGTGTGTGTGTATTTGTATATTTAGGCAGCAAATTTTCTTTTAAACATATCAGATTAAATAAATTGCAAACAATATGCTTATTTTCAATAAAATACGTTCATACTCCGGTTACATTTGTTACCATAACTCACACCTCTGAAGATGGCCTCAGAAAGAGGTTGAAAGTACTTGGGTACCTTAAAAAAATGAATGAAAATAACATCTGTCAATGTTACAGTTCATTTCTGACATCTTTTAATTGTAATACGTGAAAGATTATCTGTGAGTATGAACAGATTTTAAAAATAAGCAAACATATTGTTTGCAATTTATTTAATCTGACATGTTTTTATTTATATAATGTTCTACTTGAGATTTGGTGTGAACTTGAAATCTCAATAGACATTCAAAGCAAGGAGCCTCAATAAGAGTGCAACTATTCAATATGATCCTATTCAATTATTTTTTGCTTTATTTTGAAGACATTTTCATTGACAAAATAGTCATTGCACTGTGACAACTATTTTATATGGTTCAAATAAGTATACATCAATTTTGAGTTTTGAAGATTTCCTTTTAAGTTGATATATATCTTAATATCTGAATCCAAAACATTTTCTGCATAAAAGATCTCACCACTCAGTTATTCTTGGCAAGAGGAGATTGTTTTGCGTTTTCTTTTTCAAAAAACTTTGCCCTAATCATTTATCGCCATGTCATCATCTATTATTATTTTCAGCCTTACTACCAAATAACCAACTGATTTTTATGAATACAAATCTTTCTTTTTTTTCACCATTTAGATTAACTTTTTATTATTTCACACTTTCTTTCCTTTTTGAAATTTTTCTTACAGATTCTTTGGAATTTTTCCTTCTCTTTTCAAGTTAAATTTATTCCTTTATTTCAATTCTGTACAATTTACTTCTTTTACTTTCCCCTACCATGGTTAAATTTTGACTTTATTTTTTAATACATAATCAAAAAAGTCTTCTTATGCCGAGTCATGAATCCCTGTCTCTGTGCCTTTTTTATGTCTGGACAACAAATTTAAAAAAAATTTTTCTTAATCCTCTCCCACATTTTTTTAACTTCCTGTGTATGGATATGTTTTTGGGCGCATTCCAGTATGTAAATTTTTGTAACATATTTGAATTAATAATTTTTTTGTTTTGGATCATTGCTGATGAAGCAAGAGTTTTCTCACTGAACTTGCTATTCAACAAAATGTAATTTTCAGAATGTATTAATATACGTATTTAGCTCTGTAAAATAGATAATACTATTTACATCAAACCCTCTACCTGGATCATTTTTAATATTGATAAAATTAATAGGATCTGGTTTGGGGGATTTTACCTATATACACTTCCTTTTTGGAATTTAATATATGTGTGTGTGTGTGTGTGTGTGCATACACACACATAAATATGAAAATACTAGCAGTATAGCCCAGCGTTGCTCGGGTGCAATGAACGCTTTAAAACTAATCCATGGTTCTGGAGCTCAGGCTCTTTGGATGTTGGCATGAAAGACTAAAAAGCAATAGTTGCTTCCAGTTAAAGCAAAACCGTAGACTGAAAGAAAATGAATGGATGTAAGTCAAATTTTGATTTCCTGGTATTGGTATCAAATAGGTTTTTTTCGTCGTAAACTGAATTTTGAAGGCTAAATAAGTCCTCTGAGTAAATGTTATCATGGTTGAGACTAAGAACTACAATTATACCTACTTAGAGCCAAACCCGAAGCAAAAACTAAAATAAAAGGGCTGAAAAAAATACAGACATACAGGCAAACATCTTGCCTATATATATATGTATATATATATATATATATATATATATAAATAAAAATCAATTTTCTGCACTATTGTAAGAACTGAAACCTTGAAACATCTGAATATCATTTTTTATGTCTTTGTCTATGAGTGTCAAATTTGATTAAAAAAAATCGGGCCATTCCTACTATAACCCGATTTTTTCGATTATCCATATTTATTGGGGGTACCTTGACACAAAACCGAGCTAAGAACGCTCACAGACGCTTATAGTACAACTGTGTAAATTTTCAAGAAAATCGGTTCAGCCATTTGAGTCTATAGATAAAGGACACACAGACAAAGTTCTATTTATAAATAAGTTTAGATTTAGATATATATATAAAAGCACACCTATATGTATGTATATATGCATACATACACATTAGCAAGTAAAACAATATCAATGGCTACTAGTACTAAAAACCATATGTACACCTATATACATACATAGACAAACTCATGTAGTCAAGTATATATTCTAATATAAACAGAGTGAAAGAAAAAAAGAGAAATAGATATATAATAGTAAATAAATAAATAAAAAACAGGACCCATAAGTACAAACAGTTAAAATCAGGCACTAATTAAAAATTCAGAAACAATGTGAAATTGAAGCCTTGAAAATCATAATTATTAAATATTGACAATCAGTGCTATAAAAATGTTAAATATTAACCAGATGGTAAATGCTAGATTAAAATCGATCAAATATTAACATGATAATATATGCCAAATTAAATACCTAGCAAAAATTAATTAGAACATCCAAGTTGGATGAAAATATCCATAAAATAAAGGCAAATAACAATTGACACCAGTGAAAATAGTATACATAAATTCTTAATATTACAACCCATATTGTAAAGTAAATAATGAACTATGTTTACAATGAATTTGTGACTTTATATATCGAGATCTGTTTGTCTTTCTGCCGGCCAAAAACAGTTTATATATAGATAAGTGGTCAGTGAGCAGTCCAGAAATTTCATGTGTGTGTGATTGTTTGATGGTTATTTTCAAACTGGCTTGTTAAGTTTTTCCATTTTAATAATCATTCACTTTTCATTGGCCAGAAATTTTTTTTTTTTTTTTTACACTGACTGACTTGATTTTGTCTTTCCTTCAAACTTGTTTTAATTGATTTTGATCCAATTTTGTGTGTGTGTAATTCTACGATACGATACGGGTCATCAAGTTCTGTGTGTGGTTTTTGGAATCCAGAATTACTATTTTTTGCAATGGCTTGCAATTTTTTTTTTTTTTTAATTTAGAGTGCATTTGAATTTAGCATGTCTTAGTTTTTCATGTTTTGTTGAAGGAAGGCTTGTATATTTTCATAAATATTTTTTTCTGCATCATTAATGTGTCATAGTTTGCATTTTGGTAGATAAGCATTACTCTGAATTTACCTCCACTACATTAGTGTAAGTGTTGGGAAACATACAATTTCCTGTTGTTTAATGTTACTTCTGTGCAGGTTACTCTTTTATTCAGGTCTTGTGTTACCCCCACATATATTTTGCACATTTGTTGCATTTTAGAGCATAAATTACATTTTTAGAGTTGCAGTTAAGATTTGTTTTTATTTTGAATGTCAGCTTGTTTTCAAATTTGAAGTGGTTTTCTTCTATTATTATGTTACAGATCCCACATCTTTTTTGTTGCATTTTGTAACCCCCATGTGTTGTGCATTGCTTGAATTTTGATGAGGTTAGTTTTTTTTAAATTTTGGGGTTGGCATTTTCTTTTAATTATTTTTTATTTTAATTTATTTTATTTTATCATTAAGGTGTTTTTTTATCTTTGAAAATAATTCTGAGTTGCTTTAGTTGTGTGTGAAGACATATGTGAGAAATCTTTCTTCTTTTTCATGCCCCCCGCCATGGAGAGCTTATAATGGTATTTATTCTGCCAGTCCGAAACCCTTATTAGCATAGTGGGATATCCTCTTATTTGTAGTGTTTTTCATAGTTCCTTTAGTGTATTTTATGCAGGGGTTTTCATCAGCTACTATTGTGCAAATTCATAGGACTATAAGAAGTAGGGTATGGATTTTAAACAACTTTTAAGGTGGTGACTCTAGAAATGAAGGTATTGTGGGTTTATGGTAAATGCCTGTGATGTAATTGTTTTTGTTATTATATAAAAAGCAAGTGATATTAATAATAATAAAGCTACACTTTAAACAAAATGTTCACAGCGTCTCACATTTTTTCCACCTCTCTCTATATATATTCCTTCTTGTCTTTTCTCTTCAGAATGTGGGTGATCATAGTCCTCCATAACTCCCTATCTTTTGTAGCACTCAAAAATATTTCTTTTTAGTATCCCTCTCATTTCTTATTCTGCCTTCCATTTACAAAAGTTTGTTAGATAAGTTATTCACTGTTCCCCAATTGCCTTCAGTATATCTTATGAGCGTCATCTTCTCCAAGCCCTCTTTCTTTGTGTCCCAGAAATGTTGACTATTGTTTTCTGATTCAAAGCACAATTGTAGTTTTGTTCTCACTTTCTTTTAAACTAAAATAATTATTGCCATTAATTTTCAAATATCATGAAACTTCATTTTCAATTTTTGAAAGCATTAGCTTCTAAAACTTTTATGTAAATATTATACATAAAAAAAAATTTATAGGTCTCACTCCAGGAAATACTAAAAAATGCCAAAAAAGTAAACTTAAAAGTAAAAAAAAAATATTTTACAGTAAGATATAAAAAATATTTATTTTATGAAAGACTCAGATAAAATACATAATCAAGGATCTTTAAAATTTAATATCAAATTCCCCAACACACACACACACCTTTACTTTGTAGCACCATACTTGTATTAGATCTGTAGTAAATTTCCTACTAATAAATCCTTTTTTCATTCTAGAAGTTCTTCCTTTGTCAAATTTTAAAGCACTAAATTATGTTTCTGAACAAAAAATAAAACTTGACAATTTCTTAGAAACAAAAAAACCTATAGACTGTGTTGATTACCACCAACATAATACACAAATGCACACATATTGCATACATGAAAATATGAAAAAAAATATTTTCATATTTTCTCCCATTAACTAAGAAAAAATTCAAAGCATACTTGTTACTTTTATGCATGTGTGTAGCCATATCAAATGCAAAATAAATAATAGAACTGTCCAATAAACACAACAAAGTTTTCAATAAAATGAAAAAGAGACAGGACTATATAAAATAATATCAAGCAAGCAAACAATATATGCAAGGCAAATTAACAGTAATATGGCAAAAAGTTCACAAACTAAGAATTTGCATTGACATACTAAAAGCTAGTTTGAACAAGCAAACAATATTCTGACTTCTAGACAAGACAGATCAGGACTGAGTCATTGCAAACTGGTCTATGTTATTGATAAAGAAAAAAAATTACAATATGCATTTGTGCACTTTTGCCTATAAAAGGGAAGGGACAAGTGTTCTGCACCCATTTGCCACCCAGATTTTCCTCTTTTGGAGGCCTATCTGCCAATATGTAGGATTGTAAGCTGAGTTCTTATGTGACTGAGCACATTGTAATGAGTGATTCGGTCATGAATCTGATTAGTTAGATCTAGGATAAAAAGTGTTGACCAGCCTCACCCCACTCCTTTCTGGCATGTGTCAAAATTGGTCTATTATTATACGTTAATAAATATTCATACCCCGTCCGGATTTTTTCTTGTTGGGTGGGGAACTAATTCTTTTTTTTTTATTGGAAAAAGACAGAAAGTTCAAATTTGTTACCATGTCTTTGTCCCTTGTTGCACTGTTTTATTCGTCATTGTTTGTCTTAATATCTGTGTTTTTGTACCTTGAATGTTTTAGTTGTTGGCATGGGAACCCCACCACTGTGGCAGAGTATTTTCAACAGCAGTCTGCATCAACACCACCTGTAGGATCTGCATGGGCCTCTAATAAGGCAAAGAAAAAGAGTTCCGAGGACTATGTTGCTCTTCAAGAACAATATGCCCCTTATATGAAAGGCATTGAGTCCTTGTTCAAGTATATCATACCATTTTTAATTTCCATCCTTCTGAAGTGTTACTTTATGATACGTGTTTTGAACGTTAATGGTAGGCAGGGGTTCGTAGCCAGAGCTATGATACCTTGATTATTGTTTTAGTTGCATTTATTTAATCATGGTGGTTAATAAATGAATAAGGAATTGTGCTTCTTGTATTACAGCCGTCAACACCCTGTATTCAGCTTCGCATATTGACAATGCTATAGCAGGTTGCTTTCTCGTTTTCCACGAAATCATTGAACTATTTGCGATAATTAGAAGCCGTGTCCTGTAATGCTCTGGCGTTCTTTTGAATTTCCTCAATCAACGTCACAAAAATCCGTTAAAATTAGGGTCTTATTCGATTTATTAACACTAAACAGTGTTTTTGTGCCTTTCAAATAACGTAAAACTTGTTTGGCTTTTATCACGTGGACCATGGTTGGATTCGCGCAATATTGCGACAATTTTGTTATCATGCAACTTATATCTGGACGAGTGACAGTCATAACAATATATCAGGCTCCCGACTATCTCTCGGGAATAGTTTCCGTCTGCTGATTCAGTATTGTTTTCGTCCAGTAAATTGATATCCATTTCACAAGGCGTTGATTGAGGTTTACAACCTGGTATTCCAAAATTGGTTAGCATCTTTTCAATATATTTAATTTGATTAATTTCTATGGAGATATTTTAAACGTAAATTGTACCCAGAAAGAAAGTTTTCCAAGATCAGTCATTTTGAGTTGTTCATTTAAACGTGTTTTACATTATTTACGCAGAATTTCTTATTTGGGGAGGGGGGGGGTGACTACAAAAAATAGTTCAAACAAATGTTTGAGGTAACATTTAATTTATATGAGCACAGAAAGACACGAGCCGAATCTAAGAACAAACGATAAATTTATTAATACACGAAATAACGAATGAATTACACAAATTGCATTGTGTGGAAAATGATGGTCAATAACACGTATTGTAAATATAATCAATGCAAATGAAGTATGCCCCCACCTTAAAAAAAACAAAACAAAAAAAAAAAATGAAAATTATAATGTTGCATAAGGTCCTCAGAAAAGAAAACTACATGTAAAATGTAGAAAAGTAGACAATACTTCTCTGAATAGTTTTCAACGAATTGGTACAATTTTCGAAGAAAAGATCGTGGTAACAGCAAAGAACAGAAGAATCACACCAGCTGAAGACTTTTCCTTGATGTGGAAGCAACTTTGATCTTTTCAATTCTCGTCTGGTGATTGTCAAATTTCTTCTGTATTGTTTTTCTTTCTGAACCAGAGCAACCTGGGTTCAAGCAGCAGCTGTTCGTTGAATCTGAATTAATTCCTGCGCCCCACCCGCTCGTTATTACTTACAGATAGGCTCCAAAGTCATTTCTCTGAATTTGGAGGGAAACCTTTTGATTGAATCTGAATGAAAAAACAAACGCAGCTCTTTTCCCACAAATCAGAATGTACCAAATCAAAAACTATTTTTGAAAGTTAAAAATTAAGCAAGAACCCAACGCAGCGCTTGCTTTCTCTCAAAAAAGCAGACGATACACTGTACACGCTTAAGCAGTTTAAATTTGATGATATTGCTCAATGCTGCAAATACATCATCAACCCAAACATGATCAGTATACGTTAAAAATATATGTCGCACCTGAAGAGTATTCCCCTACTGCTGTTGACAAAGAACTCGCCGTTTTTGATTTTGACAGAAATAAACGCATTGTATTTGAAGCGTTGTGTAAATACAAATGTCTGCCAAGGATCAAGAGAAACTATGATCAATTAAATGTTTATAGGACTTAATTCCAATTTCGTCCGCTTTGTTTAAGTCTATATAAGGAGTGTTTAGTCGCCATACAAATTTATCCTTTTTTTTTTTTTTTTTTTTTTGCGCTGACGATAGAATAACTCTCCGGTTGTTGAACACATACTTCGCAGTCTGTTGGTGCATTTATGCAGTTTGTTCACATCCATTTGATGGGTAAATAAATTAAGTTGAATAGATAACTGAATTAAAGTCATTACAGACATTAAATAGGCTGTGGGAAGAAAGCTTCATGTTAATCTAGTCCAGACTTTTGCGATGAATCTAGCCTTGAAATTTGCATTACTAGTTTTATTTTTACTCGTGTAAGACCCACCGACTGCCAACAACAGTTTTGACAGGTGGGAGTTTAGTAAATTCATGTGTTGTTTGTATCTAGAGAGCATTTATTTTTTTTTTTTTTTTGTCCTTGGTATCTCGCCATTTTATAGTCATTTGATGTAATAGACTCATTATAATTAGTGGGTATATACTTTATCTTTACCAAACAACATAACTATATAGTAGCAGGATTTACTTCGTCGTCCCAATTCGTAACAACGTACTCTTAAATATCCAGGCGTTTGTGTAGCCTGCTTGGATATCGTCGGTCGGGTATTTCTGCACTAGGATTATATTCCGTGTTATCGCTTGGACTTGCGTAGTTTCTTTTTTGTTTTCCCTCCCCACGAGGGTTTTTCTGCAAATAGTTTGGAAGTATTACATGATTTTCTTCCACCGGAAATAAAGAATTTTCAGTTGTAGGATTCTCAAAGTTATGAGTAAATTTTACACACATTACTCTTGACGTTCTTAGTTTCCGGTATATATGTTAAATATGCAAGACTTGCGTAACCTATGAAAATTGCTTTTTCACCTTTAGTGTCCATTTTTTTTTTTTTTTTTGCAGTTCTTTGACTGTAACACCGATTTATGCGGCGGTCATAATAGCATACGACTACAAAAAACTTTGGTAGCTTCGATTCTATTAATAGACATCTACCCATTTCGAATAGATTGCCAAGATCGTTCTGCAGTACCATTTTGCTGTGCGGAGTATGAAGCCGATTTCTCATGTTTAATTAGATTTGATTATTAAGTAAGCGTTTCAAAGTTTTCAGAAGTGAATTCTGTGCCGTTATCACTCAAGCGTTTGATGTCAGCCAAATATTTGTGGCGAGAAACGCATTACTTTTTTTGTTTCAGAAAATAAACCATAATTAGACCAGAATAATTGTCCACTAAACAAAGCGTATATTTGAAATCATTCAAAGGTCTCTGTTCAATCGGGTCGGCTAGACCACAGTGAACAAGGTCTAATATTTTACTCGCCCTTTTGTCAAGTAACTTGTTTTTATATTGTACCATTTTGCTTTGGATACATATTTCGCAAGTTAAATTTGATTTACCGGCAATTTTCATTATAATGTCTTTCAGATTTGCAATGTCCAAGAATTTGGTGTCATTGATCGTCCAAACAACCACTTAGACAAAAGTAGATGCAGCCTCTCGTCTCGTTTTTCGTGTACATGTGTAACATACTAACGAAATCGCTTCAGTAGTTTGTGATTTTTTTAAATCACGAATGAAAACCAGCCGTAGAGCGAACGCCTCCATGAGTGCTGGCAGCGAGCACAAATCGATCCATTCATAGAAGCCGCCCACTTTCTGGTTGAATTCAACAGATAACCACCTCCACTGCCATCACAAGTTGCATTCCCATTCGTGCCAGCGGCAGTAACTGCATCATTTATCCAATCGAATCCAAGGAAATCCGTTAGTTCGTTCTCTACGGGCAGTGATCAGTGCTTGATGAGCGATGTGCATTCACAAAGAGAAGGCTTAGCAGTGAAGATATATTGGAATCGCCTTGTTCTTTTTTCTAAAGACGGGCGACAATGAGGCAATACTAAAGACACGACATAAATGAAAGAAAAAGAAAATCCTACGCAACTCCCACACGACTGTCGTGAGCACACACCTACATATTTGTGAAATAGGTACCCACAATTGTCGGTCACAATCAGGAATTACCAGGTTATTTTTTTCTTAAATTGAGATTTAATAAATCAGATTTTAGACATTTTAGTAAAGGCATTAAAGAGAAATTTTTTTGTCGTTATAAGTATTTCATAGATAAAATATGTACAAATAGATCATGATATTGAATACAAGGCATTGGAAGTCCTTGTCATTTTCTTCTCAAAATTCAAAAATAGAGATAATGTTCATTGAATTGAAAATAAGAACAAATTTGGAAATTAATTAAAATATCAGCGGCAAAACTAAAATTCTTTACAGTCTACAACATTATCAAATTTACCTTTTCTCCGGGAAAAGTTAATTTCTGCAAATAAAAAGCAAAAATAATGAACAACTTTAAAAACAATGAAGAGCTAACAAGAATAAAATATTCTACAATCTGAAGGCTTAAATGTAACACTTTTTTGCGTGCCCATTTAGCGCGAATGTAGAATCAATTCATCCAGTAAACGGAAAATCTGTTGAGTGAGAGGTAATGGTTTTAATGTTTAACATTTCTATTAGTGCGTCCAATTTATTGACTGCTTTTTTCGAAGCAGAACCTGCGTCTATTTCTGTCAAAATAAAAAACGGCGAGTTCTGTGTAAACAGCAGTAGGGGAATACTCTTCAGGTGCGACATATGTATGTTTTTTTAAACGATTATCTCGTCAGTTTCAAAATGAAAAAGAAAAGAATTTTCTTGAATTCCGAACAGTACTGTAAACACGTTCGTTACTCTGGATAGAAATAGAAAGGTGAAAGAACATTTGGTGAGAAACACAATCTCAGTATATTCTTTTTAAATGCATATGAAACTTTTTAATGGTTTCATCACAAACAAGGCGATATTGGCAATAAGAAGCAATGATCTTCTTGATGCCAGTTCCCAAGTAGGCATCTACACAGATGACACCACTATTTACTCCCATCTCAATAGGAAATCTGACAAAGTAAACCTGATTACTGCTACTGAAATAGACCTATAATCAATTTTTAACCGGGACAAGAAATGACTTGTAAATTTTAATGCCACCAGTACAAAACTGCTCTCCTTTAACCACCATAGAGAAACTTTCCTGCTTGCCATCAGTATGGCTAATGAAAGTCCGGGAGAGCAACACACTTTTCAGCCGACCTGAAGTGGAACAAATACATTGAATTTATAGCTGCCTCCACTGTTAGGAAAGTGGGGTCTATGTCGGTCCAGAAAGATTTTTCTCGTCAGAATCGATCTTGTACATTTATAAATCTACCATTCGTCTCTGCGTTAAATACTGTTGTCATATCTGGCTGGATGTTCCTGCTATTTATCTCGAGGTTCTTGACAAAATCCATAGGATATGCAATGTATCTCGACTTCAGTCACTTTATCACCGCCATGACGTGGCTTCCTATATTTTCTACAAATAATTTCATGGTGACTGCTCTGAGGAGTCTTCCTCCGGTGCTCCAACCACGTAAGTTTAAGCATGGAACTAGATTGTCGTCTAGGTCCCACTATTTTACCACTGAAATAGTTAAATGTAACCACCGCTTCTACCCCATCAGTTTCTTTTCTCTCATTTCCCACATGTAGAACCCTTCTGTTTATTTGCTTCCCTGATAGCTACAATCTTAAAAAATTTTAAATGCAACGTCAATTGTCAACTTCTCTCTTCTTGAATCCAGTTCATCTTTTATCCTTTCTTCAATCCTCCCTGTATCTAATCTTTCCTCTCACTGTAACACCCCCTGTGCACTAAATGATTAGAAAAAACTCGAGGAAACGTTACTGAGGGAAATACAATATAAAAGAACAAAATTCAGGACGACAGAGAATGGCAAGTGATGTTGCACTTTAATTTTTGAAGAATAAAGTTAACAGAAGAGCCAGAAATCCGAAGAGAGTTCCACAGACGAGAAAAGAAACTTATTTACATCTGTTTCAACAGTAAAGCGATGAGACCTAGTTGCCAAGCTAGTACTACGCTTAAAGTAATGCGATCGAGGTACCAAGAAAGGAACTTCAATAGAACAAATAAAAACATTTTATTTATAGAAAAGACACAGGGAAGTCGAGATGCCATATCAGGACCGTTAACACCAGATACTTTGGACTTAGTCAAGAATTTCAAGATTTATAGTAGAAGCACCAGACCAGATGTGACAGCAATATTCAATGCACGGATGTATGGTAGTATAAATGTACAAGATGAATTTTTAAGTTCCGCCAACGCTTTTTCGTTTGCAGCGTACATTTATTGTTAACTTATATAGACCTCTTAATTTATTGTCAAAATTTTGAAAAGACGTCTTTAAAAAAAATTTTATCAATAGGAAACAAGTAGATTTTTTTTTTTTACCGAAAGACGCATGAATTAACATTTAATGAATTCAGTTTAGAGATGTCAATACGAAACTTGTTTTTATATCAATGACTTTCAAAATGATTATATGCATAATTATCAACATATTGCTTAGGCATAAATTTATTTACTTATTTTGAAAATAAACGTTCGTCGTTCACTAATAGGTGTGGCAATAATTCTGTCGAAGGTGCATCGACTTTCCTGTTCGATTTTTTAGATAAGCGATCCCTATTTAAATCTACTTTGCAATGACACCTTTGATAATTTTATTTTTTTCAAAATTGTGCTGTGACTATTTCATTTTTATTTACACATTTTCAAAAAGGAAAATATTCTAGTGCATTAGAGTGAAAAACTGAATGAACCGAAACATTTCAAGATATCGTGTAAAACAAGGGTTATTTACGATTAGAAATGTAAGTGGCAATCCGCAATACAAATATCGAGGGTGAAGAAAGATATTCTAATTTTCAGTTCACTAACACTTTGAAACGACATTTGTAGCTTCTAACAAGAACAAAAATTAATTAGACAACGAAATTGCATATAATAAAAGTTTACCGTTAAGAGTTACTATAACAAACAAATCGAACACAAATGTTATTTTAGAAAACTAGATGAAAAATTTCCAAAAAAAGTTATTTAGATTTCACAGGATAAAGTTTGATTTTCTATAAATAAAAATATAAGTCCTGTTCTTTATATGAGAGAGTTCATGTAGGGAGGGAAGAAAGTTAAATAGCAATCAGCTTAACGAGTCACATAACAAAACTCATCATCAGAAGCCTGATGAATAGAGTGCGCAACAAAATCAGGCCAGAGATAAGACAAAAACAATGCGGTTTCGTCAAGGACATTGGAACAAGGAACGTGATATTTATGCTTAGAATATTATCAAAAAAGGCAATAGAAATGCAAAAGGACGTGTACATGTATTTCATTAACTCCGCAAAGGCATTCGATAGCGTACGCCAGAAAGACTTAAAATGCTCAGTAACGTAGGCATATTAGGGAAAGACAGAGTAATCAAGAACCGCTACTGCAGAAGGACAAGAAATGAGTTCAGCAGATATACAAAGAAAGAAAGGAGTGTAAGACAAAGATGTGTCTTTTCACCGGATCTATTCAACTTATACAACGAGAAAATTCAGAGCCCTAGAAGTAATGCCAAGATTCGTCATTGGTGGCCACAATCTGAACATAAGATACACAGAAGATACAGTACTGATAGCAGACACAGAAAGGAAACAACAATACCACATACAGAGGGTAGCTGAAGAAAGCGGAAAGGACTACATATAAACAAGAAAACTTGAGTTAAATGCATGGTTATCAGTAAAAAGAAAAGCCCAAAATGCCAACTACAGATTTGTGATGTGGTCTATCCTTTGTGATCCAATTGGCTCAAGTGAAACTGATTTTTTCGTCAAGAAACCAAACGCAGACTAATGAAAGACACGACTTACCTCGAAATTCAAAACGAGCGCGAAGTGTCTTGCCTGCAAGATAAAACAAAAAAGAAATATGGCCGCTATTGAAGACACAATTTATGCGTGTCTGTCTCGTCTAAAACGAGACGATATTTGCACACATGCAAATTTTGGCTGTATGGGAATAGGAATAAAAAGCGGGGTGCTGTTTCGGTGGAGAACGTGCGGATTGACAGACCGACAAAAAGGAAGTAGGAGCGGCTTAGTTACAACCCTGTGTAACGGCCGAGAAAGGGAAACTTGAAGTCCATTTTCTTGAGGCGACCGAAGAAAAACAGCTGGCCTGCCTGCGAGCGTCGCAGGCAGGCAGGCCAGCTTTTGACCCCCCCCTCATCATTTATTTATTTTTTACTACACAAACATTGTCATTTTTTTTCCGGGGTTCTGTGTTTGGTGATATCTTCTATTTGTCACTTGCGTGTGTGTATAGCCCACAGAAATAACAGAGCTAATAAAATTGAGGCTTTTGGAAGATAAATTAAAATGATTGTGCCTTTTAGGGACGTCCACAGAAAACGCGATACCCAAATTTTAAACTGATGTTTTTTTTTTATAAATGAAAAAGCTTTCTTGAAGCTTTCATTTTAACTTTAATTGAAAGCTAAAAGGATTAAATTTACTATTTCTAATAAGCAAAATATTCTAGCGTAATAAGTAGCGTATTTTTCAAGCAGAAATTATATTGATTCGAATCGATATTTTAACAGCTGATTAGCACCCCTTTTAGCCGTCTTTCATCGTTATGTAGTTCTTCGTAATTCTTTATCTTCCAAAAATAAAATCTTTCTGAAACTATTTATTTATTGTAACAAAATTACAATTGTGGCACACGGCCAAAAAGGGAGGGGGAAACAAAACAGAGGATGGTCTTCAGTAATTTATCTTATACCTAGCTAATCTCTTTCGCGACCCAGACACACGCTACAATTTTTCTCAATCACCAAAAGAACTTATCCATCAACACTCATACTGCCATGCACCAAAATACCACAACGCATTCCGGGGACCTAAAAATTCCCCACAATGTACATAAAAATTTGACAATGTACAATATTTACAATAAATTGCAAAAATATATAAAAATTTTCGACATGAAATGACAAAGGGGGAGGGGCATGACACAAATCCCCAATTAAAATTTCAAACAAAATAACAACATAAACATTGTGTTAGCTGGACCCAACCTACCCTCAAAACAAAGAGGTCGCTGTATTCCGCCCAGAGGACGAAATCAAGAAACTCTCTTTCTACCGGGAGTGGAGAGGCAAAAAGAAATTGGACTGGGGAAAATATAATACTGGCTCAGACGAGATGAAACGGGACAAAAAAAAAAAATTAACGGAAGCTGGGAATCTCGAACTGGACCATAAACAAAGACGAAAGCCGGGGAACAGGCCAGGAATCACACTCACTCACATTAACTAGGTACACAAAAAGGGACTTACCTTAACCAAAGGGGAGGGTTCCAGAGGAATCCAACCCGATGTGACTAGCAGATCTAAAAGAGAAAATCCAGGCTAGCCCCAGTCACGCGAACCAGGCTCGCCACATTTACCCACCTTTTGCTGAACTCTGTCGGTGGCAACCGTTTCCGATCAGTTCTAATCTTCATTTTGAGTTGGTACTCAAAATATCGGATTAGATCCTGATGCGAAAGACGGCCACCCCGCAAGACTTCCTCCATACGCGTCGTCCATATCACCATTCGAGCCGTGGCCAGAAGCGACAGAAACACCATCCGTTTCACTCCGGTGTACGGGGGCGACACATTATCGCAGGCGTATGCACGATCAATGGACACAAGTTCCCGCGGCGCGATGCGAGCAGTCAACTCGCCGACACGATCCCACAACGGGCGAACGCGCGAACAATGGAAGAAGGCGTGCGCCGACGTCTCCTTTAAGCCAAGGTTGCAACGTTCACAATCTGGCAAATCCGCCAGGCCCATTATGAAACGCATGTCATTGAGAGACAAGGCGTTACGAGCTAGTCGCCAGGTCAGAGAAAACTCAGAGTTGCTGAGCCAATCCGATCCTGGCGCCCAAGACCAATGAGAGCGATACTCCTCCTCCGTCATGCCGAGCTTCTCCCTCAATCGATCCTTCGCGGCGCCCTCCACTAATCCCCGATAGAAGTGCCTCCTAGGCCGAGAAAGGTCACTAGACCGTGGAATGGCCCACAAGGCCCTCCGGCACTCGCGGATGAAAGCCGGTTGCTCTCGAAGCTTGCGGCAGCGCAACGAGACCGGGGGAGTGATAGTGAGGCTAGGGAACGCGTCCCTCACTACCCCCGTAAGCAACGAGTCTTCCATTAACGCACGATTGAGAAATGCCAACCTCGAGGCGCGCCGGTGGCTCGCCAAGTGCGGCATTCCCAGTCCCCCTTGACACGGACGTTGGTAACAGACACGTTTGTCGACGTGATGTCAGCGTCCTCTCCACAGAAGGGAGAATAGCAGACGCTCGATCGCCTCCTCACGCTCCTCACAAAGTGGAAGTACAGACAGCCGATAAAGGACCCTGGGGAAGACGTAAGCGGCACACGCCTCCGCCAGGCCCTTTACGGAGAGGCTCCGTCGACGCCAAGTTTCGACCGACGCGCCGACCTTTGCCTGTATATCAGACCAATTCTTCTCCAACTGCAAGTCCGGACCGAACCAAACTCCGAGGATTTTGACCGGTCCGTCCGTCCAGTCGAAGGGCCCCGGGAGGGGAATCCCCTTCCAGGCGCCTAACCGCAAGCCGGAAGACTTGTCGCGGTTAATCTTGGCCCCTGTCACCTGTTCGTACCGTTCAAGCGCCTTCTGTACCGCTCTTATGTCCCTGCGGGAGGACACAAAAGTCGTTACGTCATCGGCGTATGCGGAAACCCTGGCTCGAGCACCACCAGGGATAGCGATTCCACAGAGACAGGTCGTGCAGTCCGGCCCTAAGCCGACGAAGGAGGGGCTCCAACGCCAAAACATAGAGCAAGGACGACAGCGGGCAACCCTGTCGAACCGACCTAGACAGCGCAAACGCGCTCGACAGCCTTCCGTTCACCTGCACCACAGCCATGGGGGAGCGATACAGGAGACCAATCCAGCAGCAGAAGTCGGTTTCGAATCCGGCAGCCTGCAGGACAGCCGCCAGGTAGCCATGGTCAACCCTATCAAATGCCTTGGACTGATCCAAATTGATCAGCGCGGCCTCATCGTCGTCTTTTACACCCTCTAGGATCGTGCGGATCAAGTGCAGGTTGCTCTGAATTGTTCGGCCCTTCACAGCGCAAGTCTGATCAGGTCCCAACAGAGACTCGGCAACTAGCTGCAAGCGATTTGTCAGGATCTTGGCCAAAATCTTTAACTCTGTGTTTAGCAGAGTTATGGGCCTGTAACCGTCTAATTCCCTCCCAACATCCTTGCCTTTTCTCAACAGAGTGACCACACCCCTGGTGAACCGACTGGGGATGGACCCCTGACGGAACCAGTTGTTGAACACAACTGTCAAGATAGGGACAAAGATGTGCGACAGCCTCAAGTACAATTCATAGGGCAAACCATCCAAACCTGGCGACTTGCCACTGCCGACTCTCTTCAAAGCCGCGTAGACTTCATCCTCCGTAATCTCTCCCTCGCAACTAGCCGCTTCAGCCGGCAAAAGCCGGGGAAAGTCAGCCAAATAGCTGCGAAACTCCTTGTCACGGAGACCAGGCTCATTGGTGAAGTGGCGTTTGAAATGCTGCCGAAACGCCTCGCACATGTCATCAGTCGACCTAAGGGTGTGCCCCTCCGGGTCTCGTATCTCGCGGATGTACCGGTCGCCACCTTGACGGACTTCCTCCTTGCGCAGTTCTGCGCCCATGTTCACAGCTTCGGAAGACATCTTGCTTAACTTATGTCTAATTACCTGACCCATGTAACGATCGCTAGTCGACCGCTCCAGGGCTATCTCTAGGGGATCCCCACCAGCCTCCGCCCGGGAAAAATTAGATCTAAGCGTCTTCACCTTTGCAGCCTTATCTAGGTTGAGCCGTTGGCTGTATTCAGTGGTGAAAGACCTAATCCTATCCTTAAGACTAGCCCACCACCTATTCCCGATGACTCCCCCAGTTAACGCCCGCTGAACTACGATAATCAGCTGGTTCCGGAAGTCCCGCCTGTCCAGTAAGGACTGGTTGAACTTCCAGTAGCCAGCCATTCTAGCCCTAAATTCTAACACCACACGGGCACATACCATTTTGTGGTCCGTGTAGCCTAACCAGTGGAATGCTGGGCATTCTAAGAAATCTATATCGGCCTCTCTCACTAACATTCTATCAAGATAGGAAACCATCTTGGTAGAAGGCCAACTATTCGCCCACGTCCACATTTTCCCGCCCGGATGATCGACCCGGTATCTATCGACGAGACCAAATTCGTCAATCAGATCGTCCAGGCTACGATCACCACTCTTCCCGCTAGAGCCACACCCTCTATCCAATTTGGGGTCCAGGATGGCATTCCAGTCCCCAACTAGAACTAGTCGCTTGGAATCGACCAGGAAGGGCTTCAACAGACGGAAAAAGTCGACACGCTCCTCTTGATCATTGGGCGCATAAACCGCAACCAGACGAAACTTCTTGCTTTTCACTGCAACATCGGCCACGATCAACCGGCCAAATCTTTCTGAAACTATTTGAGGAATATTAGCTGATAGAAAGTATAAAGATCTGATTTGAAACAAGTATCATTTACTTTTGAAAACAAAAAAGTGAACATGACTGAAACGGAAAAAAATGAACTCGTCTAAACTAGCAAAACACCGTCTTTCGTAATCTGGGGAGTCTGCATTATCTTCCTCTATAAGAGTGGCCATTCAGACTTATACTAAGTACGTAGATAATATTTACATTTACCGTTCCTACCTGTTAAATTTTTTTCTTTTTTGGTCTGTCTGTGTCTCACGGGATGTTAGTAACCCGGTAGGACAAAAAATTAAACGGACAAACTCTTCAGGAGTCAACGGCCAGATAACTAGAGGTGGTGTTTCGATAGAAGGAAATGGGAAATCTCTTCACTATTTCTCCCACGTATATTCATGGATTTGCACGACAATATGACACCCCCTAATGAACTGAAAGAGGGTTAAGCCTAAGAACACCGACTCCTCGCCCAGTAAGGAACGACATGCGATACAGGTGTCACTGGACCGTCATCCTGCGACTGTTAGCATTAACGGCATAAAGGAGACAGATTTCCTCAGAATTTATCCCTCGCCCAAAATGCAAGGACATGAGCGACAGGTGTCATCGGACCGTTACCTTATGACTGTTTGCAACAAACAAAGAATAACTCTTGGGACATGGAATGTAAGAACCATGAGCAACTGTGGACAGCTGGAAAATATGAAGCAAGAGATGACTAGATTAAACGTAAACATTTTAGGTATATACACTCCTGATCAAAAATTTAAGACCACTTAAAAATCTTTAAAAAGAAATTTTTTTTTTTTTTTTTTACAGATCGATTTTAAACTCCTACCACTTAATCTAAAAGGTTATGGAAACAAGAAGCTATATTCCAAACATTTTATTTAGAAATTTACATTTTTATAAAATGAGGCAAATGATCAAAATTATAAGACCAGGGGTATAAATTGTTAGATCTATGGTAATTCCAATGTTTTTAGTTCAGTTAGAGATTAGCGATCACTGCGTAAAGGTGTTACCATGCCTAAAGCAAGCAAACTTACCAAAGTTGAGCGTTCTCGAATTCTCGAATTCCATAAGCAAGGTTTGTTCCAGCGGGCGACGCAGCTAAGGTAAATCGCAGTAAAACTGATTTGTAACTTTCTAAAGAACAGTGAGAATTATGGAAAAGCAAAATCCTCTGGTAGGCCCCCAAAAATTTCTCCTGCATTGAGTAAGAGAATAAGACAGGTTGTTATGAAAGACGGGAGACTTTCTTCTAGTCAAATTAAGGCAGTCACAGATGCTGATTGCAGTCCCATAACCATCAGATGACACTTAAGACAAAAAGGCATGGTAAATAAAAAGCGTAAACAAATTCCTCGGCTGCTTCCACGTCACAAGGTGGACCACTTAAAGTTTGGTGAATACCAAACATGGGACGTTGAGAAGTGGAAGAAAGTCCTGTTTTCTGATGAGAAAAAATTCAATCTAGATGGTCCTGATGGCTTCCAACAATATTGGCAAAACAAAAACATGCCTCCTGAAATTTTCTCCACACGTCATAGTGGTGGAGGGTCCCTAATGGTATGGGGTGCCTTTTCTTACAGAGGGACGATGGAGCTCCAGGTAGTGCAAGGTTGTCAAACAGCGTCTGGTTAAGTTAGCATGCTACAAAAAGCATCATTGATGATGGAGGGTCATCGTTTGTGTGTGGATGGATGGTTATTCCAACAGAATAATGCTGCAAGCCATGCTGCAAGACGGACCTTGACCTTTCTACAAGAAAACGGGGTTCATCTCTTGGGACATCCTGCATGCTCATCAGACTTGAACAATTGAAAATGTTTGAGGATGGATGACAAGAGATGTTTATCGAAATGGCAAACAATATTCAACAAAAAATGAACTTCGTGAAGCCATCTTCAGAAGCTGGAGCAACATCCCCTGCACCTTAATGAAAAGGCCTATTTCTAGCATGCCCGACAGAACTGTTGAAGTCATCAAAAGCAGTGGAGGTAGAACTCATTAAATTTGGTTGTTGAATGTTTTCATACACTTTTTGTACAATTTCGTAGAATTTTTGTCTCTGGTCTTTATAATATTGATCAGGTGTAAATCGCCTCATTTTATAAAGATGTAAATTTCTAAATAAAATGTTTGGAATATAGCTTTTTGTTTCCATACCCTTTTAGATTGTAGTATTGGTAACATTAAGTGGGAGGAGTTTAAAATCTATCCGTAAAAAAAAAGATTTCTTTTTAAAGATTTTTAAGTGGTCTTAAAATTTTGATCAGGAGTGTATTAAATGAAATGGTCAAACAATGGAGATTTCATCAGTGACAACCACAGAATTATATACACAGGAGGTGAAAATAATAAAAAAAGAAGTCAGCATTATACTGGATAAAGGCACAAGGAAATGCGCTATGGGATACTTCCAGATATCTGAAAGAATTCTAGTAGTAAAACTGAAAGAGAAGCCTCTCAATATATCGGTAATAATGGTATAGGCAACGACAACACAAAGTACAGAAGAAATTGAGTCCTACTTCATGCTTGATTATGCCAAGGCAAAATGCCAATCACAAGACATTATAATCGTCATGGGAGATCTCGATGCCAAAGTCGGCCAAGGGAGACAAGGTGAAACAGTTGGCAATTTTGGACTAGACCACCACAATGGCTGTGGTGAGAAATGGGTGCAATGGTGCACAGCGAATGACCAGATAACTGAAACTTGGTCTCAAGAGTATCCAAGAAGACTATGGACATGGAAAAGAAATTAAGAACTAAATTGATTTTGTTACTATCAACAAGAGATTCAGAAAAGCAGTCCACTGTAAAGCATACCCAGGTGCTTACTGCGGAAGTGACCACATACCACTTTTATGCAAACTAAGGATAAAACTAAGGCGATTAAAGAAACCTAAAACAGCCCTAAGACAATAAACCTAAAACAGCCCTAAGTACAATAGACTTGTAAATGACCCGAACCTGCAGGAAATGTATATAGACAGTGTAAAAATGAAATATGAAGGACAAATTGGAAACCGAAACTCAAAATAGAATGCTTTAAGAGTGGCTGTAGTAACATCGGCGAACAATACCATCCCAAAGGAAAAAGCATGCCGGAAGAAAAATGAGTGGATCACTGAAGAGATTCTTGACTTGATGCAAAAGAGACAAAAAACAATGCCAAGATAGGAATAGAATACAAGAAAATACAAGCTAAAGAAAGATGGCTCAACAACAAATATCCTGAAGTAGAGAGACTGAGCACAACAAATATTGGTGATATGCATAAAAAATAAAGAAACTAACAGAATAAAAGACCTGATCAGCAACAGGATGTATAAAAGCAAAGGATGGTACAATCATATTAGAGAAATAAAAAAATACTTCAGAGATAGGATGAGTATATTGGTGATCTCTTCCATGATAAGAGACAGCAAATACACAAAAATATGGATGGACCAAAAATATCAAAAACTAACGTGTAAGTGGAAATGGCCAAATTGAACAGAAATAAAGCAGCAGGACCCAATGGGATTGTAATAGAGATGTTTACACCCTTAGAAAACTTTGGCATAGACAGGCTCACAGAAATAATAAACAAAATCTACAACAGCAGCAATATACCAGAGAACTAAACAGATCAATTTTTATAGCACTACCTAAGAAGCCAGATGCAAAGGAATGTGAACTCCAAACAATCAGCTTAATGAGCCACATAACAAAACTCATCATCCGGATTCTGATGAACAGAGCACACAGCAGAATTAGCCCAGAGATAGGACAAGTATAAAGATACCGGAACAAGGAATACAATATTCATGCTCAGAATGCCATCTAAAAGAGCAATAGAAATGCAGAAGGAACTATATCTGTGCTTTATAGACTATGCAAAGGAATTTGACAAAGTACAGCACAAAGACTTGATAGAAATATTTGACAACCTTGACAATTTTGAAAAAGACATTAGGATAATCAAGGTAGCAGACATGGAAACAAGAATGCAGGACCGCAAACAGAAGGTAACAACAGAAATCGAGAAAAAGCTAAGCATAGCCTTCAAGAAAACAATGTATGGTCATCAGCAAAAAGAACCCAAAGTGTCAACTACAGGTCAGATAAACTAAAGTAAAACAAGTAAAGAAATTTAAATACCTAGGAAGCATGCTGACAGAGGATGGAAAGTGCAATGTTGAGATCCAAAAACACATTGGCATGGCCGAGGACGCATTTCAAAAGCTAACCAGAGTACTCAAAGACCGGAAAATCTCATTGGAAGCAAAGAAGAGAGTGCTCGATTGCTATGTGATACCTGTTCTTCTGTATAGCAGTGAATGTTGGATGATTTTCTCAATAACAAAGGAGAGGCTTGAGGTAGTGGTAATGTGATTTTACAGAAGGATGCTGAATATATGATGGACTGAGCATGTGACTAACGATGAGGTGTTGGAGAGAATGGAAAGGAGGAGAAAATTCATACTTATTACCAGGAAGAGACAAGAAATTTCTGGAACATGTAATGAGGAAAGAGGGCCTTGAAAATTTAATACTCATGGGACAGATAGAGAGAAAGAGAGACAGAGGAAAGTAGCGTGAGACCTACTTGATAGGCCTGAGCAAATAGATGGAGGAGCGGGGTTTGGAGGAGATGCCAAGAGGAAGAATGTTGAGAGCCAAATGGAATCCATGATTGCCTACATCCTGAAGGATATGGCACATGAACAAGATTTACTTTAAGTTCAAAAAAGTAGAAAAACGAATTTTAAATGAACAGTAATAGTGATTTACATATCTTTCAGAACCAGACAAGCACTTGCCAATCTATTTACACATTTATTGCTGTCCTACAGAGACTTAAACATAATCTAAGAAAATGATGCATGAACAATTTTTTTAAAATATAATTTTTAAATACTCAGTAATCTTACAAATGTTGACTAAATTTACTATAGTCATCGATCTTCTTTCCAGATAATGTTGTGTGTAGTAAATTGTACTTTTAAAATAAGCAGGTTCTGTATGCATTAAAAACCAAAATAATTAAAGATCTTAGAGTGTGATGATTTGCATTAAGCATTTCAGTTTTTGCTTAGTAAATATAGTCTTCCCTTAATAACTTAATGTGGACAAAGTTTTGAAGGATTTTTCAAACTAAATTATGATAAAAAAAAAAAAAAAAAAAAAAAAGAATTCTTTAAAAATTCATTATTCACTTTTTTCAGACAATGTCCTTAATATATATTAATTATGAAAGCAATTAAAACTTATCTAATTAAATAATGTCAGTTTTTTAGGACAAGAATTGTGCAGGTTCGTCAAAGACACTGGAACAAATGAACGCCATATTTATGATTAGGATGCTCTCTGAAAGGGCAATACAAATGAAGGACTTGTACCTATGTTTTATCGATTATGCAAAGGCGTTTGACAAAATATGCCATAAAGAATTGATGGAGATGCTCAGTAGCCTTGACATATTTAGGAAAGACAAGAGTAATCAAGAATCTTTACTGGCAGCAAGTCGCCTGCATACGAACAGGTAACGAATTCAGCAGATATACAAAGATAGAAAGGGGTCTAAGACAAGGATGTGTCTTTTCAGTGGATCTAGTCAACTTGTACAGTGAGACCATTCTGAGGATCCTAGATGTTATACCAGGATTTGTCATCGGAGGCCACAATTTGAACAACTTAAGATACACAGATGATACAAAGGAAACTACAAGAACTCCAACAGAAGGTAGCTGAAGAGGGTGACAAGAAAGGACTACAAATAAACTGAAAGAAAACCAAATGCATGGTCATCAGCAAAAAGTGCAGCCCAAAATGCCAAATACTGGTGAGGGATACTAAAATCAAGCAGGTACAAAAATTTAAATACCTTAGAAGTGTTTTAACAGAAGACAAAGTGTGACACACAGATCCATAGGTGAATTGGCATGGCAAAGGGCATGTTACAGAAGTTGAGTAGAAACAGGAAAATTTTGCTAGAAACTAAGAAAAGAGTACTGGATTGCTATGTGATGTCAGTTCTTCAATATGGCAGTGAATGCTGGACAATATCATCAAAGATGAAAAACTTGAAGCAACTGAAAATGTGCTTCTACAGAAGGATGCTGTGGACATCATTGATCGAGCATGTGAACAATGGTTTTGGAAAGGATGGAAACGAAAAGGGAATTAAAACTGAGCATCAGGAAGAGACAGCTAAATTTTCTGGAACATGTAACGAGGAAGGAGGGCTTGAAGAACCTGATACTAACAGGTTAGATAGAGGGAAAAAGAGACAGAGGAAAGCAGTGGATGATAGAATGAGGGTTGAGTGGTGTAACAGGAGAAAGCATGCTAAGAGCCACCAGGGATAGGAAGACATGGAAGGCCATGATTGTCTATGTCCTGAAAGGACAGGGCACATAGAAAATACTGATTAGTTTTGTTTTTCTGTTTCATATTTTGATTCCAATATTTTTTTTGAACCAGAATCTATTTAATTTTAGAATTTCTGGTACACACAATTCTTATATCTCATGTGCTTAGCAAATGCAAATAAATCTGACAACTTTTGATATTTTTGGCTCCCCAAATTGATACAAACATTTGACTATATACAAGAAGCAGGTTTAAAAAAAAAAAAAAAAAAGGTTGGGTCAGGGTAGAAGGTTGGAATATCAGTTAATTTGGATATATCAAATAAGTAATATTTGTCTATACTTCCGAGATGAGGTATTATTTACATTATTCAGACTGTTATTGTCTTATTGGGTGGATAAAAGCATTGGTTGGCTCCAGTGACTTGACCCAAAGAGTTGAGAGTTCAATGCTACAGCAGTGGTGAACAAATAACTTAGAGAATTGAGTTAAAGGAAGATAACTAAGACATCCAGAAGTGGCACGGTTCATGGAACAAGAACATATATTTATTAGGGATTGAAATAAAAGGTTTGGTTTGAAATTCCAATCATCTGAAGAAGATTGAAGTGTACAATGGCCAAATTGTTAATATGGCAATAAAGATGGAAAACAGTCTGAACAATGTAGATAATCAAATGTAAAATATTAAGGAAATAATGAAGTTATAATAGTCTGATTTTTTCTTTTTTTTTTAAATGCCTTGTCTCTTCAGGATGTAGGTGATGATGACTCCAGATTCCTTTGCTTTGCTTTATTATTTGTTGCTATATATTCTTGAAAGAGAGTGGAGTGGTTTTCCCACTACTTTCTATATGGTTTAATACAGTTTTCCTTCTACTTAATGGTTGCCATTTAAGGCATGAGTCCAGTCCAGTGTACCCTGTTATTTAACCCATTACTGAGGGAGAAGAGAGATTCATGTATTTCACAAAGAAAAATCAAGAATTACTTTATTTCTAGACCAGTTTTGATGAGCGGGGGTGGGGGAACATTTTGGTCAAGAAAAATGTTTGCTATTAAAAAAAAAAAAAAAAAAAAAAAAACATTGTCATTTGCTTTTTTAAATTTTGGTACTACTTGTATTTTATTTTTTGGAGTCGCAGGTGTTTATATTTGATTTTATTCACATCTAGAAAAGCAAATTGTAGAAAGTGTGAAACAGATTTGATGCAAGTCCTTCATAGATGCAAGCAGCTTCAAAAGATTCCATGTGATAAAATTATATTTAGCTTTAGAGCTTGTAAGAAGACAGGAGGTGCTGCAGCTTTTCAGGTTAGTTAGAGATTAAGACAAAGACAACAGCTAGTCCTAGGTTTTACCTCATGAGACAAGAGGCTGAGTTAATTGCATTTGGAATAAATGTCATTTTTGTTATAAAGTACATCCATGAAAATTTACACCTTAAGTCACATGAACTATTCTCCAATTTAGTCCCTTGATATCAATTTGAATTAGGTATATGGGAGTAAATGAAAATATAAGATTGATTCAACATTCTTTTGAATTTATAGGTCACTCTTTGAGAAATCATCAATAGGTAAAAAATATATAAAGACAGTTATAATTGTGAATTTACTACGTGCTTAGAATTTGATATAAATATAATTGCGAATGACTTGGAGGTAAAGCATTATAAAATAGTGTACATGTATATTTATTTATGTCAGTTTATTAGAAAAATAAATATCACACAGTAGTTAGAACAATGAACACATGCCAACTTTAAAAGCAATCTGAATTTCATGTCATCTTCCAAATGATACTATATAACAAAAAGCCTGTTCATTATTCATAAAATTCTTAGACTTATGGTATTTCATTAAAGAAGCAAGTTTATGATGGTAATTCTTTGGCTGTTCCTCTCTGAGGAGAAGGGTAATGGGGATTTGAACGTGAAGTTTGACAGATTTGCTACTATAAATAATTTCTTGAATTTTACTAAAATTAAAGATTTTGGATCTTCTATGAGAGTTTAATTTTTTTCCAGTTTCAAAGGTTTATGACAAAATAGACAAAGAAACAAAATAATGGTAGAAATCATTGGGAAATCCCTCATGGATTTTTATGGCAGTCCTGAGAATGAAAATCCATTTGGGAATTATTGAGTTGATAGTAACTCATGAAATATTCAAAAATATTAATTTTTCAAATTATAGACATTATCAGTTTCTTTAAAAAAAAAGATTTTTTAAAATTCTTTCCATTTTTAGTGGGTCATTAAATTTACATTTGTTGTACTGTCAAAAAACCTTGAGATGATTAATAAAGAAGCTTTTTTGTCTTATAGTATCAATATGAAAAACTGCTAAATTTGTCATACAAAGAAAAGAAAAAAAAAGATAATTCACTTACAATTTGTTGAAAACAAGAAATTTTTAGATACACAAATCTGAGAACAGAGATTGAACCATTGCCAAGGCACAAAGGTACCAAATGAATTGTTGATTTTCGAAGTTAAACTTTTTAAAAAAATTACAATCAAACCCTAATGCTAAAAAATGTCTACCTTTTATTAACATCAACACATGATTTTAAGAAAACTTCTAAAAAATGTGTTTGGGAAGCTTCGAAGCAAAAAAGAAAAATATAATTGAATAATGGTGATGGTATTTATATCTATAAGTAATTATTTTGAGAAAAACTGCAATTTTTAATTCCCTACATGATTATTCATTGAAAATCTACAATTTAGCAAGTAACAGTCAGTTTAGATAAGTTTACATTTATTGAAAGTTTCTGTAGCTAAATTGTGATGTAAGTAGACATTTTTTTTGTAATTAAAAATCTTAGCACATTACACTGTTATGTCTTATAAGACATCTGGTGATAATATAGTGTGATTAAAAAAAAAAAATAGTTTAAAATATTACTTTTGTGCCAATAAATATACAAAACTGTCTAAATCATTCATCTTGCAAATAGAAATTCTGAAAAGCAGCAATCACCTTAGCTTTTTTAGAATTTCAGAATCTTATATCTAAAAATTAAAATTGTTAAATTTTATCTTTATATTAAAATTTTTTAAGCAACAAAGTTATCTACCGATCACAGACATTTAAAATCAATTTTTTTAACAAAATTTTAAATTGTTTAGAATAATTTTTTAAAAATGTTATTGTCTTAACTTAAAATAGATGAATCAGTTTATCAAACTTGATATTTTATCTCTAATAGTTTAGCTGCTAAAACAGTTTAATGGGGCATTGTTTTAGTGGAAACATCAAATGATTTGAAACCTTTTAACTTTTAGATAATTCTTGGATTATATTTCAATGGAAAAATAAATTTTGAAAAAAATATACAAAATATTAGAAATAAAAAAAAAATTCCACTTTGGAAAATTTTTTCTCATAAAAAAATAGGGGTTTTCTGATTGCACAAGTTTTAAAAGAAAACGTTTAGCCCATTAAAATAATTGAGTAATACTATTTTACAAAATTCAAAACTTGTAAAAATTGGTTTCCACTCATTGTGCAATTTACATTTTTTTAGATATATAAATGTAAAAGACATTTAAAAAGCCCTTGCTTTAAATCTATGTAGCTGCTCTTAAGATTCAAGCCACCTGTTCATCAAAACAGACTGTCATTACAGGAATAAACATTCATATGATCTTGAACTTATTAATGGCAAACGCTGGGCATTTATTAAACTGAAATATTCCAGTAATAAATTAAGTTACTGATCTTGCAGGTGAGACTGACTACAGTTTTAGTATTCATGGTCACAGTATGAATTTTTCAACAATCTGTATATTGTGGATTTTGCAAGTATACAAGTATTAGGGGGACAAAGAAAATAGAGCTATTTGCAAAATCAAAATTAATCCTGTTCCTATTAAAGATTTTTTGTTGTAAAGATAACTTTCATGTCCAGTATAGATTTTACTAGGACAAATGTACAAATCATATCCTGGATATGAAAAGTATCTAAAGAAAAACAAACACCATTTTAACTACATAGCTTATATCATTATTTTGGCCAGCTTAGCCGCTTAGAAAGATAATGATCATTAGAAGTAAAACGTATGAAAAGGACTTGAAAAAAAAAAAAAACCTCAGCAGACCATTTCATAAGTCTATTTGAATAGACAGTTACATCCTTACAAACAAAAAAAACCCCCAAAAACTATTGAATGATTGAAATACACAGTATAAGCTTCTTTACTCATTCACATGGATTTTTTAAAAGATAAAAATAAAGTCAACAACACACAAAATGGACACAAAAATTGAGAAACAAATCCTGGACAATAAAAGAATAGATTAAAATTAAAAAAATTTATATACACACACACAAAAGATAAAACGTGTGTGTGAGAGAGAGAGAGATAATGTAATCGTTTTTTGTTTTTTCTTAAAATAGAGATTTTGTTGGATAACTTTTACCCATATTGTCATGCAGTATTAATTTTTTTTGTCAATCTATTTTTAAAGGCAACAGGAAAATTGTTTCTAAGTCAAAAGGTCAACAAGTTTGGGTAATAAAAATAAAGAGGTCAAATGTTATGAAACAGCAAACACATGTATCTTTAAACATGAAAAAAATATTTTCATTGAAGAGGGTTTTAAGCCTTTTTTGAAAATCAATATAATTTTGAAACAAGTGCAGTTTCTGGGGCTATGTCCTTTAACATAATTTTTATCCATCTGTTACATGTAATTTTTTAAACATAGACCAGAGATGAATACAAACAAATTTTCGAGAAACAACTTTTACAATACATTGTTGCTTCACCTATTATAACAAAAAAAACAAAAAACAGATAATTTGAAAACAAATGAAGACCTTTTAAAAAAAAGGTTCAAATAGTAGTCTTCTGGGACAATGATAAGCAATCTTTCAGTGTTTGAAAGTATGCTTCCCTCACTTATGCCAAAAAAAAAAAAAAAAAAAGTGTGGGGGGGGGGATATAGTTATCTGAAAGCTCATTATATTCAGAACAACTAGTGCAATTGTACAAAGATGGGAGAAAATATACAAATCATTGGGATCAGTGTTTGTCCATAAAATCATTTAGGAGTAAAAAAAAAAAAAATCTTTCAATATAAAAAATTGGTCTTTTGGGATGCATTTTGCCAGGGAAGAAATGGAACTTTATTATTTGGGCACCGAGGAATTTTGTAGTTATAAGATTAAACAAATTTGAGATAAAGTTTAATTTCAAAACCATGACTGAATATTTTAGCAACATGTACAAAATTTAATATGTAGCTTATAACAATAAGAAAGGTTTTTAAATATTTTTCTTTCACAAGAGACATTAAAATATTACATTTATTTATAAAAATATAACAATCTTTAGTTGCAAATTAAAACAAAGATAAAATATTTCAATGACAGTTTAGTAACCAGAGTAACAGTTGGTTTAAAAATAGTTGTATTGTATGTAGTGGAAAAATTAGAATCATTGATAAATTTAGATTTTTAAAAAATCTTGTGTCTGCAGGCATCCATATAAAATAAGCCATCTTTATATAAAATAATTTCTGGCATATAAAAAAAAAAAAATATAAAAAAATAAAAAATACATATTTTCAAATTATCTAATTCCTACTGTGGATTAAAATGTCATCCATAATTTTAGGTTTTATTCTAAATCCAGACTGATAAGGTTCATTACTAGACAACCTGGATGCAAATTAATTTCTAATTATGATAAAACATTTTTGTGTTGTAGTCAATACTGTAAAATACTTTTATAGTTTTTTCTAAAAAAATGAATTTTTTTTTTTTGGTTGAGATATATATATATATATATATATATATAGCATCTGAGTAATGCTTATAGATTCACATGTCAAAGAATTATACAGTAGGCTGTCTTTAGTATATTATCATTCAAGAAATTGCCATTGTCACATTTCAGACAAGATTTTATGAACTTAAGTTATAGTCAGTTTGAAAGTAGTAAATACATTTATAATTGTAAAATTCACTACCAACCAATGTTATATAGAAACGAGACCTGAAACTTCAAGAGTAAATGGAAGGAGACTTCAAAGAAATATCTGATAAAATATTTCTATAAATGTTGGAAATTTTAGCTTTGTAGGCAACAATTTATCTCTTCCATTAATGGAAACAAATGAGATTTTAAAAACTTAGAATTCTTGTTAACTAAATAGAATAAAATATTATGAAAAGAAGTAATAACAAAAAAAAAAATAAAATAAAATAAAAAAATAAAATAAAATAAAAATGAAAAAAAAAGATAAGAACTTTGGAAATATGGGATTTCTAAAATTGATTGAAACATAAAAATAATCTAAAGAAAATACAATAGTTTAGATACTGATATAAAACAAGTATTTTACAAACTCTGAGCTACAGTTTATAACTTGATAGTATAAGATTGATCCCAGGATTGAAAAATCACTGAGTAAGGAAATACAGAATGATCTATTAAAATTTTTATGTAAGTTTATTTCATAGATTGTAAGCCATATCTAATTATTGAACTAGACAAAATGTCTTACTTTCCTAAAAAAAAAAAAAAAAAAAAAAAAAAAAAAAAACACTAATGAGATGAAATGTGATTAGATTCAAAGATGAATGGTTAAACAAAAGTTTACTGTCTTCATATCTAATACTTATCCAAATATATTAAAAATCTATAATACCTAAAAACAGACGTATCACTGTTTAAAAGGTTTTGGCTTAGTATTGCATAATTAGCATCAATACTTTAAAATAAGATCTACATATCTGACGAGTTTCTATAGGCTATAGTAATACATCAACCATATATATATATATATATATATATATATTTTAACTGGATTTATTCTGACATTAAAAGTTGTTGATCGAAGGGACGTAACTCTGGCATTAGGTTTATAATAAAATTACAAAAATAAAAAAAAATCATCTAAGAAGCAATTGTCATGTGCTAACACTGAATTATCTGCAACCTTTTTGCAATTTATGCACAATGAATTTGATGTATTTAATGTTTTGCCTCGGATATTAATCAGTTTAGCATATTAATAATGAACAAAAGCATCTAATTTTACCCTTTTGATGAGTTTCATTAAAATAGCAGTATGTAGGTTTTGACTGTAAAAATAAGAATAATGTAAAAATCATCATAGCAAAAAGTTTTGAAAGAAAACACTATGTATTCAAGTTAATATGGAAGTTTCAACCAAGATTACTATTAGAATTCTTAGTTTCACAAATTAAGCATTTTCAACAATGTTTAAAAGTGTATTCCAAGATCTGTTTTTTATATTATTTTGTAACTGTTTAAAAGCCATATTAGCATAGAATTGATTTCTCAACATGAGTTTCAATGAATCATTAACTCAAAAATAAGAAATTCTTAAGGTTATTTTGCAATATTACAATCAGTTTTGAATTACAAATTTATAAATCATTAAAAAAATTCAGTTTGTCATTACTTCAACTGTCATCCTTTTTTGTCTGAAGAATGTTTTTATTTGCAGTAGACAAACATAAGTTTAACTACAACATTCTTTCTTCCAAAAGAATATAATAAGGCACAATTGATTAAAAAAAATGTCCTCAATGACAAATAGCTTGGAAGTCATTTACAGGTTTTTAATAGCAAAACTTGTGTATATTAGAAATATTTTTGTTACTGCAAAGTGGTCATAAGAAGAAATGGAAAGTGTCTACAAATCTAACTCTTTATAAGAAAAAACTTACATAGTTAACAAGCTTTGATAAAATCTAAAATACTATCAAAGATAGGCCACACATTATCACAGGTATTACAAATGTTACACTAACCATATATATAGAAACATTTGGGATTAGATGGTAACCTGTTTCCACTTTAACTAGACTAACTTTGCCTATCTTGCTTAAAAAAAAAAAAAAAAAAAAAAAAGGGATTTTAGTAGTCAATTACATATTTTGCTCATATTTCATTAACCTGATATTTTCTTTTTCATTCTTTTTACTTTTCTGCTAGTCTTTCTTTTGTCCCTCAAATGTTTTCTAAATCATTAGAGTCCTGGATATGGCGATAAACTACATCCAGCAGCAAAGCTTCTGACTGGGAAGTTTAGTTGCTGTGGTTCCCAGGTCCACCCTGATCTGGGGTGGTAGCATCTGTTAGAGCCTTAGCTATGGGCAAATAATTAACCTCCAAACTGAGGTCATTTAAGTGAAAAAGGAAATGTTAGGCTGGGTAAGATTCTTTAGTTTTGGATAGCAACTTTTCGAAGAGAAGAAAATATAAAACCCTCTACACCTACTCTACCTCTGTGTAGATGGTTTTATATTTATAGGGTAGGCTCTAACCTTGGTAGAGAAATGGCATCTTGATAAAAAGTTTCCCATCTTCTAAACTAGTTGGTATTAGTAAGGGCATATGGCTGTAAAACTCGCTCCAATATTTCATGATGGTCCAATTATGGAGTCACCAAGAAAACCCTGTCCAACCAGTGTTAGCATGGAAACGGACATTAGATGACGATTAGAGCAATGTGTCTTTTTCTAACTCATAAACCAAAAGTTCAATTTGGAATAACTTTTAATTTTAGTTTCATATAAACTAACAAAATAAATATCTATTTTTTCTATCTATTTAGATGTCATGTGACACACTGGTCTCCTGAATTTGTATCATCAATCTTATCTTCATTCATGCCTTGCAGATTACCCAAAGGAATTACAACCACTTGCCATAGAACAAATGAAACATTCATTAAAAGCTATCATCATTCATTAGTCATTCTTTTCTTTCTTGCTTACTTTCATTCAGCTTTTTCATTTAAAAAAAAAAAAAAAAAAAAAAAAAAAAAAAAAAAATATTTTGTTGCTCTCATTTTTCCAATCACTCAGTTTCAAATATTTACAAATTACATTTGAAGCATTCTCATTCATTTGATACGGTTTTCATTATCTTTTGCCTATTTCTATCCTCACTGATTTCTCATTTCTGATTTCAATTAGTCATTTTCATTTTAGCACCTTTCTTCTCTCTTCAGCTTCCTTCCAAATGCTTCCAGTCTTTAAATTTTCACTTTATGTTCAAAACAATTCTCACTTAATGAATAACTTTAAACTTTATTTGATCAAAGATGCCAAAGAAACCTGACAAAATAGCAAAAGATGCACAATGTCAATATGCATGTCAATATAGCCACAAACAAAAATATCGTGAGAGGCATATTAATAGAAAGACAATTGTGCACATTTTATATATAAGTAATAAGTAAAAGGGACACACACTGTATACACAGTAAAAAGAACAGGCCCAAGAAAAATGGAAGCAACTGATTTTAACTCTCAAAGAATGAAGGAAGATGTACAGGAAGAGGATAATTATTCATAAAATATTTGATAAGGTGCTTATAAAATAGGCGTAATTAATGTTCTCGCCATTGTACTTTTTAATCAAATTAGTAACCAGTTTTTAGAATATATAATACAAAATTGTTTTTTAAATTGTCAACTTTAACAGCATTTTTTGATAATGCATTTTACCTATGCAGATTATCAATAGTCAGCTATGAATACTTATTTGACCCTTAGAAATGAGATGGTTAACAAAATTTGTTTAGAAAATATTTTTTTTTATAATTTATGTTGTTTCAAGTTTTCTAAAAATGAGGATAAGAATCCCCCCCCCCCCCAAACACAAATAAAATTTTAAAACATGAATAGAAGATTATACATTTTACACAATTCTAATTATGCTCAGAATTTATGAATGGGGCACTCTTGTAAGTTTTATGAAATCAATCGTATAAATCATCTCTGGGTTAGAAAAGTTTTGTAAATGCATGTCAAACTTTGAGAGACTTTTTTTACAAGTTGACATTAAAGATGAACATTTTTGTAGACAAAAAATTCACAAAATTATGTTTAAAATTTTAGCTATAAGAATTCAAATTAGTTCTGTAAATTTCCTGGCCAGAAATGTTTAGCCCTATGTAAGCAAATACATATAATTTAAACAAAGAAAAAGATTTCTCAGAAGAAAAAAAAAATTACATTACTTAGAATGAAGGATATTACTAAAAAAATCATATTTGCATTTTACATTAACTATCCTGGCTAAATTCTGCTGTTATATAATATCACAGCAAATGCAAATCTCATCTCTAATGTTCAGCTGTAACTGTCAACCCCTATACAGATATTTGTACCCACCCACAAGTCTACATTGAATGATGAAGTGTTTTTTTTTTTTTTAGTTTTCTCCTTAATATTTAAAAAAAAAAAAAAAAAAAAAAAAAGCTGGGGAATTGCAGGTCATACAGTCAGAATTTCATAGAGTAAAGGATTTTGTCTAAAGACTGCCCATTCCACCTTCATGGAATGTATGAGCTTCAAATTCCATTCTGTGAGTGAGCGCAACGACATAAGCCGATCAAAGATCTTTGCTAGTCGCTTCTTATTTGTGGAGTCTTTCTGATTCAGATGGTAATCTAAGCAATTCACAAGTTTCCATTGTATGTCTTCCACTTTTTTTGGTTCATCAAGTGTGCACCGGTCTGAAGAAAAAGGAAAACATTCATGATGATCTCATTAACAAAATTTTTCTTACAATTAATAAGATTTAAAACAAAAAAACAAAAATCAAAACTGCATTCACTAAATAAAAGCATTAAAATGTTGATCAATCATGAAAACTGACAAAAAATATACCCTTATATACATTCTGATAGTATGTATTTTAGGTTTGTAACACTGTTTGACACTGAAGGGTTAAAAGACTGATAGAAAGACATGCTAATAACCTGAATGATTTTTCTGTTTTTGTTAGAAAAATGAAATCTCTAAAACTTAAAAAGATTTCCTATGAAGAGACAAAATGCAAAAGTCATGCAGTGAATTTAGACAGCTGATTAATGACCCTGCCTTTTAGTGTAAGTTATCAAAATAGATAGAGAATCTTATATAAGCAACCCCCTCCCGACATCTTTGGTCATTTTGTCAGATTTTGGAAAACTAGTCAAACCAAAATCAACAATTTGTACTTTGTTGTTTCTCTGTAAACTTTTATGAAGTCCTGAATTCTTTGAGGTACTGGTTTCATAAGTAAATTATTTTTTTCTTGCTTTTTTGAAGCTTGCCCAAATTTTCTCAAATAACAATTGACAGATCAGGATCGAGATACAGACTCTTTTCTGGCCAACTCATTGAGTTGCTATGCTTTCCTCAGAAGGAAAGCTCTAATCATATTTCTGTAGCAAGATGCATTATTATACTGAATAAATGACTTCTTCACTACCAAACCTATTTTCTATCACTGGAATAGGAAAAGTGTCAAAAATTTCAATGTACATGCAACTCCAGATTATGAGAGGGATAATTTTGCTTATTTTCTTCAGCTAGTCATGTTTCAGAAGAACAGTCCTAGTTCTTGTTCCATTATTTTGAAACAAATTTACAACAAATTTATTTATGCAGACATTTTGCTAACACAAAAAATAAAAAGAAAAAAATTAATTTTATCAAGTGTAAAATATGTTGTAAATGAAAATAAAATTTGGAACATACCTACTGACATAATAATGATGGCTCTAATCAAACCAATTTCATCATCTTCAAGATTTAATTTTTGTAGGCATGCACTGAAGCTGAAGACAGCCTCCAAGAAATCTCTGTCCCATATCCGTGATAACTCTTCTATATGGTAACATGCTCCATTGTATCCAGTAGCAACTTTTAATTCAGGATTCATTAATCGATAACTTCCAAGAAACCAAAATTCAAACCTTGAAGCTGAAGATTGAAAAAAAAAAAAAAAAACTGAGCCAAATAATAGCACATATTTGAATGAATTCATCTGTCAAAATATGAATCACATTGCAAATGTAAGAATTAAAAAAAACAAAAAAGAACATACCATTAGTCAACTAAAAGGGATTCAATATAATAATGCACAAAAGTTCAACATGACCAAAATTCACCTTAATAAATGAATACATGAGTATTTATATCAGGCATGGACAACCTTTTCCAACTATTGAGCCATATGAGATATGGCTCATCATAAGGTGGCCTCAATACTAAAAAGTTTAAAGATATTTTTTCATTAAAGTTGCCTCAGTCATTTTTACTATAGAAGAACATACAAATAAGTGTCTTAAAAATTGGGAAAAATTGATTTTTTTTCCTTTGGAGAAAATTTCTGTTATTAAAAAATTGAAGTCTTTATTATTATATGAAGACTTTCTTTTAATCATAAAAAAAATTTCTCCACAGATGACAGTATGATTAGCACACACCACTACATATGATTAATTTCTTATTTATCCACTTGAAAAAATACGAAAAAGAAAATTTCTTCAAGAAAGTAAATTAAATTTTCTGTTTCTAATGCAAAAGATTTACACATCTGATGATTTTCTTTAGTGAAAAATTGCCAATGGTTTAAAACGATGAAAATGTTACCTTTGATAAAAGTTTAAAAATTCAAGAATCATTGTACTTAATCACATGCATAAACAATGATTATGTATGAGAGAGAGTATTAGTGAACAAGTGAGAATGACATGAAACCAACCAAATTTTAAGATACTATTTTCTTCATGAAATTAACTGTGCCATTCAGAAAGCCAACCAGAGCCACAGTTTGCTCATATCTGGTCTATATGATGATAGCTATTACTAACAAAAATGAAAATGTGGAACTAAATTCCTAATCAACTTACCTTTAATTAAACTACTTTGGTCACCCAAAGTTAAGTTTGTGAAACTAGGAATAGTTTTGGCAAAGTTCACAAATCGCCGAATGCTTTCCTCCATGGATTTAGCATAAAGTTCCATCAAATGAAGTCTGTTGTCAAGATCAATGCCAGTACTGTGATAGAAAGAATCAAATTCTTCTTTTGATATTGTTGGTAAACTTCCAAATACTGACTCTTTCAGCTTGTATTGTTCCTGCAACATACAATAGAAAAATCAGAAAAGTAAAAATCATTGAGAGTAAACATTTTTACCTTTTAAGTAATAGATTTCCCTTATAGTCTAACAAAATGTTAATATTTAAACAGTATAAAAGTAAAAAAATCATCATTAGACATTAAATTTATCAAAGTTCCAACCTAAATAGATCAAATACTTGAGAAAAAAAAACTCAAGACAGAGAGCATGAAATCAAAACAAGCTTGACAGGCAAAACAATAGAAAGGTGAATTAAATAGTTGAATTTTCATGATAAAAAGAAAATTACAAGTTTCAAATAAGGATTGAACAAAAAAAAAATTCAAAAAATTTAGATCTCAATAAAATTAAGCAAGATATGTATCTTTATATTGTTTTTATCACAGATACTCTTTAGCTTCTTATAAACCAATGTGTTGGTTATCATGTGAATCAAAGTATAATTAAAAAAAGGTCTTAATTATGCAAAGTTCTTTGATTTCTCCCAGAAGAATACACTGTGATTCCTTTCAGTCAGTTAAGTGTCATTTGTGATTCATGCTTGGGCGATCATGTCTCGAAAGAGACATGACTGAATGGGCAGAAGATTATCCCGCAGTAGGTTGCCATTGCATTCTGCGGTAGACTGGTTGCCGACCAAGGCTACAGAACCCAATCTATCTTATTTAACCCATAACTGGAGGGAAGAGACTGATTAATACCTTTCCCCAAGGGTATTTGTGTGTAAGTGAATGCAAAGAATTCGACTGGAATTCGAACTCGACTTCCCGATTTCTCGTTCCGAATTCCTTTACAGTTGTTTAATTGGCTCAAATTCAAAAACATGTCTGATCTTCTAAACAAGCACTGTTTTTAATACTTGAATTATTAAGTATGAAATTGTGTAACAGTTTGAAAACTGAAAAGGATGAATTTGTCTGTTCCAATAAGTTAGGTTACTTGCTACTACCTAGCTATAGGCAAACAGGACAGGTGGAATCATTTAGCGCCTGCTAGGTAGTCCATCTAAGAGAAGTGTGTTCCTTTAGGAAAAAAAAAAGAAAGTTTGATCATCTTGTTTTATCAAGCTAGAAAGGCAGAGCACTACTGAAGTTAATGAGTAGATTCAATGTGATAACTTCCACATAAACAACTAGTACAGGTTTGTAGAGGAGTTGAACAAACCATAACTTAAATGGAACAAACTGCCAACAACAATATGACTGTACATCAGTATACTTGTAAAAGATGTAATAACCAGGAATATAAATACTAATATCCACACACACACACACACACACACACACATTAAATCTGAAGACTTAACTGATTAAATTAACCATTGGCACTTTTTTTTTTTACATATTTTGTTTTAGTTTGAAAAAGAAAAAAAAACTTTTTTTAAAAAATATTTCTTTTGTTTCAAAATTACGGGGAAAAATATTCACATTTTTTTGTTGACCAAATTTTTAAAAACGTCAGAATAAAAATTAAATATAAAGTTTCATTTTTTTCTTTTTTAATAAAAAAATATAGTTGCATTTGACACTTGTGATTTGAGTTCTGTGACGTAATTTAGACACCATATCTTAGATGTTTTATGGAGCAAATTTAAGCAATCGGCTCCATTGGCCAAAAAGTGCAAAAGGGAAAATTGCTGAACATAAACTCAAAAAGTATGTGCCGACCTGGCTTCCCTGTAGATATGTGTCCCTAAAAAGTTTGAATGGCATAGCTTAAAAAATGTAGGCATGCATAGGGAACAGTCACATACAGACTCACATATTACCTTTTATAGATAAGTTTATATAAATGGATGGACATGCACAATAGTTATGACCAACATCTATCCTATAAAACAATTGGAATGTAAGTATAGACTTGATTTAATGTTTTTTTTTTTTTTTTCCTTATAGAATGAACCAAATATTCATATCCTTACTCCCACCACTGGTAAAAAGAAAGTTTCCTAGGCAACAAGCACAACAAATGCATTTTTCTGATTTTTTTTTTATTGTCATTTGTTTTGCAAAGGTTTATGCACATACACAAAGATTCAATTAAAAAACGAAAAAGAAAAAAGAAAAAAAACAAAAACACGTGAAGTCTGAGGAGAGAGGAAGACAAAGATATGAGAGACATGGCAATGAAACATACTTAGTGTGTATGTGTAGATGTTTCACTGTATTGATAGTCATAAAGAGTAAGGTAAAACTATAAACTTTCTGTAAGGAATGTTTAATACTACTACCCAAATAACTCACTTAAGTTTTAACAAATATTATGAAAATTGGAATATCACTATTTTGTAATCAGTCTATACAATAAATATACTGAAAATGAAGTATTATACTAATGGCCACAGCTTCCAAATATTTGTTGAATGCAATTATCCTTTTATCACATTTTACCAAAGTGTAATGTAATTTTATATTTGAAATGGGTAAAGCAAATTTTTCTAAAAAGAAAAAAAATATTGGACTATTTCAATAATATGAAACAATTGCTGTTCTGCAAAAAATAACTTCAAAGCACTTATTTCTTGTTCATAGGTAGTATTCAAGTGTTTATTACATGAGAGGCATCTGGACAGATATAACAACACACATGCCAGGTTCATTTCATTTATCTAATCTTAATGTGACTGTTCACAGTGTTGTTCTGATTAAGAATCATTGGTAGTTATTTTATTTTATTTTTTTAAAACAAAACCTTTTTCTAACATCCTTATCTTCAATTGATGATGCTTAGAAATATTTTTGGATGGAAGAGAAAGAGAGCAAGAAGAAAGATTAATTTCTTAATGTCTTAACCTATTTGAATGGAAAAAAACTCTCTCTAAAGATTATCCTTAGAGTTGCTGTTAAAAAGAAAAATACAACCTGGAAAAACTTCATAAATAAGTGCAATCTTATAAAAAGTGAATGACCTAAAATGTTAGGTCAAGTTAAGGAGTCAGAATGACATTCACCCAATAAAATAGATAGCTTCATAAATGTAAAAGCGTCTTTTGTATTTTTAATGATTGAGAATTGAAGTCATTCAAGTGCCATACATGATATACGTTTGGGCAATCCATGTCTCTTTCTTGCACGTAAGTGAATGCAAGGAATTCAACTGGAATTCGAATTCGGCTCCCTGATATCCACTGCACCACAAAGATTTTACTTAAACATTTCAATAGCAATTTATTTAACAAGACAGACTTGTGAGAAAGAAAAAGTATTTCAAATAAGGTTTAAAAATTTGATTTCATAATTTTCTAATGCCAATGTGAAATAAATAAATTCATGGTGATTAGCACAAAGAAAAATGAACTGTCAATTACTGTACGAAAAGGCTGATCTTTGTTTAGACATGTTGCTATGTGTATATTGTGATTGAAAGGAAATCCTTTACTATAAGCTCTTTCTGAAGAATGAAATGATCGATTAAAAAAAAAAAAAAAAAAAAAGAAAAGAAAAAAGAAAAGTTCTCTCAATTGAACCAATTGAAGGCAGCAATCTGCAAAAAGCGTTTTGAATTAAAGAACATAATATTTCATCAAGACAATGCAAAAACTATATAATCTTTTTTGGGTTATCAGACGAAAATTGTTTCAACTTGGCTGAGAATATTTCACTCATCTGCAATATTCTCCAGGCAGTGCAACTTTTGGCTAGCATTTATTCTGGTTTTAGAGGGTTTGGAAAATTTGCTACTCGCAGGACAGACTGAATGCAAGGGAGACAGAGGAAAAAAATGCATAACCTACCTGGTGAGCTTGAGTGAATGGATGATGGAACAATGTTTAAGATAGATAACAAAAAGATAATTTACTAAGCTACAAAAGACAGGAAATTGTGGAGAGTCATTATTGATAATGTTCCAAAGAAACATGGAACATTGAAAAAGAAGTCATGTATGAAAGCCTGTAAAAGTTAACTAGAGCAGTTTTTTTTTTTTCTTTTTTGAGTGAGAAAAAAAATAAAATGCTTAATGAGGCTAACAGAAGATGGAACAAAATAATAAATATGTTGCTCAATAAAATTAATGTCAAAAATTACTTTTACTTAGTAAATTGAATGTACTCTTCGGTTATTCAATATTTGACAAGAAACATTCACTTATCCCTGTACTGTGTGTGCAACTAGATTGTGAATATCTGTGCCATTAAAAATAGTGAAGTTTAGAGTTTTAAAAAAAAATTTGAAGCAAGTTAAATTTAGAAATTTACTATTTGAATACACGGTCAGAATATTTTATAAACTTAAATTTTATTGATGTAAAATTGAAATCAAATTCCTAAAAACAATCACAAGAATGATGAGCATAATTACAAGATATTAACATTTCTTTTAGTTTTTATTTTGAAGTGCTGCATTGTGGGTAAAGTTAGACCAGTTATGTAAAATAACCTTGGTTACTTGTCTTATTATAAATTCTGATATTTTTGGGGGCAAGTAATCAAAATTCAAAATAGAAGTAGATTAAAATTTATTCTTCTATACTTGATTTTCCTTTTTTTTTCTAAAGACAAACTTATTTTCTAGTAAATGAACGAAAATTGTATACAAAGCTTTCTCTCACTCTTGATTCAATATATAGGTAATCTGTTTTTAAATTTATTTGCTATATATTACTTTGATATGCAATTTAAATTTGACAATGAGCTTTTCATATCAGTGGATATTTATTTCCACATTACTATTTTATTATAATAAAATCAAGATCATTTTAGATAATGTTCAGCAAAGTGACAAATTTAATGTTGATACTGTCTCAGTTACCTTGATAGCTTGGTGAGAATGTATGAATTTTACTTAAATCAATGGGAGACATGATGAAGGTGGTAGAAGGGATAACAAGAGAAAAGCCCAAGGTACCACAACAGATAAGCTAGTAAAAAATAGAGCTGCAGTAGTTAAGAAAGAGGAGTAATTATAGAGTTGTAATCAGATTTACAATTCATAGTAAAAACGTGTAGTACAAATAGGTGTACTGGTTGGCAAGAGTAACCTTCCTAGTAATACTAAAATTAGTAATATAGCTTAGTAGTAATTACTAGTTATTCACCTAGTTTATAAGTGCAGATAAGTGTTGCTGTTGAAGAGGGTGTAATATGTCAGATGATTTCCAAATATTTTCATAGGGCTACACAACACCAAGTCTCGTTTTCTAATTTTGTGAAGTACTGCAAAAATGCCTTTCTGATCAATAGATCAGACGAGAATATTGTTTCTGATATTTTCCTTCATTTGGATTGATGAAGTAATAATCATAATATGCAGTAATGATAGTACTAATACTTGTAGCATCGCACATGATGGTAACCATTAACAGAAATAGCAGTAATAATAGTAATTGAAATTGGGTACAGTAGGAGTAAACAAGTACATATCAAATAATCATATTAGTAATTTTCCTTATTTCTTTCAAATTCAAGTAGTTTGACTCTAAACAATGTTTCTAAGATTTACTTAATACAAAAAGGTAAATAACATTTTGGTTACATCATGACCATTCTTACTTTCTAATTTGTTACAAAGATTTTATTCATTTTGACACATTAACAGAAAAAAAAAGGTTTATTTTTTTATTTATTTTTTTTACAAGGTAGAGGGTTACATGAAGGGACAGTTTATATGGATAGGAGGGGAAGATAATGGTTAACTTAGGGCTTGAACAGATTAAGATTGCAATAATTGGCATAAAATACTCTTACAGGCAAGTTCACTCATATACATGAGGGCTAAGAGACTCATTTAGAAAAGGGGTGAGGTAATGAAGGTTGATCAGGGATGCATGTATATCCCTTACCCCCATTTAAATTGATATCAGAAGCATAGTCATTAGGGTGGAGGCATGTATAGGCAAGTAAGTTATTCTGTTGGGGGGAGGGTGAAAGAAAGAAAACAGAGGTTGAGCTTAAAATTACATCTACTCCTGTCAGACAGGAATTGATAGTTTTGCAAATTTATTTGAGCCAGCTTACAGAGGGATATGCTTTGGAAAATATTGAGAAAAACTCAGTTAGCTTACCACATAGGAAAAACTTTCATTAACGTGCAGATAAAGATGAACACACACAAATTTAATGGCAAAAACAAAGAGAAAAAAGACAATGAAAAATAAAATAAGGATTAATTTAGAAGGCATGTTAAGACGAAAAGGAAAAGTGTAAACAGTTAAATTATCAAAAACATACATTAAGACAAGCTAAGTTTGGGTTTTTGTGGATTCTTGACAATCTGGAAGCAAGAGTGAATTTCAATGATGCTGCCAATTTGAAAGGGTAGGTAAGAGAATTTTTCTGAGACATGACCTATCTTACAGGCTAGGGGTAGGTAGGCAGACAGGAAGAAAGTTATAGACATGGACACACCATTTGGGATCTACCTTCCTTCTATATCCGGGATCATTAAAGTTAAACAATTTTGAGCTTAGTCAGTACTTAGATGAGTAAACACTTGAGAATAACAGGTGCTGTAAGCTTGGATGTGCCAGTGGTTTAAAGGATAACAACCTTGGAACTGGAAGCTGAGTTCTAATTTCAGTTGTTTTTGTTATATTCACTTACATGCAAATACACATGGAAAAGGTATGAATCCACATCTTCCCCAACTGTGGGTTAATAGACTTGTATCAATAAATCATTATTATTGCCAAAACATTCTTACAATCTAAAACCATTTTCTTGCTTTAAATAACCTACAAAGAGGTGCTTTGCCATAAAAAAAAAGGAAAAAAAACAAAAAAAATGAACAATTTTCTAAGACTGATTATCTTGCCTTTCACTGAATAATTAGTCAAGCTCTTTATTGATATCATTTATTGGTTGAAGTAGATTTGATTAAGGTGTAGAGAAAAAAAAATTACATTTTTTCAAAACACTCAAAGCCAACAATAAGTTAAGATTTCCTTTTAATAATAGTACTGGAAGTTGTTTGAATAAGCCTGTCAACTTGGAAAATGGCATTAGAAAAAAAATAAATGAATACAAAGACACAAAGATAATATCTACTACAGAAACTATCTTTAATGTGTGTGTGCACAAATGAAACACTGTTTTTCAATAAGCTTAAAAGAAAAGTATCTAGATGTTGAAATATGTGCTATAAACCCATCTGCTTTTAATTGTGACAAATGTAAGTCTCAATTAGAAAAACATTTGAAAATGTATCCTATCTCATTTCCTCATGTACAAAAAAATTTTTGGACTGGCAGTGGCACAAATTAGGTATGTTGATTATGACTAGCTTCAAAGAGGAAAAGGTGTTATTTGATTACAGGCAAGTAGGAATTAATAACATCCATTGATACACTTTATAGCTTTATCAGTAGTATTTAAAATCAGTAAGGGTACTAGTACTTGACCTTAAGTTCATGAATCTAATCTTGCTTACAAGTAGGACTCAGTATCTCACAGATTACACTTTCACTTATATATATATATATGCAATTTGTTATATATGCGCAATACTTATTTGAAAGAACTCAATATCAGTGATAGAGCTGACATATTCATATAGATAGGTGTGAGTTTGTGATCATGGGTTTCACGGTCTTGCGATTGTCAGACAAGCAAGAGTGTGAAACTCAGGCTCACAAACTCACACCTATATATAAAGAAATGAATTCTCCTTTTGATTTCATTTTTTTTTTTAAGAACTGAACTGGCAGACTATTCACAAATTTTATCTGATTATAGTGGAGAAGCCTTGTGCAAAACCAGCCACACTTTTTGGATAAACTGATAATAGAACTTGTGCATCACAAAACCCTCCTCAGGTTTTGAATTCAGAGTTGCTTTCTTCCTCTGAGGCTGATTTGCCAACAAAGGCTAGAGACTAGAGAGCCTAAACCACTGTGCTGTTTAACTTATAACTAGAGGGAGAGAAGGATATATACAGTTCTTAAGTGAATGTAATGAACTTGGCTGAAATTCAAACATAATTTGAAAACTTCTCTTTCCAAGATGCAAACTATTACACAAATTTTTTAAAAATTTCATGAATTTTTATTCTAAATTTGAAAAATAAACCCTAGTTATAATAGCAACTATGCAAGAGCTAAAATTATCCAATAGTAATTAGCAATGACCAAAGATACAATTATAAATGATTGTGGAAATTTTCTCAGCCTAACCAAGAAGAAATTCCAAAATAAATTCTGATGTTTGGTTTGCATCAAGAACTTGCTGAACACCCACACCTTTGGCATTTTTTTATCCACTATATCATTGAGGTTTCTTAATCTGTATGTTAAGAATGAAAGAGTTTTTTACCATTTTGCTGTAAGTAAAAATGATCTGACACCAATAAGTATGATTTTAAGGTAGATTTGATGTGTCCCATCCTATTGCCCTGAGAAGAAATTTAAAAAACAAATAGTAAATAGTGACAAATTCCTTATTTTGAAGTAGTAATTTTTTTTTCTTAGTTAGTTCACTTATCAGAATGAAAACCATTCTTTCATGTATAGATAATGTTAATACAAAATAAGAATCCTGGCTTAGAGTGATATTTGTAAAAATATTTTGCATGTTATAATTGATTAAAAACCCAAATAGCAGAACAAGGCTGAGGATTAGGAACTAAACCTCTTTAGTATCATTAACAATATGGTTATCAAACACTTTGATCAGATGATAAACTTTTATATATATATATATATATATATATATATATATATTATGCACCGATCATTCAGCAATGAATTAGAACACTCTCAGCTATTGGGCGTGTATAATGATAATATACATGCTAAAAAGTCTGCCTCCTATCGAGCGTCCGTAGCTCAGTGGTAGAATCACCGACTGACGCCAATTCAGTTGGGTTTCAATCCTGGGTAAAAGCAATCGGCTGTCTAACCGTACTGATAAGCTGTGATACAGCAAAACAGATCTGTTTGCGGATGACTAATATATATATATATATATATATATATGACAGTGATGTATTGAAAAACTATTTTATGGTCTGACCCAGTTTACAAAACACTGATTTTGAAAGTGGGTTAAACCAAACATTTTCAGCACCTTCCTCTTGTCTTCAGCATGGACAGAAATACACTACTGAAGTAAGTGCAAAGCAATAAGTAAATTGTATTAAAAAACTTACATAATATTCTGTTTGTCGTTTATTTATTTCTTCTTTATCAAACATTGTATCTTGTCCATAAATTTTGTGTGCTTTAATGATAACACAGATCAAGTATTCAATTTCTTGGATATGGTCCCAGTTGTCAGGGCTGGGGCATACCTCAGCTTGTTGCAACCGTTTCACTTCTTGAATGTCTTTGGTACGTTTCTCCAGTGTATACCGGCCAGTCTTTATTGCTAGAAAATAAAATAAATAAAAAATAATGAAAGGTAGGAAAAGATACTTTGTTAGAATTATAATAATGTTGCGTATTAGAGTTAAAAAAAAAAAAACTCTTTGGACACCACATAACTTCCCCAAGGATATTGTCTTAACTTGGCAAAAATTTTAGCAATTTAATAGAGAAAATTCGAAAATACTAACTGATCAAAAGTAAGACCAAACATAAAAGAAGATCTAAATAGAGTAGGAAAAGCTCAACAAGACATTTCAGTAGTGAGTTGAATGGCCATTATTGTGAATAACTTCAAAAATTTGCTCTGGCATAGTTATACAAGCATCTGCAGAAAGTTGGCTGGAATTTGGTGAAGATGGCTTCAAGAAGATCATGCACTGTTTGGAATTAATGTCCATTTCTATAGACTTACATTGTTATCCACCCCACAAGATTTTCATTGAGGTTCAGGTGGTAGCAACATGCTGGATAGTCTAAAAGAATCTGGAAAGATCCAGTCATTTTCCCACAAGCGAAGAGCCTTAGTCAATGAGGATGCTTTTTCCAACATGCCAATGTAACCAGCTATTGTTTGATGCCCATGTATAGCCTGAAGTGCCATTGTTCCATGGAAGAAGATAGCATGATCATAATGGAACCTCCTCAACAGTGCTGTGTAGAAAATGTCTCCAGTGGGATATCTGTATTATACCACTAATGTTGGAAGCCGTCTGAACGATCCAAGTTAAATTATTTCTTATCAGAGAACAAAATCTTTCACTTTTCTATGTCTCATGTTTAGTGCTTCTTAGCAAAATTTAAGCAAACTTTTTTGTGGCGTGGAAGATGTTTATGGGTTTTAAAGCTTTTCTCTTGGAGGAGCCATCTCATTGTGCTTGAGCTACATTCTGCATCTGTAAAGGCCTTAATCTGGTTTGATAGACCAGTGTTATGCCAGACATCCTCTAGAATCCTACTGCTTAACACAGATGAAATTTTGACTAAACAACTTTAAAATTCTTGTTCTGTATCCCTCAGGGTCTTTTTAAAAAATTTCCAACAGCAGTTTTACTACGTCCAATCTCACCCGCAATGACACATGATCAACAATTCTGCCATGATCAAACTATCAATTTTGCCATGTTTTTAAATCCTCTAATGATATTCTGTCTTAACTAACTTGGTAAAGAAAAGCTCAAAATTCCTTTAAATAATGAGAAAATGTATTGCTGAGAGTATCTGCTCCCTTTGGCTTCCTTAGGTTAGAATGAAAGAAAGAAAACTGAGGAAAAATGCCTCAGGATCTCAGAGGATAATTAGTAACTGTGTGTGTGTGTGTGTATATATATATATATATATATATATATATATATATATATGAACAAGCTTGTATGTACACATAAGAAAAAAATAAAAGAAAATTGCCACTAATATAAGTATGTGCTTGGATTGGTATAACACTAATTTTGGTGGACTGATTTAAAATCCAACAACACCAAACACCTTCAATATAAATAAAACAAACAAATTGGCAAACACTCTTGAGTCTTGGCAATGGAAGTGATAATGTACTTAATTTAATTTTAAATATGGCTAATACTTATCCTCAGAGATCCCAAAACATTTTTCCACACATTGTTTTGTCTTTCTTTTATTCTGACCTAAGGAATAGAATGCTCTTGGTACACATAAATTTTCCACTTTCCCCTTCACATTTGTTTTGGATACTATTATATATCACATACAGACCTTTCTCTCAATGTAGCATTGTTAAGTAATGGTTTGCCTATGTTCCAGTAATTTGTAATAATTCCTTAATTCCCTTTCAATCCTAACAAAAACATTCCACCTACCCAGTAAATTCTATTTAGATATCCAAGTCTGTTCTAGATCTTGCCACAATTGTTTTGACTTTTCTTATAATGAATGTCTTTTCTTTTATCATTAGAGAATATCTTGTCTTTATACCGAGTTAGAAGAGTCAAGTGCTTACAAACTTATGTTCCATTTGGTAAATTTCAGATGAATCTTTTTCCAAGCTTCTGAATTAAGGCTTCTATAGAACATGTAAAAATAAGCTGAGTAAACTTCAAAAGGACTTAATTTTGAACATTATCAACCAGATTGAAATGTGTACTTTCTACTGAGGAATACTAAGAAAAATGAATGTAGATATTTTTTTTTAAATGTGTGAAATTGTTTTGCTTTTAATTTTTAAAAATCCTTCCTCCTTTTCCACTATATATATGTGGATGTGGTGGAATGTCTTTTATAGTTTATGAAACTTATTCTAAAAAGATATTTTGTATTTCCTACAATTATGCTTACTGATAAATATGGCCTTTTTCATTTTTATACTGCATCAGGTTAAATAGGATGGCAGACAAATTTAAATGTTTAAGGGCATTGTTACTGTCATTTTTATTCCATTTTCTTTTCTCTCCTACCGCTTAACTTCAATTCACCCTATTTTTTCCTGTCTGCCTTTGTTTATCTTTTTTCTTTTAACTATTACACTTTCTATCCTCTTTTTGGAATTTATCATCTGACATCACTGAAAATTTTTTTATAGCAATGCATCTATACCAGTTCATCTTTTAGCTGTATCATACATTTGAGGTTGTTTTATAATTTGTGGGTAACAAACACTATTTTCCTTATATCATTTCCTGTTTAGCATGATTAGTCTTAGAAACACTTTAAATTGAACACAATTTAAAACTAATAATTTGGTATGTATTTCAGAGATTGCCTTCAATTATTCAAGTAATAATTTAATGGATGTGAGTAGAATCTAGTGATTGGACATGCTCGACTTCAAAGATACTGTAGAGTTGGTTGTCAATAAGTTTTAAATTGTAATGGATATCATGTTACACAGAAATTTCAACTGAATTTTATATTAGAAATATGGAATTGCTAACAATTATTGTTTTTGTGTTTAAAATTTAAGATGTTTTCATTTCTTGTTACATTATTATTACAAACTGTTCAGATTAAATTTTCACCCTCCACCGTTTTATTCACCAGAATAATTTCAACAGAATTTATATTTTTGAATGGTCTAATCAATTAACTGTTAAACATGGGAAGTTACTAGTTATATATTAAATATAAATTTTAGGTAAAACTCAAATGCAAATGCTTAATATTATAGCCTATCTTCTTAGATAATAAAATAAGCTGTAATGTAATCTGTTGCAAATATAAACTACTTTATTTTGTAAAAACAAAATTTAAATTTCTATATTTTTAATATACTTTCCAACAATATTAAAAAAAATAACCAAAGTTTAATAAAACCAATTTGAAGGAAATCAATATAAAAAAAAAGAAAAAAAAATTATCCTAACATTCTTGTTCTATTTTGTAAAAATAATATCAAAGAAAATATTTTATTACTTTTTTTTAAGGCATTAACTATTCAACAAAAACATTACCAGAGCTCACTTTAGCCCACAAATGCTGAAAAAAAATTGATAAGCCCCCCCCCCCCCCCAAAAAAAAAAAACTGATGCAATTTACTTGTGAAAATATATTTGGTACTTGTGAATACTTTTCTCCATAAAAACACCAAAACAGATTCCCTCCTTGAGAAATAAAAAGCAATACATGATAGTTTTCTTTATTTTTACTTGCAAATTATAATTTTACAATCATTGATTATGATCAAAACGAAATAAAACTGAAAACGCCTTAAAATTACCAAGAAATGAAGAGAACAAAATGTTACAAAGAAGTAACAAGAAAAAAAAATAAATAAAAGAAAAATGATTAGAGAAAGAAAAAGAAAAGAATGAAGTGGAGAAAAAATGTCTTGTTAATCCAATGTTGAACTTCAAAAGAGCAGATGTGATTTCAAGAAGAAAAGCTGAACTGAACAAGAGCCAACAACTGCCACGAGGTGGTGCCAAAGTATTTTGCTCTCTGCTAGTTTTATCAGGTATTTGTTTTGGTTGTTGAAGCCATTCTAAAAGAGCCTCATCACTACCACTAATTACATACACAGAAGTAAATCTTAACCACATGTTGAGAGAAAGTGCAGTTTTTCAGTATATACACACACACACACTAATCTCTCTCACAAGAGAATGCTGAGAGATGATCACAGCAAAGCTAATAAAGGATAAAAAAAGAAAAATTCTGAAATTTAATCATGTCAGTTAAGCTGAGAACTTTTCGAGAGAGAGTATATAAATAAAACAAACAAGGGCAATTTATGGAAACTGCAGCAAAATCTTTATAGATTTATTTGATGAAATGTAAATTTGTGTATCTGTCATTGTTTTCTGTTTTTACAATCCCTTTCCCCACCACCACCACCACATAAAATACTAAAAAAAAAATTCAAATTTACTCAGAATCAATACAAAAATGTAAAAGTTTTAAATTATATCATTTGGTTATGTAGTCTCAGAATATTAATTAATTCACTCCCAAAGCATATTATTATCATATAAGCCTATGACTTGGATGTAAATACCATGTTTCTGTCAATATTGTTAATTCTAAGTAGAGTGGTGGAGACAAAGAAACAAAAACAAGAAAAAGAAAAAAAAAGATTGTTCAATCTTGACAATTCTGCTACATTCAAACTACTAACTTTTTACCCTTTGCTATGTTTTTAACTAATGTAACACTGAAATACCAGTGGGAGATGTTGACTATACAAATGCTTGAACCCAAATGACTAAATTTTGTTACAGGATTGTTAATTAAAATTTTATTTAAACATGATCTTAAAACTTTATTAGCTAGTATTTAACCTAATTTCCCAATTTTCAAATATTTTCCCTTTAAATGTTAAAAACAATTTTACTTTTTCCTTTTATTTTCATTTTTTTAAATCTCTATTCAAGTAAGTGGTTGAGTTTAACAATGCAAAAGATATTTTTCTTTATTTTCATTGGTCTTAAGATTTTGACCAGCAGTGTGTGTGAGAGTGAGAGAGAGAGACACACTCTTAGTCAAAATCTTAAGACCAGATACAAAAGGATTAAAAAATATAAAATGCTTTTACTTTAATCAAAATATATTTGCAAAACATTTACATTTAATTAGAAAATGTGTAGTTTATCAACAAACAAGTGAAAATTTTAAACTTTTAATTGATTAATGTAAACAAACATTGAAAAAGTATTTTTAGTTGGTCAAAGATAAGACCCTGTAAATAAAAATAAAAAATACAGTCACAACAACAATTTAATATTCAGCATATTTTCCATTTTTGTGAATTATTTCTAAAACTTGCTTTGGCATACTCATTATTAGCTTTTGCATGTGAGTGCTTAGGATGCCCGACCAAGAAGCATAAACTACATTAGGAAGAGTATCCTCATTTTCAAATTGCAATCTATGTTTATAGATTGCCTTTGCCATCCATCCCCAAACATTCTCAATTGGGTTTAGATCTGGAGAGTATGGTGGATAGCTCAAAAGTTAGCAATGACAGTTCTGCTATGGCCAATTTCCTTTGCAATGACTTATTCTTGTTATGAAAGACCATATATTTGAAGTTCAACAATTATGCTGTTTGAACTTTGTTAAAATTGCTAGAAATGAACTAAGTAAATGTCTGAAGTTATGAGCACATTGACTAGTTCTAAATTTTATTGTCCAGTAATTCCCCCCTCCAGTCTTATCTTTGTGACCAACCAAAAAGAATACTTTTTCAATGTTTGTTTACATTAATCAATTAAAAGCTTAAAATTTTCACTTGTTCATTGACAAACTACATTTTCTAATTAAAGGTAAATTTTTCAATATATTTTGATTAAAGTAACAATATTTTATATTTTTTTAACACTTGTTTCTGATGATTGTGTGTGTGTGTGTGTGTATATATATATATATATATATATATATGAGAAGGAGAGTGGGTAAGGATGTTGAAAACTTCCAAAATCTGAAAAATATCACAATTTGTTTTGTTATTCCTTGTATGTATGTATACCAGATTTATTTTTATATCATAATTTCTCTAGTAAAAATACTTGCCTGAACAGGGAAATCTATCTCATAATAAAAATAATGAGAGGTTGACATGACTTTTAGGTACACAACTTTAGTGCTTACCAATAGGAAAAGGTTTAAGGACACAACATGAGAATACTTAATACAGAACTGAACATGGAAAAAACAAGAGAAGTTAAAACTACTTTTGCAAGTCCATTAGAATTATAAAAATTTTGGAAATTTTGCTGATTCTAGTTAGGACAGTTGCCTTATTGACATGCGGGACAGCTAAATAAGTTTCACAACATTGGAAGAACAAATTTATTTTAGTTGAAACCTGAGGGGAGGAAGATAAACCAGTTTAAAAGTGTTCATAAACTTCAGCCTCTGAAATATCTGTCACCTAGTTTGTACACCTGACTTCTTTCAGAAATGTGGCAATCTGTTGCATGTTTGACACAGACACTGGTAGTTTCCACAATTTTGTGGAACATTTTTTTCAGCCCTTAAGTTCTTTTGTTTGGCTTGTGGGGTGGGGAACTATTTAAAATCAAAATTACCCTTTAGTAGTCACACTTAATCTTGGCATTCAGCACAATCATTTTATACAAATTATCACTATACCTGTGGCAAATGTACGTGGGTAGATACAAAAGAGGCCCTAGATCACATGTGGACATGTCTGTCAATGTCAGTTACATCCAGACATCCAGGTTTTCCTTGTTGACAGTTTGGTATGTCCAACACATCACTCAAATCCTGGGCCTAACTTTTAGGTGAAATTTGACTTTATTAATCAACAGTCTCCTAGGGTGATACACTGATTCCAATGTTTCACTAAGAATTCGATGCCTTTTTTTGTATAATGATTTGACTTTGGCCTCAAAATACACCTCATAGCGATATTTCTGATTCACTGGAGCCAAATCTCTTTCCCTTGGAGCATTCTTTTGAAGCCTGCAAACAGCCAGTAGTCGCTGGGGAAAAGATTTAGAGAATAGGGAGGATACAGAAGCAACATTGAGACAGCTTTTTCTCAAGATGTAATATGAAAGACTTTGTGAAGGATTCATCCCTATTCACTATAATCTTAACTTCAAGTCTAGAGTCAACTGTTACCTATCATACATATGCTAATAATATGCAATAACAGATTTAACTGAAAAATTAAACTTACAAGAGAACATGAACAGGTAAAATTTAAATATACTTAGCAATATTTTTCATCAATGATGGGAAAAAAAAATTCTTTAACTTTTTTTTTTTTATTTTCAATGTAAAGAAATTTATTAAAAAGACTGAGCATAGTGATCAATAATCATGGATGGTTTTATTGCATTCAACAAAATCATGAATATTTGCATCACAACTTAAACTTTGTGCATTAAAAAAAAACTATTCATACCAATATTTAGAAATGACATGCATATTTTTTAGTAAGTTGGTGCTTACATTCATCTTATATTTGTAAGTAGTTAATGACAAATGATTCATTCATCATATTTGATAATTTCTTAGTTAAATCTGTCAATGAACAGAAAAAAATAGTAATGCAATATTTATAATAGATTAAAATAATTATTTGAAATAATCAGTGCATGCAGAATTTTGTTAAAATTCTAGTGTTTTGTTCACATCATCCTCATAATAGAAATCAAATTTGCAGAATGTATAATTATAAATAATTATTTTATTGTATTTATAGAAATAAAAAATATAATGGAAAATAATTTGAGTATTTCTGAGATAAATTTAATCCCATTTTGTTTCCCAAAATTAGAATTATATTACAATAAAAATGTTTGTCCATAATGCAGTTTAAACTTTCAGTTTTATAGATGAAAGTCTATCTAGCAATAAAAATACCAATATTCTTAACATCTCAGACAAGGTAAAATTTGCAAATTGTTACAGTGCTTTGATTCACTAATAATAGCATTGAGCATTATTCTAGGTAAAACATAGATATTGCAAAGAGATGCTAACAAGCAAATACTGAATTACTCAATGAGAGGTATGCCAAAAAAGAAATGATTTTCAACAGGATGCATAAAATTTAAAAAGTGAACATTGATAATAAGAGATATTAAAAAAAATAGAAAAAAAAAAAAAATGGAGCAAATATAAGAGAGACCTCTTCCACAACAAAGGAGTGAAACTGATAATATATAAAAACATGAGAGGACCTGTAATATTAAAATCTGAATTAAGAACAGCACTGGTCAAGATGAAAAACAAAGCAGCAGGACTAAATGCTGCCAACCTTAGACAATTGACAGGATTAACAAAATAAATGAAATATGACAACAATGAAATACTAGAAAACCTCAGCAGATCTCTTTATAGAAGCTACGTGCAATTGAAAGGAAATTCTATTAGACAATCAGCTTGATAATCTATACAACTAAACTTAAGACAGTTGCATTTTACTACTTTTGGAGAGGAATAGAGACATCATTAAGCCCTTTTGCATCCATCATGAAGTCCTTCAAGTTTTGTTTTCTTATTTGAACAACTTAGCAATGCTTATTTTAGTAATATTTAGTTTTACATGGTATTTACAATAGTTGTTCATAATAGCCCAACAACAGAAAAAGGCTGTCTCTGACCCAGTGAATTTATTAATTATGCAAAGATTTAAAAAAAAAAACAAAACAAAAAAAAAACTGAATAGAAATTTTTTGAAAGTTTAAAATTTTAACTTTATAGTGCATTGAAAGAAAAGATTTAAAACATTTAATTTCAAATTTATTTCAGATACATTTTATTTGCAGAACAAGATCGTTTTTGAGAGAAACTTCTGCAGGTATTGTAGTAAATGGTTTTCAATAAGTTCAACTTGAAATAGAGATTTATGCTCATAACAAACAACATTTCCCTTTTAAACTTATGACTATATGAACTGGGAAATTCATCTGTAATGAATGTATCACCACTTGTACAGGATTTTAATTATAGCTAATTTATATAGAGAGTCTAGAGATAGTGGATAAAAGGTTTTTAGAAAGGTCCTTTTTGATGAGAAGAATGGAAATTTATTTAAGTTTAATAATTCAGAAAATAAGCCATATTACTAAATATGTACATATGTAAAAAATTTCTACATTTTTCATAACATCCAGCAAATAAGATTAGCTTTAAAATGAGAGAAACAAACCGTTGATATATTTAACAGAAACAAGTAAATAGAACAAGAGAATAATTTCATTGTTAATATAAAAAAAAAAAAAAATCTCACAAAATTAACTTCTGAAGTGGAAAAAAAAAACAAAAAAAAAAACGAAAACAATAACTTCTGAAACTTAGATAATTAGTTATCTCCCCTTAAAATCAGTGCCTTTCATAATTTTATAAGTCACTACTATATTTTTATATAGATTGAAATATAACAAAAATTAGTACAATATAGCAAAATAATGTATAAAATAAGATTATTTCATTTTGCATCCATAAAGCTAAGTAGTTATTTAACTATTAGTATCAATTAAAATTACTCTGAATTTGACCTACAATCCTCTGGTACATTGAAAATCTGTTAAGTACTTCCACAAAAAAAAAAAAAAAATGTATTTCTGTGATTCTAAACTTAAATATTCTTAATCCAAATCAAATTAATAACTTTGAATAAAGTTTCAAATAAAGTTTCAAAAAAGTATATTTTATTTTTTGAAGAATTGTTTAATAAAGAGAATTACAGTCTGATCAAAGATAGTGAAAAATGACTGTAATTTCAGCTATTCCAAAAAGAAAACTACTTCCAGTAAATTTAAATTAGTTTTGAAAGCAAAGTGTTTAGCTTATTAGAAATATTAAATTTAATATATTAGCTTGAAATTAAAACTAAAATAGAAGATTTAAGAAAGATTTTTAATTTTTAAAAACTCATTTTAAATCTTATATATCACAAATTTACTTACTATCAGATTAATTATTTATACCATAGTGGCAACCGAACATGATTTTATTATTTCATTTCTTGATGTTCCCAAGTACTTTCAATCTCCTGAGATCATATTCAGGGGTGTGAATTGTTACAACGAAAGATAACCGCAAAACTGTGTTGCTAAAGATTATTGTAAATTTTCTTACTTCAAATATAAGGATTGATAAATTAATTAGCGTTCATTAGAACATGAAAATTATCCAAAATGTAATTTCTTTTATGCTGTAATGTCATGGTCATGTACACATTAATGCATGAAAAAAAAAAAAAAAAAAAAAAAAAAACTTTCTTGTTACAACTCACACGCCTGAAGATCTCAGGAGATCTTGAAAGTACTTGAGAACATAGAGAAATGAATAAAATCATTTGTCAAAGTTATAGCTCATTTCTGACATCTTTCAATTATAATACACAAAAGATTATTCATGAGTATGAATGGATTTTATTAAAAATAAGCAGACAATGTTTGTAATTTATTTAATCTGATATGTCTAAAAGAAAATTTGCTGCCTAAATACACACATTATATATACACACACACACGTATAAGGTAGGTATAGATCAAATAAAATTACATATCCAAGAAACACTATTCTTAAAACGGGCTCTATGCAAAGTAGAGCGAATAATATTTATCTAGTATTTATAACAAATGTTATAATATCACAAAAGTAATTTTTTCTGATAAAAATACAAGTGATTAACTTACTATAGGATTTCTTATTAATGCAGTCTATGGTTCAATGGGAAATATATTTCTGCAGCAACTAATGGATTGATAAAAATTATGATGAATTAACAAAATAAAAATTAAGAATGCTATTAGAAGCTTTGTGTTAATAAAACAAAAACGTGATGCAAAATTTATAAAAGCCATGTTTAAATAAAAACATTATCAAGATTTAAATGTTGCTGAAAGCTCTTGCTTACCTTCTTTTGACATCCCCATTGCAAGGCACTTTTTAAATCTGCAAAAGGCACAAGAATTTCTTTTTCCAGGACAAATTTCACAATTTGACATTCCCGGACATTTGTATTCTTCTTTTCGCATTAGACTTCGACGAAAAAATCCCTGAAGAATATAGCCAAAGAAACAATGTAATTAAGAGAAGTCCTTACATTCTAACAAATAATTTCCAAATACTGTAAAATTTAAATTAGATCTGCAGATTTAGGAGATTCACTATATCTGCATTTAGAGTTTAACTATTTAACCCCACTATTCCATCTTGGAAGGACTGTTTCACTTTAATATATTTCTTTTTACATTCTGTATTCTTTGTTAGGCAAATAAAGCCTTTAATAAGGTCACTAGACTCTTCCAGTTTTACAATTTATTTGACTAACCAGGACTTTAAGAAAAAAAATATTAGTCATGGAAAGACTGCTGAGACAATATTTCACTACTGATCTGACTAGTAGTAAGGCTGGTAAAGAACGGATATACTGGAAGACCTTTGCCAATTTCCTTTCGTCTCTACCAGACGAAGACTTATAAGACATGATGAAACTTAAATTGTTAATTGAATCAAGCCTTCAGTACACAAGTATATTGCCAATCTTCTTACCTACAGAAGATGCTATGGCCGAGCATGGGAAGTTATGTCAAGAAGAAGAGCAAAGTTTTTGCCTGTCAAGTGTTTATAACTAAGAACCAGAAAATTGATGAGAGTTTAAAACCAGTATTTACAAGCTCTCCATCTGATTAGCAAAGGCTGTGGATTTAAAACCTGTGACAGCAAAGATTAACCATGATGAGTATACCGGGACACCATCATAAATGGGCTACTCTCTATTCAGATATAAACAAGACTCTTTGAGAATAGGTCACTAGACTTAAATACTGCATATGACCAGGTTGTGGCCCTAGAAAGTGATGCCAAACAATCCTTATCCTATATGGAACCAGCTATTGTAAATGTTTCTAATAATGACCATCCTTTAAATGAGAGTGACCGTATTGTAGCTGTTAACAGCAAGTGCTGTTGCTTCTGTGGACTCAAATATTACCCTAGAGCTAAGCCTCCTGTGAGGAATGCTATCTGTAATAGTTGCCATAAAAAGGGTCAATATGCTAAAGCATGTAAATCTAACCAACCAACAGCTGCCCTAAAAATGGCTTTGATTACCAGGGCTACACATTTATCACAGGTCATTATAGATGCCAAGATTAATAATATTCCAGTCAATGTCTTGATAATACTGAAAGCTTCATAAATCACTATGTCATACAAGAACTGATGGGTAAACAAGACTTACCCTAACGTAAAACTAGCTACCTTCATTACTTTAGAAACAAAGAGATTGTTATGAGAACCAAGCAACTCCCCTTGGAGAGATCAAGTTCTGGTCATTTCAGGAGATAATCATAAATGAAGGATTGTAGTAAACAAATCAGTATATATTATTGAATGCATTCCCCTTTCCTTGAATAGATGACATCAAATTCATGAAGGTTGTTCAAAAGTACCATATAACTCTGAACAAGAAAGAAAGCATTTTGGTAGCTGACACTGTCACTTTGTTCAGATAGCTGATCAGCCATGGATCAATTAGACCAAACCTGGAACTTTCACATCCTCTTAAGAATCTTCCAATTCCTCAAAATAAGGCAGCATTACAGTAAGTAATTAGACTATGTTCTTGTTCCCACTGGATACCAAAATTCTCAATAATAACTACTTTAATTCTTCAACTAATTCTGAGAAAGCGTTCAATGACTTTGAAGAGGAGAGTGAAAAGGCTCTACTACATTCTATTGATGAAACCACTTAATCAAAAAATCTGAGGCCTCTGATAATACTGTAGCTGCTGCACTGAACCAAGCAGGTTGACCAGTTGCCTTCTTTTCAAGGGCCTTCTCTTGTACCAAACATAAGCACCCTGCTGTTGAGAAAGAAGCTTGTACTATCATAGAAGTGATGTGAAAATAGTCTCACCTCTTAACGGAGATCCATTTTACTATTTTTACTGTTTAATTCAAAAGTACTTAGTGAAATAAAGAACCAAAAAAAATCCAATAGTGGCAAATGGAATTTGAGTGTTATGCCTATGACATCATATACCAACCTGGCAAAAACAACACTCCTGTTGACATACTCTCACATGCTTACTCGAAGCTGCTATCAGTGATAAGAAATTTTTCAAACTATGTGTTCACCTTTATCACCCCAATACAAGTTTTGCCCATTTCATCAAAATGAGAAATTTGCCGTATTCCTTTGAAGAAATACGAAAAGTATATTGAGAGTGCCCTGAGCATGCTCACTTGAAGCCTAGATTTTACTCTCCAGATTCTACCAGCCTCATTATAGCTATTCGACTTATGAAGTAACTTAGCATATACTTTAAAGGGCCACTTCTCTACTCCTCTAAAAATCATTACCTGCTGATTATTGTGGATGAATAATCCCATTTCCTAGTCCGTATGGGACCACTGGCTCAATTATGAAATGTCTGAACCAGATTTTCATGGTGTTTGGGACCCCATCTTACATCCATTCAAACCGTGGGCACTCATTTCAATCCAGAGAACTAAAATACCTGGCTAACCTTGGCATTGCAACTAGCCAAACAACTCATAATTCATGAGGAAATGGACAATGCAAGCAGTATAATTGCGTAAAATGGAAAACTATTACCCTTAAATTAGCTTCCAGAAATCTTGGGACCTCACAGTAGAAAATGGTATCACCTGAAGTACTGCATTCAATCAGGTCACTGGTGTACTGCCACTAACAACACACCTCATGAGAGACTATACCAATATCAACACCAGTCTCCCTGTGGATACCCCTTACTAACTTGATTAACTATCCTTGGTGGCTCTGCCTTATTGCGCTGCCATGTCCGTAATAGTAAGAATAAGCCACAGGTAGATGAAGCAGTTTTAATTCAGTCTAATCCTTAGCATGATTACATATAGTTGGCTGAGGGACAAGATGTGACCGTATTAGCAACTTAACTTTGACGGAAGATTGGCTCCAAAATGTTTTAAATTTAGATTCAGGATCCAAGGAATCCCTATCTCCTAATTCTGAGTACTCTGATAGTTTGATGACCATGTTACCGGCTGAGCCAGCACTCAAAACTTGTCACTTTCTTTCGTGTCCTCAGAGTCTAGAGAGATCTGACCTCAAACAGAAATCTTACCCCTCTTGACCAGTTGGCAGTCTACTTGAGTGTTGAAAGTTTTTCTATTACATGAGCTACAAAACATTAAAAATTATATATATATTTTATTATAAATTATATTTTAGAACATGTACATATATATATATATATATATATATATATCCACAAAGGTACATTTGTTTCGACATTGAAACTTCAATGTCTCATCAGGCGGTATGTAAAGGAATGGAAGCCTCTTTTTTTATATTTGGTCAGTTGTGTTTGGGGTGTTGGTTAGTGATAAGGGAATAAGTCTTTGACCGTTGGAATTTTGGAGAGTGTTGTTAAAGTGGTTGATTAATGAGAGTGATTTCTAGACAGATTTAACCTTAGCAGTTAGAATGTACATTTTTATTATCTTGTGACTAGACTATATCCTTTGGATTTCTTGGTGGAGCCGGATATTTTTGTATTTAAGCAGAGTTTTTATTAATGTAAATTTGTATATTTAATCTTAACTTTGGATTTAGGAATTATATATTTTCTATTAAATTTTTAATTAAATCACAGTTTGGAAACTGTTTTTTCTATTAAATTTTAAATTTCTATTATGTAAGAGGTAAATTTTAATGTTAGGGTTATTTAGGTACTAGATAAACGCAGGTAATAAGTGCGTAATAAGTAGAATTTTATGTAGGAGGAAAGATTGAATGTTTGTATTTAAGGTAATAGGTGAAGTTTTGTGTGTATTAACAGTATATATAATTAATCTAATTATGGCTATTAAACCATCCTTTAGAATTTAGTAAATCGATTTCTTCTATAAAATTTTTAATTTTTTAGAGAAAAATTTTTAATTATGAATATCAAACCATACTATAGAATTTAGTAATTCAATTTTTTCTATAGAATTTAAAAATTTTTTTTTTTTAGAAAAATTGTTTTATATGGGGTCCTTGTTCTGGATATTATAGTATTTGGTTAATCACTAAGTTAAGACCAAAGGATTTAAAGACTTTATGAATTAATTTTCTAGTTCTATCAACCTTACCTCCAGTAGATTAAATAATTCTACTTTAATAAATTTCAACTTTAAAGCCTTTAATAAGGTCACTAGCCTCTTGCAGTTTTATACAAGTGTTGTTGATAATAAGAACTTTCAACAGACACTGAGTAATTAATGAAAGTCAATCTTCTGAAGATTTTTTGAAGGCGGGGAATAAAAATCTTAGATTTAAAATTAAATAAATTTTTTTGAAAAGTTGTATACAACAAAGCATTCTGGAACCGGGTTTTCAATTTTAATTTTACTTTGTTTTATGGCATGTCAACCTCAATAGGTTATTTAATGCAGACAAAATTTTTACAATAGCTTTGTATGAATATAATATGTATTCTTTGTAAAAATAAATCAGTTTGCAGATCAGGTTTTAGTAGCATTTTTGTAAAGAGCGTTTTGTTAAGAGATGTATTGCTAGAATTTTTTACTATAAAAATATATTTTTATACTTTCATAGTGTTTTAACCCAGGGGTTAACTATTTGCCTAGGTGCTACCACCCCAGGTCAGGGTGGGCCTTTGAACAGCAGTAATTAAGAGGTGGTTCAACGCTCCTCAAAACCTCCCAATCAGAGACCTTGCTGCTGGATACAGTTTTTCATCATGCCCAGGACCATTTAATTTTCGTTTGACATTTATAAATCAAGAAGAAACTTATAGAGAAGAATTTGTATGATTTATATCATAATAAAACGATACATTTTAAAGTGAAAAACGTTTATTTACATAAATTTTCAATATAACATATATATAAAACTGGCATCCTACTCCTGTTTTGATATCACTGGAAATAGCTATTCCACAAATGATAATGAAGATAGAATCAATTGGAATAGTGTTAAAAATGTTACCAGGTGAATTCTTTCCTTATACATTTTAAATTAACCTAAATAATAACTTGTCTTTTTTAATAAATTATTCTTTAACAATTAAGTAACATTAAAAAATATTGTAACAATGATTGTAAAATTGCCTTTTTAGATATAGATATTTCTATGAATAGCGAGAGACATCCAGAGAGAGAATTTACTCACCTTACATGCTTCGCATGTGTTGACACCATAATGAAAACCAGATGCTTTTTCCCCACAGATACGACACGGAGGTAACACTGACTCCGTGGTTGTGCAATAACCATTTGTGTCTGTCATTCTGGTATGTTACTGTAATAAAAAAAAAAAAAAAAAAAAAAAAAAAAAAAAATTAAAATCTATAAGAATTCAAGACAAATACTTTTTTTTTTTTTAAATCACTTTACAATTTCCCATTTCAAGAATGATTTAGATACCTCAAAAAAAAAAAAAAAAAAAAAAAAAAATCACTGCTCATTTTTGATAGCTCAATTTAAATTTAATTTTTAAAAAGAAAAAGGTTTTCTTGAAGCTTTAATTGAAAGCTAAGAGATTAAATTTACTAATTACAATAAGCAAAATACCCTGGTTTAGTTTCAAACCAAAATTATTGATCGGAATCAAATTTAACTGCTGAAAAAAATTTTTTTTAAAATTTACCACCATTATTGACTAATCGATGCATTATGTAAACAGTAGCTAAATTTCTGTTTTAAAAATCTTGCAAAAAAAAAAAAAAAAAAAACCTCCTTGACACGTTAAGTTGATTTTTATAATTGAAACTTACCTTTATCTGATTTCAAACAAGTATTAAGTGCTTACTGTCAGGAAATTTATGAAATAAATCACTTTTTAATGACAGTAGCCCTCTTGTCAGCAGTTATGTAAGGCAACAAATGATGTGTTGACAAGTAGCAGGTGTGAATGACGTTTGGATGGTGACCGCAAAAAATTCATGTAGCTTAAAATGTAACATTTAGAAATTTAAGTCTTTTTTGTTGTTTTTTGACTAAATAGTAAAATTAAAAATTTAACATAATATTTTCAGCAAGTATAATATTTTATAGAATTTTAGTTTAGATTTATAGCCAGAATATGCCTTCTGAATAAATAAAAATAAAAATATGCCTTCTGAATAAATAAAAATAAAAATATGCCTTCTGAATAAATAAAAATAAAAATATGCCTTCTGAATAAATAAAAATAAAAATATGCCTTCTGAATAAATAAAAATAAAAATATGCCTTCTGAATAAATAAAATAAAAATATGCCTTCTGAATAAATAAAAATAAAAATATGCCTTCTGAATAAATAAAAATAAAAATATGCCTTCTGAATAAATAAAAATAAAAATATGCCTTCTGAATAAATAAAATAAAAATATGCCTTCTGAATAAATAAAAATAAAAATATGCCTTCTGAATAAATAAAATAAAAATATGCCTTCTGAATAAATAAAAATAAAAATATGCCTTCTGAATAAATAAAAATAAAAATATGCCTTCTGAATAAATAAAATAAAATATGCCTTCTGAATAAATAAAATAAAAATATGCCTTCTGAATAAATAAAATAAAAATATGCCTTCTGAATAAATAAAATAAAATATGCCTTCTGAATAAATAAAATAAAAATATGCCTTCTGAATAAATAAAAATAAAAATATGCCTTCTGAATAAATAAAATAAAATATGCCTTCTGAATAAATAAAAATAAAAATATGCCTTCTGAATAAATAAAAAATAAAAATATGCCTTCTGAATAAATAAAAATAAAAATATGCCTTCTGAATAAATAAAAATAAAAATATGCCTTCTGAATAAATAAAAATAAAAATATGCCTTCTGAATAAATAAAAATAAAAATATGCCTTCTGAATAAATAAAATAAAAATATGCCTTCTGAATAAATAAAAATAAAAATATGCCTTCTGAATAAATAAAAATAAAAAATATGCCTTCTGAATAAATAAAATAAAAATATGCCTTCTGAATAAATAAAAATAAAAATATGCCTTCTGAATAAATAAAAATAAAAATATGCCTTCTGAATAAATAAAAATAAAAATATGCCTTCTGAATAAATAAAATAAAAATATGCCTTCTGAATAAATAAAAATAAAAATATGCCTTCTGAATAAATAAAAATAAAAATATGCCTTCTGAATAAATAAAAAATAAAAATATGCCTTCTGAATAAATAAAATAAAAATATGCCTTCTGAATAAATAAAATAAAAATATGCCTTCTGAATAAATAAAAATAAAAATATGCCTTCTGAATAAATAAAATAAAAATATGCCTTCTGAATAAATAAAAATAAAAATATGCCTTCTGAATAAATAAAAATAAAAATATGCCTTCTGAATAAATAAAAATAAAAATATGCCTTCTGAATAAATAAAAAATAAAAAATATGCCTTCTGAATAAATAAAATAAAAATATGCCTTCTGAATAAATAAAATAAAAATATGCCTTCTGAATAAATAAAAATAAAAATATGCCTTCTGAATAAATAAAATAAAATATGCCTTCTGAATAAATAAAAATAAAAATATGCCTTCTGAATAAATAAAAATAAAAATATGCCTTCTGAATAAATAAAAATAAAAATATGCCTTCTGAATAAATAAAAATAAAATATGCCTTCTGAATAAATAAAAATAAAAATATGCCTTCTGAATAAATAAAAAATAAAAATATGCCTTCTGAATAAATAAAAATAAAAATATGCCTTCTGAATAAATAAAAATAAAAATATGCCTTCTGAAAATAAATAAAAATAAAAATATGCCTTCTGAATAAATAAAAATAAAAATATGCCTTCTGAATAAATAAAAATAAAAATATGCCTTCTGAATAAATAAAAATAAAAATATGCCTTCTGAATAAATAAAATAAAAATATGCCTTCTGAATAAATAAAAATAAAAATATGCCTTCTGAATAAATAAAAATAAAAAAAAATATGCCTTCTGAATAAATAAAAATAAAAATATGCCTTCTGAATAAATAAAAAAAAAAAAAAAATAAAAATATGCCTTCGAATAAATAAAAATAAAAATATGCCTTCTGAATAAATAAAAATAAAAATATGCCTTCTGAATAAATAAAAATAAAAAATATGCCTTCTGAATAAATAAAAAATAAAAAAATATGCCTTCTGAATAAATAAATAAAAAAATAAAAAATATGCCTTCTGAATAAATAAAAATAAAAATATGCCTTCTGAATAAATAAAAATAAAAATATGCCTTCTGAATAAATAAAAATAAAAATATGCCTTCTGAATAAATAAAAATATGCTTTCTGAATAAATAAAAATTTAAATTCCTTTTAAAAGAAAGAATTAAATTAAAATAACCTAACTAAGTTATATTATGTTATTTATTAATATTTTTCTGAAATATTTAATAGTTTTATGTTTAGATATTACATATTTATCTTAAATTATTTATTAATATGCTTTCTGAAAAATTAAAACAATTAAATTTATTTTAGAATAATTTTAATTTAATAAAAAGAGAATGAAATTAAAATCAAAGTGTGGTTTGTGTCGTTTTCAATGTAAGGGGAATTCATCCAAACACTTGTTAACTTCTAAAAACAATACGACCACTATGGAAACTTGTTATGACCCCTATGGAACACTGTACTTAATGAAAATTTCCAAATTTTTTTTTTTTTTTTTTAATTATTTTAAAAATAAAATGGGTGAATGATTTTTATTAAACTTTTCAATTTCTGATAGGCAATATAATAATCAATTCTTAAGTAAAAAAAAATTCAACAACGTTTTTATAAAAGGTTTTTAAAATATTTTTAACACTTATGAATTATTATAAAAAAAATAACAATTATTTCAAAATTTTATTAGTAAACGAAAAAAAGTTTTTTTCTTCAGACTATAATGTCCTTAATAATTATTATTTATTCCAATAATTAAAAGTTTATCAAATTAAATTATATCAGAGTTTTATTGCGTTTTTATCTTACTCTTCGGAGTAGATTTTCGGTCAGGTTGTCCACTTTAAAATAAAAAACAGATGATTTATATGCCCCAATGAGTCCTGCATTTAACTAATAAAAAACAATTTTACAGCTACTTAAAATTTATTAAAATTTTATGGATTTACGTATGGGGGGAGGTAACAGAGTTAAAAAAAATATTTTCACTAAGATATTTAAAAAAAGAATTTAAAAATAATTTCATTCACTTGTGAATGAGTACTGAAAGTTTCATTCAAATCTGACTATTATTTGATTTTTGCGAGAATTTTCAAATTAATGTGTTTGTTACCGGGGGGGAAAAAAGTAGGTTGTGTCATCATTACGTAACCCATTGTAAAACAGTCGTAAACGTTTTTTTTTAGCCGCTAACTCAAATAAAAACAACATTTTCTATCAAAATTTCGAAAATGTTAACAGGGATTCAAATTTTTTTTAAAATAATTAATTGCTTTGATCTTTCCTCTTAATAAAAATATAAATATTTTGATGGAAAAAGTTTGTTTTAAGTTTATGAATTTTTATTAATACTGTTTCATGCTGTTTTTTTTTTAGCGATCTTTTGGAGGTACCTAAATGATATTGATAAAAATCATTAGTGCATGTATATTCTAGTATTACTAGAGTTTTCCAACTGCACATAGATTTTAAAAATCTGGAAACGTAAGAATCCTTAATTTCCATGAATTAAAAAAAAAACAAAAACAAAAAAAACTACCCAGACTTCATATATTTTGTATATAAAATTGGGATGGAGGACTGACAAATTATACAGTGATAGAAGGTAATGTTAATTCAATATTTATTATCAGAATCTGCATTTAATTCATGATCCGGGGGTGGGTAGATAATCATAACAAAAGAAAAAATAAAACGAACATATATTTTATTTATTAGATTGAAACCACAAAGACTGACATTTGAAAACAAAAAAATTGTTTGATTTGGATTTGCAAATACTAACAAATAGATTCTATTTGTTTCCTGAAACATCTGGAGCATTCACAAGAATCTTTCTGATTAAAAATTCAAAATGTAAGTAAACAATCTTTACTATGCCAAAAAGCAGAAATTAACCTCAGATCCATTATGTTACATAGAATTCTATGAAATACTGAATGATGAATGAATTCTTGTGTTAAAGATGGAATTTTGAAACTTACGACTTGTTTAGTCTTAAATTGATTGCAGGAGAGGAGGCAACTTTTATTAGGGAATAAATATTAAATTGATTTTGCATCGGAAAAGTCAACATTTATTTGGGAATTTCAATGAGATTTTTTATTCAAACGAAAAGCAAGAAACCCTCAGAAAAATGACATTGCATGACAAACTAAGGGGAAGAACTTCAATTTTATAAAACGAAAGTATTCTCCCTTGAAAAGATTAACATTATCCATACATGTGGTTTTGTAATATTTCAGTTAAAATATGTTTTAATAATGATTTTCTATATTAGCTTTCCCCCCACCCTCAACCAACACCTATTTTTCTATCCATACATTTGCCAGCAACAAATTGTTTACTCACAACATTCTTACAAGTTTTGTTACTTGGTTTAAGTAGCAAATAAAAATTGATAACACAGGAACCAATGTTAAAAACAGTTTAGAATATTATCAAATATTAACCAACAACAGTATTTTGAACATTGTACTGGTTCCTGATTATACTTCTAAAAAGTTCAAATAAAGAAAGTACTCAATGCTTACGACTGAATTTGATGCACAAAATTAGCTTCTTACAGTTTTCATTATAATATCTCAACAATTTAGTAACATATAGCAATTTACCAATGGTGTTTAGAAAATTGTTTTAAAAATTCAAAGCGATTGTATGTGTACTGAAATCAAAGAGATTGCAGGTGAAAATATTTTGTTATACAATATTTATTTTGGAATATCCTTTTATTTTATTTAAACGTGCTGTCTTCTAATTTTATTGGGTTGGCCGAAACAATTTTGTGTTTGTTATTAGATGGATCTGGGAGCATTTAGTTTGTAATAATAATTATATAATTATATCATTACAAGACAAGCAAAATAATGAACCACCACTAGTGGTATCAAATGCAGGCCATTTATCCAAAATAACTATATATATAAGGTTGTTACAAAAATAATGGCCAATCTAAGTGTTGTATTTTGAAAAGCCATTTTTTAACAGTATTCATGGCATATATTAGGTGAATTTTGTGTGCTCTTTGATAATTTATAACTTTTTAAATTTTTTTAACAAATATTCTTGAATAGAAGCCTTTAATTATGAACAGGACAAAACATGATCTTCATTTACTTTTATTGCATGAGTTCAAACTTGTGTACATTGCCTTCCGAACTTTTGCTAATATCAACAGAGCATGGAGAGATGGGTTCACAAGTGATCGGACAGTATGAAGGTGGTTCCAGAAATTCTGTACTGGATGAGAGTCTTGAAGATGAAGGTAGCAGACAGTCATGCAGTCTTGACAACAAACAATTGCAAGCAGTTTTTGAGTAAAATCCACATAAAAGTGTCAGAAAAATGTCTCAGATGCTTGATGTCAGCACTGCAACAGTTTCATGCCATTTGCAGAGTATTGGCAAGGTGAAAAAGCTTGACAAATAAAAAACTTAGGCATTTTGAAGTGTGCTTGATACTTTCTGCATTACATCAAATCATCACTTGTGATGAAAAGTGGATTCTTGATAACTAAACTTGATTGCAATGAATCCTCCAGACATTTCCTAAAGTCAAAGTTGCATCAGCAAAAGATTAAGGTGACTGCTTGGAGGCTGGCAATTGGTGTTATCCACTACAGCTTTCTGGAAGTCAATCAGAGCATTAATACAGTACTTTACTGCAATCAACTTGCTGAAATGCATGCATACCTGCAAAAAATGAGACCTGCACTGGTGAATCAATAAGGTCCAATTCTGATTCACAATAATGCGGTCACATGTTGCAAGAATGATGTTGCAAAAACTCAGACTTGGGATACTAGAGTTTACCACATCCTCCATATTCTTCTAATCTTTCACCCACTGATTATCATTTATTAAGCACATTTTTAAATGGTAAAACGTTTAGGTTCAAACCAGAGGTGGAATCAGCTTTCAAAGATTTCATTGCATTACAGCTAATAGGGAATAAATAATCTCATGGATTGATGGCAGATGTTAACAGATGTTCAAGACTTGTATTTTGACTAATTTCAACATTTCTACAGTTAATTTTTCAATAAAATTATGTTTCTAAAATTAGCTATTATTTTGTAACAACCTTATATATATATATATATATATATATACACACACACAAAGGTATAGATATCAAATATACATATGGGTATACAAGTAGGTACACACACATTTTCCTGGAATTAACAGTGCTCAATGTAATATAACAGAGCTATTATGTATATATTAATAAATATACATATTATCCTACATCTATAGCATGAGAGAGTTTCATGCACTATGCATTGGGTGCATATTATGACCTGACCATTTCTAGAATTCATAATATGCACCTGATGACTACATAGAGCATGAAACTCCAAGATGTGCTATAGACATAGGATAATATGTATATTTATTAATTATATATGATTGATTTAAACAAGTACTATTATCAATTTTACTAACTGAAGGTAGCAAAAAAGGATGTTTGAAATTAGTTAAATAAAAGAGCATAATTCTGGACTGCATCTTTGGTAACCAAGCAGAAAAAAAAAATTTCTACTTAATATACCAAATAAATATTTAGTGTTAAAGTTTATAAATGCTTTGCAATAAAATGTAGAGATCCTTTTCATAGTTTTTCTTGAAGTTTTTGCTATAAATTACATAACATCTATATTGTATTTTAATATGAAAAACATTTTTGCAACAAAAGAAATGAAAAATTTAAGCAGTTTTAATTACTTCAGTTATGGTCAAACATTTCATGGTATCATTTTTTCTAAAAATAAATAAAAATTTCAAGTAGATTTTAATTTTAACGTTTTTTATTCAATCATGAAAAAAAAAAAACGAAAAAAACAATCATTTCTTTATATATTAAAAAAAAAAAAAATACAAAAACAGAAATCTTCAGTGATGTATAATTTTAAGCAAGAAAAAATTAATCCACTAAACTTTAAAATTCATCAAAACCAAAAGGGATTAATGTCTTCATTTCATTTCCAAATAAAGTTATGAACTTCATTTTCAGATACCTTAATTATTGTGTAATTTTTGCACATGTGCTTAAGACTTCCTTCAAAGAAGCTAAGAAATGATTTAACTGATTTTAATTTTAAATGTGACATTTTTTTTAACAATCTATGCTGAGAATAATAATGATAAACTGGACAAAACACTTGTTTATGTATGAGAATGTAGATGTCTATTATATATTTTTGAATTGTCTCTACTATAGTACAATTTTTTTTTTATATTATAAAGAACTGAAAATTTGAAATAAACCTAAGTGCACATTTTTACATAATGCATTCACACAAACACGTGATAAAATCCTGCATCTATATGTATTCACATGTTCACACATTTAAATTTATCCACCTTGTGAGAAGTAAGTGTTGAGCAATGTAGGACATCACAAAGAGTGAGTTCAACTTACACTGGCGCCAACCAAATGAAAACTAGGTGGAGTGTGAATACTGAATTCTATGGCAGCCAGTGGTGGCAATGACTGCTGGAAAGGAAGCAAGTGGTATCTAACTATATGAATCACCTTGACCCCTGAAGCAAGCAGCAAGTGGGAACACCAAGGATGGAAGTTATAACAGATGGTGAGGGGTGAAGAACTACTTAAAAAAAAAAAGTTTGTAGGTTACAGGGAGGCACTAAATTTGATCAGGTTATAAGAGAAAGCATATAACACTATTCATAGAATTTATATAGTTAGAAAATCATTTTTCAGTGACCACTAGACAACTGTGCAAACTACTATAAATAGATTGTGTTAGAAATGAAGTCTGGCCTGTAGATATTGACATTTAATGTTATCAGTAAATGTGGTCACATTAATGCATTGTTTATGATTCAGTTGGGCATAGTAAATAAAAGTACAATGTAAATAAAAGAGAAATGATATTAATCTTTTTGTGATCTACAAAGATCAATGCACATGCAGACAGCTCCAAGATTGAATCTAATGAAGTACTGAGAACATTGAGATTTTTTATAAATGTTTCCTTAAAAGAAAAGTCAGCTTTAATTCACAGATAATAATGATGCTGTTTCATTCCTTGAAATGATCTAAGTTGATGCTCTATTGAAAGCTGCAGTAGTTGGAAGAGACAGAAGTTCATTTTGAACTTTGTTCAAAGCAAAACATATACAAATCAAAGCCTCAAGAAATCTTATATTTTCATTAGTAAATTCATATATTGAAGTTATAAAATGTTTTAAAGTTAAAAAATACTTTTAATCATAACATTAAAGATATTAAACATTAACCTTAGGAAAATCATTTAACTGACATTAAAACTATCTTTGTTATTAAAAAGAAGAAAATCTGGCTACACTTTAAACTATTTTCTTTATAAAATAGGTATTTATCCAGGGTAAACATAAATACACTTTTCTTTTACTATCAATAAGCACTGAATAACATTTTTTATAGAACATTTTGTAATCAATAAATTTGAGAAACTTTTTGTACTGGTCAGAATGCTCATCAGAAAAATATCAGACTTAACTTTTGAAAGATATTGTGTTCTAGATGCATCAGCTGTTTTAGCAAGTACAGAATGTGCATTGTGGTGCAGTGGATATCAGCTCTGAATGAAAAAAAAAAAAAAAAAAAAAAAAAAAAAAAAAAAAAAAAAAAAAAAAAATCGCTCAGTTGAATTCCTTGCATTCACTTATACACAAATATCCTTAGGAAAGGTATTAATCCATCTCTTCCCTCCAGTTATGAGTTAATTAACAGCACAGATTCAATAGATTGGTTGCCTTGGCTGGTTTGCAGTCTACTGAAGAGTTCCTCCCTCAACCGAGCAGGTTCTATTTATACTTGCGGACATCACATCTGCTCTCTCCTTTGTATTCAGATTGTTTCCCTCTTCTTCCAAACTGCTGCCTGCATATCTTTGGGGTTTTCTTATATGGCGCTTTGTTCATCTTAGGGCTATAGGGATATCTGCTTCTTCTTTCTCCTCATCTTCGCTCTCTCATGCTCTATATCTTTCTGTCCCTCAAGGTCGTCATTGAAAGGGAAGTCATCATCCCTTGATTGTTGGAGAGTCCTGTCTTTGGGAATTTTTTTCATTTGTGAAGTGTGTCGTAAAATAAGTTTGTCACCTCACTTTATAATTGCAGATTTGCCTCTGCATTCTTTTACTCTCCATGGTGTTGGGTGGTAAACTGGCATTAGCTTGTGTTTACTTTGTTTAAGTAGTATGACATCTTCAGGTTCTGTGTTAGTTTGTTTCGCTTTATTTTTTTTTTTGATCTGTGTGATTTTTCAATTTGTCTTTTCCTTTTTTGTCTTTTTGATGTGCTGTTCTCAAAGCTTGGTTTTCAGGCCTCTTTTGTAATCCTGGTATGTTGAGGTTTACTTCCCTACCCATGAGTAGCTTAGCTGGAATTTCTCCCATCATGGCATGTGGACTAATCTGGCAATACATTAAGAATTTTTCTAGATGTTTTCTCCAGTCCTTTCCTTCTGTGTTCATTGCTTGAATGGCTTTTAACATGGTTGTGAAGAACTACTCGATCTCTCCATTAGCTTGGGGATGATAAGGGGTTATCATTTGGTATTGGATACCCCATTCTTTACAGAAGTGCTAAAGTTGAGCATATGAACTGGGGTCCATTATCTGAAATGATAATCGCTGGAATGCCATGTGCATAGAAACTTTTGGATTGTCGATATGATTGTATCAGCCCTGGTGGATTTGGTAATGAATGCCTCAGGCCATCTTGATCCTGTATCAATTATTCCGATTACATAATCTCCACTAGGGAAAGACCCACAAATGTCTACGTGGAGTATTTCCCAATGGCCTTTCATTTCGGCAATATGCACTGGATGGTGGTTTCCCTTCGGGTCTAATGTTGTGCACGGGATACATCAGCTTATGGCAGCTCTATGTCTATATTGGGCCACCATACTTTAGTTCTAAACAGGGCTTTTGTTTTCATTATCCCCATATGTGTCTCGTGTGCCAATTTCAGGATTCCTTTCCATAGGTTTTGGGGTATAATGATTCTGGTTCCACGTATAACTACACCTTATTTTGTTGTCAGTTCCTTCCTTACGTGTTTAAAGGGTTCCGTTAACTTATGGGTCCAGTTGTTTTGTTGTATTGCCTTTTTCACTGCTGTGACAGTTGGATCCCGCTGAGATTCCTCCATAGGTTGCTGTGAGAGTATGCCCACCAGGTTATCTTTACCGTTAATGGGTTTTATTGTATAATCATATTATTGTAGATGTAAAATCCATTGCAAAATTTGTGCGGTGGGGTTACCTTTAGGATTGAATAACTGCGTTCTTCAGCTTGAGAAAACAAGATTCTTCTTCTTCCATCCACTGCCATTCCATGTTTGCTCGCATTAACTTTTTTTAATGGTTCACTGAGTGTTGCCAGTCGTGGAATAAACTTTGCGAGATAATTGATTAAACTAAGAAACTACATATATCCTGGATGTTTTCAGGGTTATTGAAATTTCTGATTGCTTTTATTTTTTGAGTCAGTTGATCTGATTCCTGTATTGGACACTAATAAAACCATAGAATTTGATTTCTTCACTATGGAATATACTTTTGTGCTCTGCAATTGTGAGGTTGTTTTCTTTCAATGTGCTTAATACCATATCTAGGGTTCTGTTATGTTCTGTGTCTTTGCCCCAGATTAGAATGCTGTCTGCCCCATTGCAGCAGTTAGGGATTTTCTGAAGGATTTGTTGAAGCAATCATTGCCCTTCTTTGGCTGCATATGTAATGCCCATAACCAGTACCTTATATTGGTAGATTCTGGAGTTGCATGCAAAGGTAGTGATGTCCCTATATTCAGGATCCAGTTCTATTTAGTGGTAATAAGAGTTTAAGTTAATTTTTGAGAAAACGTTTGCATTGCCAGTTTCACTCATTAACTGTTCAACTGTTGGTATTTGATGGCGGGTGTGTTTTACTGCTTTATTTGCCACATGTAAGTTGGCACATATTCTTATTTCTCTGTTTGGTTTCTGTACTGCTATTAATGGCGAGACCCATGGAGTGGGTCCTTCCACTCTTTTGATGATATTTTCTAGCATTTTATTGATTTTTTTCTTCTACTGCTTGTTGGATATGAAATGGTGTCCATCTTGGTGGTTGCGCAACAGGTATAACATTGTTGTCTAGTCTAAATTTTCATTCTTCCAAATCCTTCCAATGAGGGTAGGTGTTGAACTAGAATTTCTTTTGTTGATTTCGGGATACTTTTTGCTGTAATTGATTTCACTTGTGGGGTGGTGATAAACCCTAGTTCAATGCTGGCCCACTTAACATGTTACCACCTTGATATGCCTTTGTAATGAATACTTAGTGGGCTTTTCTTCCTAGACCATTCATTAGTGTTGCGAAAAATTGTCCTCTTAATGGCATTGGAATATTCCCATAGGCTTTTGGTTTACAATTTGTTTTTTAATGTTAAGTTTGGCCATACTTTAATAGTTTCTTTAAACATTTTGCTGTTCATAAGGTTGATATCTGCTCCAGAATCTATTAATATTTTGACTAGTACGTCATCAATATGGACAATTTCGCTACCTGCTGAATGAATAGGTTTCACCTGGAAAAACGAATGCCTGGCTGTCTGAATTATTCGGATTTGTCGATACTGGTTGGGTGTAATTGTGGCCATCTGACTTCTTTGTTTTCCCTTTACCCCTATCCCTTTTTTTTAAGCATGTTTTTCAAAGTGATTTATTACTCCACATTAGTTACATTTTTCCCCAAATGCTGGGCATTTTGTTTGACTGTGTGTGTGTGTGTGTGTGTGGTCAGAGCCATCACATCCGTAACCTTTTGTAACTGTTTTTAATGGGTTGTTGTCCCTGGATAATTTTCTATACCGACTTATCTCGTCGTTGCTTGTAATTTGGTGGATATCTAAATGCTCTCTTTCATTCTCTTCTATTTGTTTAAAATCTCCCATAAAAAAGGATTCAAAGTATTACCTGAAATGCAGGAGAAATACAAGGAGTATATAAATAAAAATGAGCTTATTGTTGTGCCGGAAGTAATGAATGTTGTTGCAGCAAGAATGATCTCCCTGCTGACATTGGATGCAAAAACCTGAAAATTTATTGGTGTCAGCAGGGAGAACATGGAAGAGGGCATGAAGACCTTAAACATCGTCCCATGTGTCCTAGCTAGAAGGTCCCGTGCCATGTGGGATGTTCTACTGAGCATGGAAATGGAGGCTAAGAATTTAGCCGGTAATACCTTGACAGCAAAGGGTATCCTGATGCAAATGGAGTATCTGGGTACTCGAAAAACTAAAATAACAAATCACGGAGTACCAGTGGATATTACCTGCGATCATGTGGGAGTCTTTTTTGCTAGTTTTGGAGTGGTTGAGGAAGAGGTGCGGGTGACAAGTAAGACCGGTGTGGCCACGGAGGATGTGAGTTTTAGCATGGTGGTGGACCGGCAGAATTTTTTAAGAGTCCCTGACATTTTGCTGTGTTGAGGCAGGAAGCTCTGTTGTGGTTGAGGGGAGGAGGCCACACTGTTGGTCCTGTGGCATAGCAGGGCACATATACAAAATGTGCCCTGGAAGAAAACAGGAAACTGAACAAATGACACCGGCAGCACCACTTGTGTCAAAAACACCAGTGGTGTCAGAAAAAACTTCCGACGCAAAAAATGGATCTGAAGAGTGGAAGGCAGTAGTTAGGAGGGGGAAGAAAGTGGCTTCCCCTCCTCCTCAGAAAGGAGAAATCACCATCATCCCTAGGGAAGAAGCCTCCAAAAGAAGCTAAACAACAGCAACAACAGCAACAAAAGCAGCAGCAGCAGCAACAACAGCAAAGACAACAAAAACAACAGCAACAACAACCCCAAGAGTGCCCAGAACAGGAAATGGAGTTAGTTGAAATGCCTCCTTATGTTCCTCATCTTTGAAGAGAGGACGGGAGGAGGAAGAGGAGAGTTCACAGAAAAAAGGGAAGAAGAAGCCATTTGAATGTGGCTCGTATGAAGGGGAGAAGCCAAGTTGCCTCCCCCAGTCTGAAATATTTTGTCTCCTTCCTACACACCCTCATCCAGACCAGAACCACCAACCTCCCAACACTCCTTCCAAACAGAAACACCTCCCACCCAACCTGAAACACCGGCTTTGAAGAAGGTCGGCAGAGGCAAATCGCTGGGTCTCAATGGTTTGCCCTATGAATTGTACTTGAGGCTGTCACACATCTATGTCTCGATTTTGACTCATGTTCAACAACTGGTTCCGACAGGGGTCCATCCCCAACCAGTTCACCAGGGGTGTGATCATGGTGTTGAGAAAAGGCAAGGATGTTGAGAAGGTGTTAGAGAGTTACCAGCCCATAACTCTGCTAAACACAGAGTTAAAGATTTTGGCCAAGATCTTGTCAAATCGTTTGCAATTAGTTGCAGAGTCTCTGTTGGGACCTGAGCAGACTTGTGCTGTCAAGGGCCGAACAATTCAGAGCAACCTGCATCTGATATGCACGATCATAGAGGGGATAAAAGACGACAAAGAATCCGCGCTGATCAATTTGGATCAATCCAATGCATTTGATAAGGTCAACCATCCTTACCTGATGGCTGTCCTGCAGGCCGCCGGATTTGAAACCAACTTCCGCCACTGGATTAGCCTCCTGTATCAATCCCCCATAGCTGTGTTACTGGTGAACAGAAAGTTGTCTGGTGTTCTGGTGCTGTCTAGGTTGGTCCGACAGGGTTGCCCACTGTTGCCCCTACTTTATGCTTTGGTGTTGGAGCCCCTCCTTCGCCGGCTAAGAGACAGGGTGTGCAGTTCGACCCTATGTGGGATCGCCATCCTTGGTAGTGCTCAAGCCAGGGTTTCCATGTATGCTGATGATGTTACTACTTTTGTGTTCTCCCGGAGTGACATCGAGGTGGTACAGAAGGCGCTTGAACAGTACAAACAGGTCACTGGGGCCAAGACTAACCGCAACAAGTCGTCCGGCTTGTGGTTAGGTGCCTGGAAGTGTGTTATCTTCCCAGGGCCCTTCCACTGGACGGGCAACCCTGGAGTGTGGTTTGGGGCCGACTTCCAGTTGGAGAAAAATTGGTCAGAAGTACTGGCAAAGGTCAGTGCATCAGACAAGATTTGGCATTAAAGGAGGTTGTCCTTAAAGGATTTGGCTGGGGCGTGTGTTACATACGTCTTTCCCATTATCCTTTACTGGCTGTCAGTACATCCACTTTGTAAAGATTGTAGAAAGGCAATCAAACGTGTGTGTCCAGCGCCCATGTCATGGGGGGGTCTGGGAATGCTGCACTTAATGGGCCACAAAGTTTTCGCTCACCTGGCGATTGAAAGATAGATGACAAGCTTTTCATATGGGGCCTGGCAGATTTGCCAGATTGTGAATGCTGTAACCTTGGCTTGGAAGAAACTGCTTCGCACGCCTTCTACCATTGTTCGCGGGTTCACTCTCTATGGGATCGTGTCGGCGAGTTGGCTGCCTGTATTGTACTGCAAGAGCTTGTGCTCGTTGATCATGCATTTGCCTGTGATGATGTGTCGCAACTCCCCCCACCCCGTTCTCTGGGATGATGCGAAAGGAGGAAATCTTGTGAGGTCAGTCTTTTTCACATCAGGATCTGATCTGATATTTTGAGCTGATGCTCAAAATAAAGATTAGAACTGATTGAAAACGTTTGCCTGACAGACTTCAGCAAAAGGTGGGTAAATGTGGCAAGCCTTGATTTTCTCTTTTAGATCTGCTAGTTACAATGGGGTGGATTCTTTTGGAACCCTCCCCTGGTGTTAAGGTAGCTCTCTTTTGTGTACCTAGTTAATGTGAATGAATGTGTTTCTAGCCTGTACTTAGCTTTCTCTTTTGTTATGATCCAAGTTGAGATTCCCAACCTCCCCAGTTTCTTTTGGTTTCCTTTTATCTTGGCTGGTTCAGCCTCTGATTGTCCCATTCCATTAATTATTTTACACCCCACAACTCCCTTAGCGAGTGTGCTTCTTGATTTTGCCGTTTAGCGGAATACAGAGGCCACTCTTTCTGGGATGGATGGGTCTTACTAACATTTATTTTATTTTAGTTTGAAAAATTATGTTGCATTTCATTTTGTTTTCATCGCTCTCCCATCTCATTTTTCATTAAATCTTTATATATATATATATATATATATATATATTGTATACATTTTTATTGTCATGGGTTTATTTGCCCCGTTTTTTAGGTGTCCCTTGTAAATATGTGGTATTGTGGTTTGTAAAGGATTGAGAGGTGATGAATGAGTTTTTGTGGTAAATGTGCAAATCATAATGAGTGATTGGGTCATGATAGTGTTCAGCTAGGTATAGGATAGATACTGAAGACCACCCTCTACCCACCCTCTTTTCAGCCTTATGCCACAATTTGTATTTTATGCAAATAAATATTAAGTTCATAGGAGTTCTTTAGAGTTTTATTGGAGTTTAGTAGAATTACTAGGCAGTCGATATTAGTTGGCAGTTACCTGAATACTAAGGAGTCAGTTTCCAGTGTAAGATTACCAAGTTCCTAACATTTTGGGTCTGTTGATTAGCAACTGACATAGCCTGATTATGACCTTCAGTGCGAAAACTACTCCACAACAGTTTAATTCATTCAAAGCTTGTCAAATGATCTCATTTTCGTCGCCAGGTTTGCTGTCTACTGAAGAGTTCCTCCCTCAATTGAGCGGGTTCTACTTATACTTGGACTTCACAGCTGGCAACCAGTCTACTGCAGAAATAATGGCAATGTACTGTCGGACAATCTGCCCAGTCAGTAATGTCTCTTGAGATATGGCACTTAACTGACTGACAGTATTTAGAAAATCCAGCTTGATGATCAGGATGATGTAATCTGAACTGTTTATGGAGTTCTTTCAGATTTAAAAGTATTAATCATATGTGCTTATGAGTGATCCTTGAAATACTGAGTTTTCTTGGCTGACATAAGTCATGAAAACTGATCATCTGCATAGAAGTTTTTCACTATGATAGTCTTCTCCATTAAGACATTATCTAATTTTGCTAAAGGTAAAGTCAATGTGCTCTGTTCATTTTTTTTTTTTTTTTAATGTACAAGCTTTTTGGACTAAATAATTAGAGATTTCTAAATATTTAGCAATGTTTTTCTTTTGACAAAGATTTGAGTGCAGTCAAAATTTATACATTTTAAGGGTATCCAGCATATTTCAACTTATTTCTGGTCAGACTACCAAGGTCTTTCACGGCATTTCTTGCTTCTAGAGATTTTTTTTTTTATTTAATGATGAGAAAGGTAGACTGTAGGACTCTGCACGAAGATGATATTTTTCTATATGGTCAGCAACCTAAACAATTTTTTTTTTTTTTAAAACCAAAAAATTGCTAATATCTACTTTTTGGTTACTATGTAAAATTTTAAAGAGAAATTTGAATTCCTTGACTAAAATATATAAGGGTATCAAATTTCATTCATTTCTGGCTAGTGGATTAGTAGATGCAAGAGTTTTTGTGAGTTCGAGTTAAAAAATAGAAATGTCAACAGAAAATGCTGATTCAGCAAAATTTCAAATCATGATATCTTGAGAACAGTCAGGAATTTTCACGATCTTCTAATGACTATAAGATCTACAACATATCAAAATAAAAAATAATTTTTTTAAATCTATTTTGTGAAGTTACATTTTTTTGGGTGAATTGGCATGGTATTACCTAAAAGCAAGGCATGAAATTCAATCAAACGATCTTCCCTTCAGCAGAATTTATTACTCAATATAAATATACAAAGACAAAATCTAAATTCATCATCTTTTAGTTAGTCTTAATCTGACAAGACTTTCATGCGGATACCATGCCTGGTGTCAAAGTAGTTCAGAAATATTTAAACTCATCTGTATACAAATAAATTGTTTTGAGTGAGCGAAGTGTGTAGTTCTTAGTGAAGACTATCCTTTGAACTTCACGGACTAGTGCCACAAAATCACAAAACATGGAACTGTACCAGATAACATATCACTTGAGAACTTTCAACAGCAGCAACAATTAAAATCAATAGCACATCATTTGAAGAGAGAATAATGATATAGTCATGATGCTGATATTACACATTACTATAAAAAAGGTGGGGGGCAAGGAAAGAAACCTCCATCACTACTGGAAAAAGCAATAACAGCTAGTGGATTTTAGAAACATTTTTCTGATAAAATGTTTTAAGAGAAAGATTTTATAAATTTCAATTCAAAGTAGTGCTGGCTGCTTGGCCAATGAATTCCAAATGTTTCCTTATAAAGGAAACAGCTAATATTACCATAAGCACTGTTACATTTAGAAACAAATATGTACATACTAATTTATGAACATATATTTTATATATAGATTTCTTTTTCCAACATGGACATATTTCTTTCATATAAAGATATAGCTGTTATTTAATGAAAACAGTATTTTTATTTATCAAAAGTGTGAGGAGAAAGAGGGAAAATCTAGACAAGATGACATAAATACCTCATAGGTTTTAAGTTGCTAACAATGTTTTCATTCATTTCTCTCTTTATTAATAAACATCGGACTGCAACTGTAGTTAATCTTTTATATTCAAAAGGATTAGAAAGAGTTTTATTCTGAAGATTCTAAAATTAAATCTGTCACAAAATTGATAAGATGTTTCTTTACTTTTATTGATAAAAGCTGATGCTTTAATGAAACAATCAAAGCTAATTCTAAGTTTACAGCTTGCCTGACATATGTATACATGAAGACATACAGGCACTTTACCATGTTATGTATATTTCCTGGACTATACTAACTTTGAAACAAAAGATACTTTTTGAGAAATTAACTCCATCTACAGCTTACATGATTAAAACTAACAACTGTTCTACAGCAACAGTGACATACTTAAGGTTTAAAACAGTCTGATTTAATTATGTGTGTGTGTTTAATGTAACAAATTTGTCACTTTAATTGAGCAGGTTATCACTGACTTCATTGTTTCATGAAGGCACTGTTATGCCTTCACTCAACAAAAACATCAAAAATTAACTACAGCTGCATGGAAAACATACAAAATAGTAACCAAACCTAACAAGAAAATATTCAATAAAACCAATAACGACACAATACAAACAAATGTAACTGCTGAAAGAAAGACAACTGTCCACTTAATAAATGCCTAACAACATAATATACAAAGCTACCATAACCAATAACACCAACACAAATGATGATTTATTTTGAAGATTATTGAATCTTTCTTAGGAGCAAAAGAAACAATCACAAAACCATCACTCAACACAGAAACAATGCTATCAAAATACATAGAACCAGAAAGAAAACAACATTATCACCAAAATTCAATGGAAATAGCAAAAAGAGCACCACCACATGGAAGCAATAGCAGATTATACCTAGAAAAGAAGCTAGCAATAATCAATTTCAAATAGCTTTCAATAAAACATGCAAACACATGCACACATTGTTCAATTTCAAAACACCTTCATTTTCTAAAATAAAGCATTTTCACTATATAAAATTTTGGTGACTTCAAGTTTAACTCCAAGGCTGAAATAAAAGCCTCCAGTGATTGCAATGATTAAATTTGACCTTATTCACCATCTACCATTTGTGAGATCAGAAAATACTTTTGCATTTTGTAGGAAACTCCATATCTCACTTCATTTCCCTAGAAATTGCTTTGTTTGGCTAGAAACAACAAGCTCTACTCTTTGAGGATTTCAATTCAGAGATTAACGTTAAATAACTTATGGGATTTCCTCAGAGCTTTCAGTTACCCATGGATACAATTGCAGCCTTGATATTGGTGGCCACAATCTCCCCACACACACGCACACAAAAGTTTAGCATATTAGTAAAGAGTGTTCTAGTTTATTATTGTTAATCTCATTATGTTTAATTTATCAAACTATCATTGGTACTATTGGTGGTTTCAACTATTCATTTAGGTTTTTAGAATATATCTCACACAAATAAGCAAAGAGAGAAAAGATCACTACACTCACTTGAACAATTTTTTTGAAATAACTGATATCACAGACAGGAAAGTCAATGTATCAAGGAAAATAAACACACCAAATAAAGGCTAAAAGTAACTATCAACATATTATGCAGACATTTTGTTTTTGGAATTTGATGAAAATTTTTGTTAAAAATTCCATTGGGTATGTATGTTTTGTACCTAGAAATTACTTTAATATGCAACAAAAATTTACATAAGATTTTTCAGGTATTTATCATAATATCTATGTGCAGTTTTAAAATGTTTGTTAGATGAATTAAGCAGGTTCCCTCATTATATACTTTTTCATTTAACTTCCTTTAAATGACATACTCAGGAACCTCCTCAGAGTTTTTAAACAATCCTTTATTCAATCCACATGGTTATATAACCTACCAGATAATTATTGCTCTGTTTCACTTTTGTGTTTGATTAAGAAAGATCACAAAAGATTCTATCATTGGCGTATAGATATTAGGTTAAAGACTCTGAAATAACATAAATGGATTGCCATTTAACACATGACCAATTAGACTGAAGCATATCCAGTTTCCTGACAGTTGAGAGTTCAATTCCTAGGTCTGGTGTTGTGGGAAGGGGAAGTTTTTATACTATGGTTTAGTGAACAAATGATACAGAAGTAAAAAAAATAGGAGATTGAATAAAAGGTTCAGTTTGAAAAGGTTACAGAGTATAACAGACACTTGAAGAAGGCAAGAGGGTATGATGGCTGAAACACAGTGTAACAATCAAGAGTTTGCTAATCCAAATAGGAGGTACATAATGAATTTTACAGTGGTTATTAGTTGAAGTTCAATTAGTGCAAGAGGATTCTAATGAGAGACTAATGACAAGTGGGAAGTGTGTGTGTATGTGCACACACAAACACAAGACAAATGAAAAATGAAAAGATACAAAACAAAATGAGCAAAACAGACTTAAAAATCATATGGTAATGGTTTATAAAAAGACACAAAGTTAATCTCAAAGTAATTGAAATGCTAACAACTATCATATAGTTATGTACCTTTTTGCAATAGAATTATGAGCACTTCTAGGAGGTTCAGAAGAGGTAGGGAATTATTTAATAAAGTATGAAATTAAAAAGCATAACATAAACAAAATATACCACCAAGCCAGCCAATTACTTTAAACTTAGTATCTTATTTTGTCTGATTCAACAAACTCATCCCAAAGTAACCAATGACAGATTTCATTTAAAGCTCCAAAATTTAGAATCTTTACATGCCTTAGCAGATGTATACAGCCACTGACAATACAATTGAAAACTTAAATTCAGTGTTACATTCATCTATTACATAGATCTACAGATATATTCACATAACAGCCAGGGTTAAAAGGTCTAAAGGGCATATCAATATTATACAAAATAACTAACCAACTTTCAAAATTGTCAGACCAAAATAAATTCAAGTAGCAATATTTCAGTTTAATTAAAGTTATAATTTGGAGGTTAATGAGTGCAGTTTATTGCACAAATGCAGTTTTGTAGAGGAGATGAGGGAAATACAGTTGTAAGATCAGTAAGACAATAATGATATCAGAGAAAAGGATTAATAATGTTCTAGGGATAAGAAACATTATTTTGGGAAAACTTGTTTTTTTTGGGAGGATACAAAATTTAAATTCTATTTCAACTAAAATCATATTAAAAAAAAAATTTCTTACTTTCCCCAAATAATTTTAAATAAAGCGAGCATACACACAAAACAAACTGATGAATGAAACCTGAATGAAAAACCAAAAGGACTTAATGCAAATTTATATTTAAATTTAGAAAACATTAGTATCAAAATGTAAGAACTAATTTTAGTTTTAATAAATGAAGCAGAAAAATTGTTTGTCAATATTTGGTTAAAAAACTTGAACTGTGCTGTGCTTTCTTCTTATAAACTGAATTGAAAATACAAGAGAATTTTTAAACATTGAAAACAGTCAAATGAGACATGTAATTTTTTTTTTTTTTTTAAGAACTTTAAAAAAAACTTTTTAATTGTGAATGTTGGAATATGTAATACTTTTTATACAAAACAGCACAATTTTGTAAATTAAGATGACATTTTTGTATGAAATTATTCAAGCTGATTTAATAGAAGTCTTTAAAAAGTCTTTTTATAAAAATTATTGTAAAATTTCATTGATTTGTTTTTGCATTTAATAATTTTAAAAACTAATATTTTTTAAAATTTATTTCCTAAAACTTAATGAGTTTTATTTTGTTAACTATAAATGATGAATATTAAACATTTAATTCTAGGACATTTGAAATTTTTTTTTTTTAAAATAAAATTGTTTTTTGGATGGTTTAGGGAAGATGAAAAAGTTAGTCTGGAGCCTTGAATGATATGCTATGCTGTGGAAGGCATAGATTTTACAGACAAATGGTAGTAATCAAGTATTCAGTTTAATTGATATTAATGTACATGAGATGTACTAATTTAATATAGAATTCTTCATACATAACTCTGAATGTCCAAAAGATGAAACATGGGTAACCACTTAGGAATACCAGATGCCGTAGGTTTGGATGTGCAGGTGGTGTAATAGCTCAGAACTGTTAAATAGAGAGCATAGTTCCAATTGCTGTTGTGTACATTATATTTGCTTATATGCAACTACCATTGGGAAAGGTATGAGTTAGTAAAACTTGTATCACTAAATCATTACTATCTAAAATTGCGTATAAAATATTTACATTTTGGCATTAAATAATCCCTAGAGGTCGATATGCTGTTAAGCAAAAACGGTTATCCAAATGGTGAAGGTCACCAGGTATGCTTAAATGTTGAAATATGGATTAGGAAAGCTGAGAAATTTATGTCCGACTTTTTCAATTAAAACACTTCATATATTTATTTTTAATCCAAGGCCCCTTCAATTCAACAACTATCTTATCAAAAGGATTCCCATAACAGACATGAGGACAAGTGATGAGTCACTGCTTTCCCTACCCACCAACAATGTAACAATGAGGTCAACAGGAATACAAGATGGCTTTACTAAGAGAATGCAAATGGATGGATGTTAAATGAATCTGTACACTTGGATTCAGAGTAATTATTTCATCTTTTTCTGAAAGTCACAGGGCATTTAGTCAGGACTCCTGGCTGGTCACTCATACATAAAATATGGAGTTTACTTTTTAACCTATATATTTCACAGGTAATAAATGGAACTGCTTTCCACAACTACTCACTATGATTTTTCAATAGATGAAGATAAAATTTACAAATTTCATTGAACCTAATAAGGTTACAAAGAAAGCTGACAATGCGATTTTGTTAATCCAATAAAGTTACAAAAGTGGCAATAAGGATTCAGAACTTATGTGACTTACCAAAAGTAGCATTAGAAAGTGGTGATGAGGAATTGTTTCAACTTACACAAAGAAGCATTTCAGCTTATGAGGAAACAATGAAAATTAATCTATTAATCTACAGCAAAACTTCAGAATACAGCAAATAGAGGAACTAAAAGCTGTCATGATGCAAATATTGGCACTACAGAAGCACAACTAGAAAAACAGTTACAGCAAACAGAAGATATAATTGCAGCAACATGAACAGCAACTACTACTTTTACAACAGAAACTTTTTGAATTGTTGATTAAAATAAGAAAAAACTTCAGATTCATTCATGCCAGATGCTGTTACAAATTCATTAAATGAATTATATACAATCTTAAAGAAGGAATAACTTTTCAGGCCTATTACAGAAGATACAAAGAGAACTTCAAAATGGATTGTGCGCATTGAAATGATGAAAAGAAAGTTTGGTTATTAAGGAAATTGTCCCCGGCTGAACCTGAAAAGTATGTGAATTTCATTTTGCCAAAGAAACCAAGTGACATAAACTTTGACGAAACAGTACATTGTTTAATACATGATGGCAATGTCTGAACTTGGTAAAGTGTGACGTTGCAGATTTTGTCACTTATGCAGAAATTGTGAATCAACAATGTGAGAAAAAGTTAAATGAATTAACTCCAAATTTATTTAAATGTCTCATATTTATACAGGATTTAACTGCTAATAAGGACATAGGAATAAGATCAAGAATACTTGAAAAATTAAAAATGGATCCAAAATTAACTCCAGAAAATAGCATAAGAATGTCAATGGATTGTGAACCTAAAACTAGATACCGTAAAGATCGAAGAAAGAGACTTCACAAGTATATAGTGTCTGACCATCTAAGGGAGAAAGAAAAAAGAAAATGACGAGGATCTCAATACCTAATACTTGCCATTTCAAAAGTGATTGCTTTTTCAAGAAAAAAAAAAAAATGCTACGAATGTGGGAGGTTAGGACACAAAAACCATGTTACGGATATAAAAAAAATAGAACAAATAAAAAAAAAAAAGTAAATAAAAATTTAAAATAAAGGAAAAATAAAGCACATGTAAACATGATAAATACATGAAGTAAAGACAAAAGCATAAAATTAACAAAACTGAATGAAACATCTCGAAAAACATTTGTTTTTGTAGACATGAATAATGTAAAAGAACAATTACATTTGGAGACATGACCTAATATCACTATTATAAATGAAGAGACATGGAGAAAAAAAGATGGGTAAATCCAGTTTATTGACTTCTAATAAAGTTGTGCATGGAGTTTCAGAAAAGCGATTGAACTTTTTGGGTGAATTTACCTGTAACATTTTTTTTTTTCGAAAAACCCAAAAAAGTGCTAGTGTTTGTATTAAGAATACTAAAAATTTATTTGATCTTTGAGACCTTCCAATTCATTTTGCAATAAAATATTGTTACCTCTAGTGCTAATATGGCAACTAAAAAAATTAAAGAATTTAAAACAAATTTTCCAGAGGTTTTCTCAGAAGGTCTAGGAACATGCACAAAAAATAAAGGCTAAATTTGAAATAAAAAAGAATGTAACACTGACATTTAAGCCAAAAAGGAGCATACCTTTTAGAGCATTGGAACCAATTAATAAATAATTAAACAGACTAGAAAAATTAGGTGTGATCTCAATAATAGACTATTGTGAATGGGCATTCCCAACAGTCTATGTTTAGGAGAACCAAAAAAAAAAAAAAAAACCCTGTATGCGCCAATTTTTGTATGAGACTAAATGAAAATTTAGAAACAATGTAACTACCCATTACAGAGACCAGAAGAAATTTTTGCCAAGCTAAATGGTGGAAAATGTTTTTTTCTAAATTGGACCTGTCAAATACTCTACAAGTACTAGTAAATGAAGAGTGCTCAAAATTATTATTGTATCACCAAGGGGGATATGATACACAAGAGAAAGCATGCTGCAGTATTATTCAGTACAATATCTAAACGGATATCAACAGACCAATACAATAGTTACAATAACAGATAGAACACAGAGAGGATGGGTTTAGAATGCAATAGTTACCAAAGTAATCAGTCCGAATATTACTCAAATGACATGAGAATATGCCTCGAATGCTACTATTCTTTACTTAAAGAGGCCATAGGCCATTCCATCATTAAGAGTGCTGCAGGGGTGTCAGCCACTCTACACCCCCCTCACCCCGAAATATTACATCCCCCAGACAATATATTTCCTTCTTTTCAGGTCTATATCTTTACAAAGAGAAAAAATATATGCCCTTTGAATCCACAGTTATAGCACCTTTTGTTTTTGAACAGGCATTCTTTATATAAGTAACTCACCACAACCGTAGCAAAGATTAATTTTAAAAACTTTTCTACCTTGTAGTTTATTTTTGAATGTGATATATCTCGTTCTTCGATTTTAGCTGTGTCTTTTAAATCTACAATTTACTGGCATTCCTCTGATAGATTTTGGAGAGTTCATTTTTTTAAAAAATCTTTTCCTATTTAGTTAATCTTGCTCTTATGTCTGCTTCTTTTGGTGCAGTTAGACCCAGAACAAAGATTGAACATGTCTAGAGTTAATTTCCCCAGGATGTTTTGGGAGTATGTAGTTTGCATATTTTTCATATTCTACAGATCAAAATTTGCCTAGCAGCAAACATACTTTTTTTTTTTTATCAGACCAATTTGAGCAATCTTTTAAGAATATCTCATATCTGTGAAAGTATGCATTGAAAGTAAAATTATCTTCTGGTTTATACATGAATTCACCTATTGATAATCAGAGAATCTTGTGAAAAGATTCTTGGGTTTTCTGAAAATTTCTCTACTTGAGACAATTTCCAGCAATTTAGCAAACGGTTTCTCTTGTTGTTTCTCCCACTTTTTAAATTCATGTTTCTGTGCTAATTACTGTTTCATAAATTCTAGCAAGCATTTCTGAAGATCTTCCATCTTTGTAAGTGAATTTTTATGTATTCCAATGCATGTATGTTTCTCTTTTTCCTTTCAGTTGTGCTTTTCCAACACCAAACTGTTGGTCCAGAATGAAAAAAAAAAAAATTACTAAATGAAAGATCAGAAATAATGTCCAGATGTAGTCACACCTATAAATACATACTAGAATCATACAAACATGGATGAAAATGCAAGATCCTTGAATAACTTCCCTAATTCTGAAAAGTTTCGACTGAAAATTTCAGATGTGCATTTGTAAAAAATCCCTGTTTGTGTGTTTGAAAAAAAAAAAAAAAAAAAAAAAAGAAAAATCAGTTATTGTAAATTGCCTGAAGATACTGAAAGGTTGAAACCTAGTTGTGAAAATAACTCATTTCTAAATTAAAAATATTCAAAAGTTCTACAATATAAATGTATCAAACACTTTAATACAACTGTGTACTGGCTTAATTTAATTAGGACCAAAAACTAACTATATATAATCCATCGTTCAACTTACAAGTAAAGCCGAAATTGGTAAGATGCTCTTCAAAATCCTGGACAAACATTTTCCAGTAAATTCAGAGTTAGCTAAAGTATAAAAAAAGTATTCAATAAAAATATAAAACTAAGTTACAGTTGCTATCGAAATCTATAAAGGATTGTAAAATTCAATAATGCCAGAACATTGGCTATGAAAGGAGGAGATAGAACAAGCAAAACATGTAATTGTAGGAATAACAACAATTGTCCTTTAAATGGCAAGTATTGAAGGCATTGTCTACAAAGCTGAGATCAGTAATGAACATGGTGATTTCAAGAAAGTATACATCAGCTGTACACAGGGGTCATTTAAAAAGCAATTTTACAACCATACCTCTTTGTTCAGGTTAGAGAGCCACAGAAGTGATACAAGACTGGTGGACTGTGTATGGAAGTTTAAAGAACTTTATGGGTGAAGTATTGCATTTTAAGAAAAGTCAAAGCCAGAAAGAATCATGGAGATATTTGTTGCAGGATGTGCCAAGATGAGAAATTGGCTACGATAACATACAAAAACAAAGGCAACTTGCTAAATGGGTATAAAGTAATGTCAAAGTGTAGACATCTTAAAAAGGAAATCCTGGGTAAATACGAACCCGGATGAGTTTCTATTTTTGTTACACTCTTCCCTCTCTTTGGAGAGAAAATGAGTTTTGTTTTCACCCTCCAGTGTGTGTTGTTGTTTCTCATTTTGAGAATAACTTTATGGAATTTCCCCACCTATGCCTGATGATAACTAACAGTTAAAAACCAGGTAGCTTGGTATCTTTTAATTTAATGAGCATATTTTTGCTCTATTTCTGAATGTATTGAGCACTTTTGTTTCATGCCTTCAGAAGTGATGGTTTACTGTCTTTCACTGAGATACATACATGTGTGGATATAGAGTGATTAGAGTCTAGAGTTGGAGAAGAATAAGTGTCTGACACAGTATTGTTTGAAGGTGTAATGATACTTGTTTCTGTGACTTTACTAAAGTAGAAGTTATGAAACTAATGTTGAGTTTCATTGAACCTAATAAGGTTACAAATGGAGCTGATGACGAGATTTTGTTAACCCTAGCAAGATTAAAAAATTAAGGTAAGTAAAATTATGTTTTAAAATGACATTCTAGATCATTACTAAATCTTAAATTAAAATTTTATGTGTATATAATTAAAAGCTAAGAAATGTAATGGTATGTTTATTTATACAGGTTTGTTCATATATGCACCCACCACACATTCAAGAGAAAATCCACATTTTTCTTCACCCACTTCTAAATTTATCTTTGTACACAAAGTCTTCACAGCACACTGATAGCAAAGTAGGTAAACCTATATAATGTGACCAACAAATACATCCCTGTTGTCTAAGAATAAACATTGAGGGTAATACTCTTCCTCTTAATTCTAAGATTTTCAGGTCTGCAAATACACATATATAATAATAATAATAAACAAAAAACAAAGGCAAGTGAAAGTAATAAGGAAATTGTAATTCATAGGATTGAGAGATTTGAATAAAACTCATTTTAAAGATGAGTAAATTATGTGCATCTACAATGACAAGTAAAAGCAATCCAATATGTACTTAAATACAAATGTTTAAACATTCAAAAATACATTCATGACAGAGAGAAAAGATGAGAGAGAGAGAAGCCAAACAGAGAAAACAGAAGAGAAAAGAGAGAGAAAGGAAGAGAAGACACAAAGAGAGAGAAAGTATGTTTGTGTGGAAGAGAAGACTTTATAAAAACATTAAAAAGTTGTTTGTTCTGTCAATTTATTTAATTCTAGATACACATGTATGTACATTGCAAGGTTGAACTGTGCATCCATATAAATGCTAGAAACAGGATATAAGATTGAAAGAAGCTCATGTTTACTTGTATTTGTTTCGAAAATTGTGCAACTTGATGGAAGAAAAAATAAAAGAAAACAGAAGAGACATAATTGAAGAAAAAGAGGTATATGAGGTTTGTAAAAAGAAAAATTAGAAAATAATAACAAAAACAAAAAGATAAAATTAAGTAGTGTTTAAAAAAGAAAAAAATATGAAGAGAGGAAAACAGAAAATAGAAAAATTTTATGTATTTTTTCTTTAATGTTTTGCTAGTTTAATTATTTCTCTTAAAAATTAGAAAAAATATTTAAAATACCATTATTTGACAATATTGATAAATTGGTAATATAAAGAAATAAAAATGAAAAAACAATGTAAAGGAACAAAATGAGCAACTACAAAGAATAAAATAAGAAATAAATAGATCATGTATTTTGTAAAATGGCAGAAGATCAATGACCAAATTTATGCTCTTGAAAATAGTTAAGAAAAAAAAGTTTAATACTCAGCACAATCTTGTTATTTAGCAAAAAGCAGATAATAGAAGTGAAAAATTCAAAGAAAAAGAAAGTGGTGTCTATTTCTCAAGTGTGCTTCTCATGGATTTTTAACTGTTTGAATTGTTCTCTAGTATAATGCATGTGTGTCAAGCTGAGAGGATACAGAATGAATGGCATGGTTTTACAGTAGCTTGATTTAGAACCAATGACTGATTATCTAAAATTATTTTTTTTACTTTAATGCCATGTCTCTTCAGAATGTAAGCAGTAATGATCACCATAGCTTCCTTTTCTTGAATATCGGTGTCTTGATATGACTTCTTGGGGGAAGTTAGTTGTTTCCCCACAACTGTCTTCTCCAGGGTGTTAAATTCAGAGTTGTCATTCTACACTGAAAGCTAAAGAGTCCAGTCTGCCTTACTTTTACCCATTGTTAGAAGGAGGGAGAGGAGAAGTGACAGATTCATTCCTTTCCTAAGGGCACTAGTATAAAGTAAATGCAACAAAATTTTAACTGTTTAGATATTTTTCCCTGTGCGAATAACCACTATATCACGTTATGTTGATCAGTAAAAAACACAAAGTAAAACATTCTCCCATTAATCATAGATCAAATTTTAAGTAAAGTGATTTCAGTTGCTTGGGCAATCATGTCTCGAAAGAGATATGACTGACTGGGCAGAAAATTATCCCACAGTAGGTTGCCATTGCTTTCTGTGGTAGACTGGTTGCCAGTCAAGGCTATAGAACCCAATCTGTCTTGTTATTTAACCCATAACTGGAGGGAAGAGACGAATTAATACCTTTCCCAAGGGTACTTGTGCGTAAGTAAATGCAAGGAATTCAGCTGGAATCCGAGTTTGGCTCCCAGATTCCTTGTTTCAAGCCGATAGACTGCACCACAACGCACATCCAAGAAAGTGATTTATTTAAGCATTTTATAGGCTTTTTTTTCTTGACATTTATTTTTATTGGTTAAGAAAGTAAACACCAATACACTATTATAATATGTCCTAGAAAGGGATATATCTCATTTGAGGCAGTTAAGCAGTTTAGGCAAATGTAACTGGGTAGGACAATGTAGTATGTAGACGTAATGGATGGTACTCATCATAGGCAGTAACCTGAGACATAGGCCTAGTCAATAGTTGTAGACCTATGGATGTAGACCTGTAGACCTTTATGCGTCTGTATTTATGTGAGGAGGAACCAAGGTGTATGCATATTCATTACATCACCTCCCGAGTTAAATTATTGCTAAACTTTTTCAATTTTACTAACTTTGTTCAGTGGGCAGCAATGTTCAAGGCATGTGCTACTGGCTTTGTAGATCTGTCCTTGAATTTATGAAGCAATACAGCACCTAGTCCCTCATTAATGGCATCTGCTGCTACAATAATTTTCCTCTTTGGGTCAAAATGCACTAATGATAGGTCTGCTAATAGACAGCTTTTTATTTTTTTTTAAAAGCACGTTTGCATTCTTTCAACCATATCCACTTTCTAGGGAGCACATACTTTCAATTTGTGAATTTTTCCCCAGGAACGAAATGGGATGTTTTAATTCACCTTTAAACTTAAGTCTTTTTTTTGACACTCCCCTAGCAATTTTGTCTGTGTTAGTTGATGATGGCTAACCAATTTTTTCCATGTTTGCTCGTTTATTACCAAGATATCACTTCCCAAATCGAGTAATAATTTTACAGTTTTTCCATTTATTTTTTACATTGGGATATTTTCTTCTTTTACTCTCCTCAATTTTGTTTTTCGACCAAACTACGTTGATCTGTTTTCAACTTCGCTTTTACTTTTGTTTTGCTCGACAATGAGAACTTCTATGGCCTACACACCCACAATTAAACCATTTTTAATCCCTAAAGAAACAACCCTTCTTTATATGTTGTCCTCCACATGAACTGCATATCATTTTTCTTTCTTTATTCTGTATCTACTTGTCTTACAGTTTGTACTTGCAAAACGCTCTTCTCCTCAATCCAAGTATTATCTTTTTTTTATATTTATAAGTTGCTGACATTCTTCAGTTACTTTGTGTAGCATAATCTTTGAATCCTGTTCCATGATCATGATGATTCTTGATCTAATTTCTTTGTCCTTTGGCATCATTAGCCCCTGAACAAAAGTTAGACACTTGAACATATCGCTTGACAATTCCTTCAGTTTAAACGCCTCACACTGTACATTAATCATACCTGCATGTGTGACAAAATCATTGATATTTAGACACTTGTATTGTTTTTGAAATATACTTCTCTTATTGAAAATTTTCAAAATTTCTACTGTTTCGCTGAACATAATTTCTTCTGGCTTCTTTGGGAGGATAAAATTTGTGTATTTCATATTTTCTTCAGTTCCCAACTTCTGCAACAATAGCGTGATTTTTTTTCCTTGTCAGACCATTGTTCACATCCTTTTGTAAATATTGTTTGGAATCTATGAAAATAAGCTGTATAAATAAGTTGAACCACTGTCGGGGTCATATTTAAATTCAGATAGTGAATTTGCAATTCTTTCTGCAGGAAAAAAAAAACAAAAAAACTAGAACAGTTCTTTTGTTGTCCTTGATAATACATCTTCCAAAAGTAATTTATTATCTTTTGCCTGTTTGAATAACTTTTCAAATGTTTCTTGTTGGAATTGTTGCTGAATAAGTTGTTGCTGTAAAGTGCCTTACAGCACTTTAATTCAGCAATTTCTTTCATCCTGCCAATGTATACACAAAAATTTCTGATACAATTTATGTAGACAATAAATCTAAGCCCAACAACAGGGGGATCACTTTCTTACTTTCTATAAATGTTGCCAAAGTTTTTCCTTTTTTAACATTCCTTATTAGTAAGTGTTCAACAAAAATTGAGAAAAAACAAAAAAACAAAAAAAAAAAAAAACTTATTTTCTGTTAGTGCCAACGAGTCTTTCTAAATGTATTTTGTTAGTAAGTATTACTTTTTTTTTTCTTGTTAACTCGTTTCGAACTCTTCATCACTAACTGATATGTCCTGAAAAGGGATGTATCATTTGAGGTAGTTAAGCAGTTTAGGCAAATAGATGTAATGGACGGTACTCGTATGCAGTATCCTGGGACATAGGCATAATCAATAGACAGACCAATAGTAGTAAACCTATGAACGCAGACATATAGTCGTAGACATCTATGTGTCCTTACCTTAGTCTGTATTTATGGCTGACACCAGCCAATCACATTACTGTGAGGGGGAACCAAGGTGTATGCATATTCATTACATCATATACATTTAAGGAAAATTCAACATATTGGTTTGATATACATGTTCTATAAGAAAAAGAAAAAATCCTTTCTGTTCAAGAGAGGCTTAGATATGAACCAAGTCTATTTGCTTTTGAACTTATTGGCCGCTATGGTTGAAGTTGAAATAATAGAATATGAATTGAAATTTAGAAAAATTGAAAGATATGAAACAAGAATTTAAGTGGAACAGTAAATTAGATTCTATTTAGTTCATTAATTCATTATTTAAAATATGATATAAATGTATTTCTGCTGACCTGTGAGATCAGTACTTGAGAGCATTGAAGGAAGGGCATGTTAACTTTAATCAACTTTACTCACAGAACAGCAATCAGGCAAATCAATACATTTTTTTTTTAATCATAAAAAGAAAAGTAAACACTATATATTTTAGAAATGAGCATAGCTCTCATGAATCGGAAAAGATGTTCCTATTATCTTAGAAAGGATTATCCTACTATTCAAACAATTCTTAGTGAATGTAAAATGGAATCTCTATATATAAAAGGCAATCTGTGAGTGTGTGTGACTATTCCCTATGCACGCGTACATTTTTAAACTATGCCATTCAAACTTTCTAGGGACACATATCTACAGGAAAGCCAGGTCGACATACTTTTTGAGTTCAGCAATTTTCCGTTTTGCACTTTTTGGCCATTTTTTTTTTTTTAAGATGGTTGGTGAATTACGTTACAGAAATCAAATGTGTCAAACGCGACTAAAATATTTTTTTATATATATATATATATATATATATATATATATACCCAAAAAAACCTTTATATTTAATTTTTAATCTGACGTTTTCAAAATTCATTTAGTCGATAAAAAAATGTGAATATTATTTTCCCCATAATTTTGAAACAAATATATTTTTTTTTAAAAGTTTTTTTTTCAAATAAAAACAAAATATGTAAAATAAAGTGGCATCTTCTACTACTAAAGTGTTCTGAGTTGCATGGGCAAAGCTGGGCTATGATGCTAGTATTACCTAAATCTTTGTCCTTCAGACACATTTTGTAATATAATAATATCAAACTTATAAATTAATTCTCAATATTCAACTCAAAGAAAACAGAATTGAATATCGAAAGTAAAATTCATAATTATGTAAAACATTAAAATTTAGAGGTTATTACTCTGGTAAACCATTATACATGGAATTCTATCGCTAGCAATTCTTAAATGAAAAGTAAATAGTTAAATAAAAAAAAGTAAGTTATGAGAAATGTTTAATGTATTTTATTTTCCTGTAGACAGAGATAGTAAAAAATTAGACATTTTATTAGTTATACATTTGTTTCAGCTTGATATAAGACGATATATAGAGTAAATCTCTTTCATCAACCAAACCACCAAGGAGTCTGTATATACAATTTCAACTCTTACCCTGTGTGAGCATGGGAGGGTGCAAACAAGAAAACTCCTGATGTTTAGTGATTTGGTCAGATTTGGGAAGAGGGTTAGGTTGAGAACTTTTCAGCACCCACCTCACCTAGATGCATTAACTTTCCCAAAATACCTTTCCCACTTCATTTTGTTTTTAGCCTACTGCAAAGCACCCATTTTAATCTTAAAATACAAATATATTATGAGATTTTTTATTTAATATTTTTATTGCATTTATTAAAATCATTGCAACATCAGCTAACTGGATTTATTTGGTGCTTAGAGAACAATCAATCTTAAGTTCATTGGTTAGTTGAATAAGAAAAGCATTAAGAAATATATAAAGGATTCAATGGCTTATACCAAAAGATCATTGTTGTCAGTCAGTTAAGTGCCATAAAGAATACACACTTAGGTGATCATGTCTTTAAAGAGACATGACTGGGTAGAAGATTTCCCTGCAGTAGACTGGTTGTCAACCAAGGCTATAGAACCCAATCTGTCCTGCTATTTAACCCATAGTTTAAAGGAAGTGACTGATTAATACTTTTCACATGAGTATTTGCATGTAAGTGAATGCAACAAATTCGACTAAAATTTGAACTCTGCCATCCAATTTCTCGTTCTGAGCAGATATCCACTGCACTATGATGCACATTATTGTTGTACTTTTCTAAAAATTCAACTTAAATATCTTAGTAATCATCTATTACATCATAAATGACAAGAAAACTAAAATGATGTATCTTACATAGTGTAAACGAAAGAATTCTAAAAGTGAATAGCATCTTTTTGAATTTAAGCAGTTTTCAAATCCTTATAAAAATAAAACTACATAAAGACACACCTAAGCTGTTTATAATTTTGTAATCTACAATAAATATTAACTATAATCACTAAGTTTCAAATCTGTACATGCAATTTCCTTGGAGATATGAATGCTTAAAATTTGTTGAAAGCCTTATTTAGCAAAATAAAAAAAAAAATGCAAAATTTGAACATGTTCTGGTTTTAAAACTGGAAAAAAGATACAGATTTAATAGTTGGGATTTATTAACAAATTGAATCAAGAAACACTTAAATTTTCCCAAATTATTTTTGAGAGGGTCAGCTGTGATCATTGATTATTTTTAAGTCAGTAGCTTTAAAAATGTTTTTTTTTTGTAATTAAATGTAAATCTGAATTGTGTTAGAACAGTAGAAAAGAAACCAAATTTATCAAGTTGAAAATGTTAGAAGAAAGTGTGGATCAGGTGCATATGTGAAAAGTTTTTCACTTGGATCAACAATGTGGAGAGTTAAACATTGTGTATAATAATTTCAATCAGTATATGATGCTTTAACACATCATTCAATAAAGTCCCAGGACCGATATATAAAAGGCGCCACTAATAAAAAAATCCACATGATTTTTTATGAAGCACTAATTTTCAAATGGCACATGACAAAATGTGGGCTTAATCGAATTCTTAGTTTACAAATTAAAGTTAAGTGAAGCTATGGTTACAAGTTTTCAAAACAATGTAAAAATCTGAATTTGGTGTGTTGATAAAGCATTGCTTTCTGATGGGGGGAAAAAAATATACTGTTCAAGCGAAGTAATGACTTGATAAGTTATTTGGACTCTGCTTCAATGGAAACAACAGTTAAGAAGTGATATGCTGACTTTAAATGTGGTCATACAGACACAAATGATGCTGAACTCAGGTCAGCCAAAATCAGCAGTTGTCCTTGGAAACAACAAAAAATTCACAAACCCATTTTGGCTAATCGTAAATTGCAGTTATGTGAGATAGCAGGAGTTGATCATATCAGAAGGCAGTGTATTCACCATTCTGCATGAACATTTGTAAATGGGAAAGCTGTGTTCAAAGTGGGTGCTGAGTTTATTCGCAGTCAATCAAATACAACAATGCGTCAACAGTTCAGAGTGTTGTTTGAAACTGTTTCAATGCAACAAGAAGTTTTCATAAATGTGTGAAAATGGATGAAACATGGGTTCACCACTTCACTCTAAAGTCAAATCAGCAGTCAGCTGAGTGGACAGCAGCAGATGAAAGCCATCCAAAGCAACCAAAAATGCAAACATCAGCAGGCAAGGTTTTGGTCTCCACATTTTGGGATGCGCAAGGCATTTTGTTCAATTACCTTGAGAAAGGAATAACCATCAACAGCAAATATTATATAGCATTATTGGTGTGTTTGAAGGAAGAAATTGCAAAAACACAGACACAAATGAAGAAGAAAGTGATTTTTCACCAAGACAATGCACCATGTCACAAGTCAATTGCAACAATGGCAAAACTACATGAATTGCACTTCAAATTGCTTTCACATCCACCCACCTATTCTCCAGATCTGGCCCCAGCAACTACCGGATGTTTGCAGACTTTAAAAGAATGCTCCAGGGAAAGAGATTTGGCTCCAATGAAGAAGTGATGTTGGAAACCAAGATATCTTGAGGCCAAAAACAAATTCTACAAAAAAGGCATTGAATGTTTAGAGAAGTGTTGGAATCGGTATATCACTCTAGAAGGAAACTATGAAAGTCAAATTTTGCCTTAAAGTTGTTTTATTAGTCAGGCCTGGGATTTATTGAATCATGTGTTAAATATTGATTTCAAAAAAGAAATTATCACTCTAAAAGACTATTTTGATAGTCAATTCAACTTAACAGAATTCAAACAGTCATGGATGTTTAAATAAGTTTTCTTGATTTTACAAATATATGACAAGATAGTTTCAAAGACAAGACATTACTTTTAATTTGTTCTATTTGAAAGTTTTTTAGCAACTGAAAAGTTTAACAACTTAAGCCTGATGAAATAATTATTTGAAAAAATATTTAAAGGAATTGTCAAAAGAACCAGTTTAAGTAATGAAGCCATTGTTCTAGAATTATTGAATTCTGATTCATTTCAAGGTTAATGATAAAAGATTAACAAGTCATCCCCAGCTGACTAAAATTTTTATTTCAAATGTGAATAAATGAAAACTAGGAAATAAAATTATGTTTATCATCACATGACAAAGGCAGTAGGTTAATTTATTTTATAACAATTGAACCATAGATCTCTAGTCCAATGGTCAATACTAGAGTTATTTTAGGTTCATGGTACTTGGATGTCAAATTATCTGATACAAATATTTTCCTTCTCTAAATAATCAGGTTTAAAACCTTATAAAAACATACGTCATATCCAGCACTTATGTTCCCCCACCCACTACCACCTTTTAGAGAGAGTACAGAGAATCATTTCCAAATTTTCCATAGAACTGCAATTTAAGGGTTTGCAAACCACAAGAAATATTTTTTTTTTTATTTGGCATAAGTAATCAATAAGAGTAAACAAAAGAGACTGGTAATCATTGTGTGTTGTGGTGCAGTTAATAGCAGCTAGGAATGAGAAATCAGAGAGCCAAATTCAAATTTTAGTTGAATTCGTTGCATTTACATATGCCCAAATACCCTTGGGGAAAGGTATGATTCTGTCACTTCTCCCTCCAGCTATGGGTTAAATAGCAGAACAGATTGGGTTCTATAGCCTTGGTTAGCAACTAGTCTACCGCAGAAACTAATGGCAACCTAATGCAGGAAAATATTCTGCCCATTCAGTCATGTCTCTTTCAAGCATGTATCACAGATTGCACTTAGCTGACTAAATCTTTGTCTATTAAAATTTTGAAATCTTGCATTAATATTTGAATTTGGGGAAGTTGGGGAATAAATGCAGTAGAGAAAATGACACTATCAAGACAAAGACTGTCAAATAAGTTTGAGTGATCATTAGTGTAAAATGCTTGACATTGCTCCAAAATTAAATTTACCGATCAATATTTAGTTCTTTCAAATTATTTAAGAAACCTACCACTACAATCTTAACCTCCTCAAGTCTGTAGTTAACAATTATCTTTCCCACATTATCATAAGTTGCACTTCTTACTGCTCATATAACAACCTCCTCATGTAACCTGCTATCTTGAGTGGCTCTTGGGTCTTGTATAGCGTGAACATTAATATAACAAACTCAGTAAGAAATACATATATCCAAAGACATACCTGGATATATATTCCCACTAATACTTTTAAAAAGATAAATAACATTAGCTATTCTTATCAAGGACAAACCTACTCATATTTTGCTCCTTGAACAAGCACAAAGGATGCATGTCCAATAAAAAAAATTTAAAAAGATCTACATGTATAACTGACATTGTCTAATAAGAAATAAAAATTGATATATTCAAATACAAAATACATTTAATTTAAAAAGGATATGTTCTGGTCAAGTACTTGCTGAAGAAAAAATCAATTTTAATTATGAAAATACAAACAAGAAATTTAAACCTTAAAAGATATATTAGGCATCCACAAATTCATGCATTTATTGTTCCCAAGAAATAACCCAAATTTAATGTTTAAAACTATGACATCTTTAAAATCCTACAAGACTAATTAAGAAAATAAAAATTATTTCCTTAAGATTGTAAGTTGTTTATATGTCATATGAACTCCAAGTAATTACTGTGAATATGAAAGCAGTTAAGATGCCATTGCAAAAATGGCAAAGACCTATTAACTGCTGCAGCTATTTTATGATGCATAATGTTTACTGACTGGTGAATGCTGAGAAATCATAACCAGGTAAAGTTATATCTATCCACTAGAGATAACGTTATCAAGTTGATTTCCTTGTTAAATTCACTTTTGATGTCAGGAACAGCAATTTACTTGAGAATTAGACAAAATTTACAATTTAAAAGAAAAAAAAAAAAAAAAGAAAAGAAAAAAAAGTAATGTACATACATCATAACTTTGACCTTTAGTATTTTTACTGCAAATAATATATTAATACCATCCCGAGATACTTACACAGAGTACAACAAACTGAATTTAATCAGTTACTGACTCTAGATTAAATTAATTTCTGGTTATAAACTCCACTATGATTTTATTCTTATTGCAAAACTCACAAACTCAAGCAACAAAAATAAAATATTTGTATATTTACAGTATATACATAGGAAGTACATTGCACAAACTATCTTTCATGAGAATTTAGATTGAGATGATGTTATGTCTAATATTTTTGAAAAAGGTTACTAACATTTGTTTAGAAAAATGATTGTTATACCAACTGGATCAAACCATTTTAGATCAATTATTTTCTGGAACCCCCCCCCCCACACACACACAACCTCTTATGGATTATTTACCTGATAAAAGCTAAAGTCAAGTCAAGGAAACACTTGTGACAAACACAAGATTTAAACTAAGTAAAATTTAGAGTGGCTAATATTCTATTGTTTCCTTTTTTTAATTTCTTTTTGTGTAATGATACTGATAAAATTTGTACTATTAGATAAAATATGTTCTTCAACCTACCAGGTTTTTTGCTCAAATTGTTCTCAATTATCTCCTTAAAATTTGTAATATTCTCTATCAAATTTTTTTTTTCCTTTCGATCTCACACTTAATAAAATTTTATGAGCAAAAAGGAGAGTACTGAAAAGTTTGTGGCTGAACACTCCTAAAAACTGATCAAATATTAGATTTTTGGTGAGGTGTGGTTTAGTTATGCCAACATAGAAAAGGTTAGTATTTGCTCTTTATCCATGTAATCTAACATTGTAAAAGAAAAAAAAAAGACATCATGTATATAAAGTGTCAATTTACTGCTGTCAAATAAAAAAACATTAAAACATCCATTTTCCTCAAATTTAATGAAAAGTATAAAAAGCACTGTATGGAAATATTTTTCCTTAATTTTAAGCATTATAAAAATGATTACGTAAATTTATTTGCCTTCATTTATATAACATCACTCAATAACTCCAAAGCCTAACTAATAAAACAACTTTTAGGCAAAATTCAACTATTAAATCTACAGTTTCCTAGGGTGATACCCTGATTCCAATGCTTCTCTAACAATTCGATACCTTTTTATAGAAAGCTTTGTCTTTGGCCTCAAAATATGTCTCAGTTTCTGACATCACTTTTTCATGGGAGCCAAATCTCTTTCCCTGGAGCATTCTTTTGAGGTCTGCAAACAACCAGTAGTCGCTGGGAGCCAAATATGGAGAATAGAGTGGATGCAGAAGCAATTTGAAGTTCAATTCATGTAGTTCTGTCATTGTTGCAATTAACTTGTTACAGGGTGTGCTGCCTTGGTGAAAGATTTTTTTCTTAATTTATGGCTGTTTTTTGGCAATTTCTTCCTTCAAACACACCAATAATGTTATATAATATTTTCTAGTGATGTTTTTTTCTTTCTCAAGGTAATTGATGAACAAAATACTTTGCACATCCCCAAATACAGAGACTGAAACTTGCCTGCTGATGTTTGTATCTGGTCTTTTTGGACGATTTTCACCTGCTGTTGTCCATTCAGCTGACTGCCGATTTGACTCCAGAGTGAAATGGGGGATCCATGTATCATCCATTGTCACATATTTATGTAGAAACTCCTTGTTGCATTGAAACTGTTGCAAACAACACTGAATTGTCAATGCATTATTGTTTTTGATCAACTGTGAGTAAACATAGAACACACTTTGAACACAGCTTTGACAAATGTTCAGGCAAAACGATGAATACACTGCCTTCTGATATGTTCAACTCCTTTGCTATTTCGCGTAACTTCAATTTACGATCAGCCAAAACGGGTTTGTGGATTTTTTTTTGTTTCCAAGGACAACTGCTGATTTTGGCCGACCTGAGTTCAGCATCATTTGTGTCTGTATGACCACATTTAAAGTCAGCATACCACTTCTTAACTGTTGTTTCCATTGAAGTAGAGTCCAAATAACTTATCAAGTCATTGCTTTGCTTGAACAGTCCCTCTCCCCGTCAGAAAGCAACACTTCAGACAAAATTCAGATTTTCCATCGTTTTGAAAATTTGCAACAGTAACTTCACTTAATTGTAATTTGTAAATTAATAATCCGATTGGGCTCAAATTTTGTCATGTTCCATTTGAAGGTTAGTACTTCATAAAAATGTTTTTTTAAATAGTGGCACCATCTATATGTCAGGCCTGGGACTGAGTGATGTATTAATGGTACTTTTCGTTGATTTGAATTATTTCCAGTTAAAAACTTACAATTGGAAAAACAAAAACAGATTCTTAATATAGATATTTTGTGTGCATGCATTAAAATATCATCCTTATATATAATATTATTTCAGTCTTTAAAAAACAAAAGTAAAATCATCCAGTTTAAGTTTGTAAAAGTCATTTTGAACAAAGTCATAATTCTGAAACAATAAAATATCACCATCTTTTAATGAATAAACATTCCACAAATAGGTTAAACAAGTAGAAATAATTCAGTCATCTTTTATTAAAAATAGTAATAATTTTTATTTCATTCTTTCAATTGTTATTTTTGTATATAAAAAGAGAAATTCTCGATTTTTACATCCTGCACAATTAGTTGCTTGAACACAACACTAACCTGACCACAAAACTGACATTTGAGTCAAAGCTGCTAACATTTTGCAGATGTACAAGATGTCATTTACTCCTCCCCGCATTAACAACCTTCCCTAAGCACAACGACATTTGTGTCGTGTTAGGAGAGTGAGAAAAGTGTAAGCTTACTCGGCAATGTCAACCCTAAATAATGCAAACTGTTATATAACTATCATTCCATGAGAATCTAGTGGTACATGATCTGGCAATACTATTTTACAAAGCTGTTAAATAATTGTATCGCTATGCTTTTATCATGCAAATTTTGAGGATTCCTTTCTAAGATTTCATTTTTAAATCTAAGAAAAGCATTATAATTTTTCTATCCCCAGGTGCAAATTTGGAATATTTAAAGATACCAGATTTCAATGAGTTTCTTACTTGACTGAAATCTGTCATCAAATGACTTAAATGCCTAAACTATTTTAATTAGAAAATGGTTTAACAATATAAAAACTTTTTTTAAAGAAAATCTTTTAAAGAACTTTAAACCTGATAAAGACAATCTAGCTCTTTACATTTAAAAATAGTGTTTGTTAAAGTTTTCAGTGTTTCATGATTAAATTATAATTTGAAAAATATTCCTACTTTCCAAACTACTTAGAAAATGTTTTTTTTATAAAATTCATTTATCAGCTATATCTCAGATAATGAAAGAGTCTACAGAAAAATCAGTCTTTACCCATTTTATACAAGTATTCAAGTTTACATTATAAAAATAAGAAATGGCAAGTAATCTTGAGCACATAAATGAGATATATATATAAAAATTGATATTTTGCATTTTTTAAAAATGTAAAATTTTAATTTTTACTAATTTATGAAATAGATTCATCTTAATAAGTATTACCTATAGAGGCCCCAAAAAGATTTTTGCTAGTGGCTAGTAGAATGAGATTGAATGTTAATTGCTTCTGATAAATATACTAGAGATTTATTCTTGTTAATATCTTTATGATGAATAAAAAGGGTTGGGACAGGTATATTGATTACCTACTGATGAGATGTACAAATATAGAGAAGGGCCAACTGGAGAATATAAAAAGGAGATAAAAAATATTATAGAGAGGAGAAAGCATGAATGATAAACAAAAAACAATTTCATGATAATCAGATTATCAAGAGGTAGAGTATATTTTTAAGTAGGTTTATATTTTGTTTTTTTTTATACTGATTCTGCTGTTTTTTTTTTTTTGTTTTTTTTAAAACAAAAAAAAAAAAAACAGCAGAACTATGTATCCCCAAAAACAAAATTTACTTTAAAAATGTACCAATAAAAAGCTAAAAAGGTTTGAACCTTTTTAAATTATCAATCTCTATATCTCGCACACTTCAAAATTGTTATTTTCAAATACCTGCTTGAACTTCTAGGTCATCATGATCCCAATTAGCCTATCCATAAACAATGTAAGCTCAAAGTGTTTTTTTTCTTTACTTTTGTTTAATCATTTCACTCCAAGCACAACAAGAATGCCGCTAGTGCACAAAGGGTTACAGAGAGTGAAAGTGAGAGAAAAGACCTGATACAGGAGGGATTTAGGAAAGGATAAAAGATGAATGGGATACAAGATAAAAGATGGCAATTGATGTTGGATTTAAATTTTTGAAGATTGTAATTTTTAGTGAAGGAAGTAAATTGAAGCAGAAAGTGTGGGAAAAGAAACTGTTGGAGTAGAAGTGGAAGTTATTTAACTATTTCAATAGTAAAAGGTTAGACCTAGAAACCAGTAGCATGCTTAAATTCATATGGTCAGGGGACAAGCTTGTCAGAGCAGTCAAAATGAAAATATTTGTAGAAAAGAGAGGGAAGCCATGTCACATTGGTGGGAAATTGAAGTCAGGATGCCAAGTTATGATTGATTATATTGCAGATCCTTCTTTGGATTTTGTCAAGAACCTCGAGATGAATAGCAGGAGCACCCAACCAGATATGGCAAAAGTATTCAATGCATAAATGAATGGTAGATTTATCAATGTGCAAAATAGATTTCGACAAGAAAAAATTTATGGCATAACACAATGACCAAATGTTTCTTGCAGTAGATGCAACTATTGATTTCATGTAGTTGTTCTACAACTACATTCAGTTGAACAAGTGAGGCCAAGGAGGCACAGTGTTGCTTACTAGGAGACTAGCATCAGCCATTCTGATGGCAGGCAGGAAAGTTTCTCTATGGTGGTTAAAGGAGAGCAGTTTTGTTTTGGAGGCATTAAAATTAATAAGCCATTTCCTGCCCCAGTTAACCACTATTTTATAGAGCAGCAGCTAAGTTTACTTTATTAGCTCTGATGGATTTTCTATTGAGACGGGAATAAATGGTGGTGTCATCAGTATAAATACCTACTTGGGAACTGATGAAAACAGGAATATCATTGAAAATCAGAAACAATGTAGGAACTAGGATAGAGTGTTGGGGGACACCTGCATTCATGTGAAAGGATCTGGAAGTGTGCCTGTTCAAAGCAACCTTCATTTCACAATTTGATACAAATTATTGCATTAAATCAAACAACCACCCTTTAATACTATATAAAGCCCTGGAGTTGTGTAGAAGGCCAGCATGCCAAATGTCTTCAAGGCTTGAGCTTTGCTGTTATTATTAAGAGTCTGGTATACATATTCAGTGATGGCCATTAACACAAACCTGGTAAAGCAGACGTCATATTGTCTCTCAGAGTGTAGGTCATGAGAGATGAGATACCTAACCACTTCAGCATTGATTAAAGCCTCGTATACTTTGCCAAAAAAGTGATAAAAGACTAATATGAAAATAGGTATCAGAGGGTTTTCCAGGGTTCTTAAAGCCAGGAACTACAGAGGAGGACTTTCAACAAGCTGGAAAGCAGGAAGCAGATAGACAATAGTTATAGAACTTACAGAGGACTGGAGCCAGTTCAGGGACATTTTCTTTGGGATAATGGCTGGGATACCATCACTTCTGCTTGCCTTATGGAAGTCTAATTTAGAAATAAATTCCAAGACCAGAGATGTGATTATGCACATATCACTCAGAGCCTCTGTTCTGTGGGAAATCAGGTGTCAGTACTCAAGAGGAATAAAGTGTTGAATGGGAAGAGAATTTGCAAGCAAAGTATTCAACTTAGTCTTCTGTAGGTATCAGGATCTCAAATTGATTGAATAGAGAAGTGATTGAGAGTTTGTTGTTGTTCAGTACACTCTTATAGAGCTGCCAATAATCTTTAGAACCAAACTTGTGAGATACTATACATTGTTTCATTCTAGCAGCAAACAATAACTTCATCTAGGATACACTTGCACTCATTACAAGCAGAGACAAAAAGACGTCTATTGTAACCAGCCAGAAGTGATTCCTGTGGGCTATCATGGCTGAGCATGCAGGTGAGAACCAAGGAGATGAACAAAATTTAATTTGGAATATTCTTGCTGGAATGAAATCATTGATGCCGGTTTTCACCAAGGAGGAGACCACAGAAGTGCATTTTTCAACAGGAAGATTAAAAGTTTAATTCCAAGGGACATCTTGAAGGAAATTATGGAATGAGTCCCAATCAGCACATTGATAACAAAGATATTTTGTTGGTGGTTTTTTGGATGTTGGGAGAAAATGAAAGTGGTGAAATTATCATTTTGAATAAAATTTTCCATACAAATGCTTACAAGAAAATTTTTATAATTTCTAATAAACATTTGAATTGTTTTTTTATTTGTAAAAACAATATATCCATAAACATGTCCAAATATGCCATGTGTAAACTTAACATTTGCTTAAGTTTACATATGATTTTGCCAATGTGTTTAGTATTTCTAAATGGTTTTGAATTTGTTCCCCAATATATCTGGAATTTTCATGTTACTGTAATTTTTTTTTTTTTTTTAAACTAGCTTAGATTTTAACAAGCATTTTAAAATAAGGTGTAATTGCTCTTATTTTTATTTTTGTATGTGAACTGCATTTTTGACCTGAACATATGAGAAACAACATTTGATAAGGAAACTGGTACCATAATTAATGTTAGCCTTAAGAAAACAATTCTTCATGTAAGTGCAATCCCTAGAATTTTACCAAACTGTCCCTACATATCATCACTTACCCCTGCATCCTGTGAGAGTCACCAGAGATCAGAAAAATTCAACTGGCAAATTCTGCCCCTAAATTCTTCATGGGAACAAAGTATTGCTGATGACTTGGAATATGAACAGCAGAGGAAATTCCACAGTATTGTTGAGACAGAGAAAAATTACATTTTCTCAATAAAAATTACTGGAGTATGGTGAGGCAGCTAGAGACTCCTTATATATGGCAGCATCAAGTCTATATCCCAAAATCAGTCAATCTTATAATTGAACCAAATTTTGCAGTACATGTGTTCTGTGGTCATGTGGAAATTAATAGTGTAGGAGAGTGAGATTTCTGATCATGTAACCGATATAAATACTTTGAAAATTCTTATGGAAAAAATGGACAGAGAAGAATGTCAAACCTAATCTCAAAGTACGATTGTTATTACTGTAAGATGAGTCATTTAGATATTTTTATGCACTTAAATTTATGTGAGTAGCTAAAATTAATAACCCAGAGTAAATTCGAGTATTCAGCAGAATGACTTTCTTCATTGTTAATGTTGTATAAGAACTCCTCTCTGTTATGGATATAGGAAAATTTCAGAGATTGACGAAATGTAATTAACAAATGACATTTGTTTGAACATTTTTTTTTAATCTATACTCGTATTTGGGTAGATATTCTGTTTTTAATTAGGCAATATATATTAATATGCACACACACACACACACACACACACACACCAACCTGATTATTTATGAGAAATTTACTTTGATAATGACTAATCAGGGCAGTAGAAATATATATATATATATATATACACATACACACACTGATTAAGAACAGAATATCTACTCAGATACAAGTACCAATTAAAAATGTTCAAACATAAATTAGATATGCTGTTTGTTAATTAAAACAAATTACATTTAGTCAATCTCCAGAAATTTCGTGATATTGTCTGCTTACATTACGATACATTTCAGAGCAGATATGGATATTTATGGAGAGGAAAAAAAAGAAAAAAAAGAAAAAAAAGTGACCTAAGCTGCACCAGATCAATTGGTGGCATCCCCTATGTTAGGGGTTGCAGGTTCAAATCCTGCCAAATGACAGTTTTGCAACAGAAGTTTTTGTAAATAATCAGGCCAGTAGAAATATATATATATATATATATATATATACACACAATGTGTGTGTGTTTCATTAAAAATGACAGACAGGGTATTTTCATTAAGTTATTTTTTTTAAATAATTTTTCATATGTTTATATAATTTTTTTCCTTTTCTGAACTCAAATCATAAGAATTGTTCAAAGCTTTTGTACTTTCAAGCGCTTTCGACTATACTTTTAGCGATTATTTCACCTGGGTTTTTTTTTTTTTAAATAATCTGAAAGATAGTGGCAAACAATTTAGGATAATAATAAAAAAAAAAAAAAAAAAAAAAAAAAAAAAAAAAAAAAAAAAAAAAAAAAGCAATTCCATGTGAATTGTCAGAGAGAAGTGCTAAACAGTATCTTATTACCTGTATTTTACTTGTTACCAGACATAAAATCTTTATGGATTGCCTACTTCTTGAAGGGACACGATACATGAAAAAAAGTGGCGGAAAATCTCAGTGCTTATCACACAAACAGCATAACAGCTTTTATGGGGAATGTGAGAAAGTAAAAGTTATTGCTCGGTATTTGCTGGACTAATGTAGTGAAACTTAGTCGGACAATTGACATTTTTAAAGTTTTAGCATTTCAGTAGACTGAAGAAAAAAACAATTATTTACAAAACAAGGAAGCTTAAAACTCATGCCAAGACAATGTTTGTCCACACTTTGCTTTGTGTAAAAAAAAAAAAAAAAAAAACTGATGGAAAATTTTGTCCTTATATAGCATATTCATCAGATTTGGGGGTTATCAAATTACCACTCATTTCAATCAATGCAAATGCAGCATACCTGAGATTATCAGAAAGATAAAGATGCCATTAGCATTTAAAATTTCATTGCTAGCTTTATTTCAAAGCCATTAAATCATTGATGATTTAACTATATATTTAATTAAATAAAATAAATTTTTTTAATCTTTTGTAAGTACCAAATTTCTTAAAGCATTTTTAATATATTTTTCTTGTCACTAGTATGAAAAAAAAAAAAAAAAAAAATCATGTACACAAATTTTAAAAGCATTTCAAAAACATCTGAATATATAGTCTGCATAGAAAATTTTTGACATACACGAAATCAAACATTTCTTCTTGCTGCAACTACTGCCAGAATTTGCTACTATATGAGGGGGGATGCTGAGAAGTTTTTGGGATGAACCATTTATCAAAATGTTTTATTTTGACACTAACTAGAATGTTCTTTCATGTAACGAAGAAAAAAAATTGTAAGACTCCTCTCCCACCAGATCACTGATTGAACCCAGTTAATAGAAAGCATGGAATTTTCAAGTGCTAAACTCAAATGAAGTTCCTGTTATTGTAGAAAAAAAAAAACTTCCAAAGAAAATGCACAAGTGTATGATGCAAACTTTGGAGGACAAGTGCCCATTGTGTTCAACTGTAAAGTGGTATACCAATTGCCAGCAGGGTATTTTTGAGACATGATGCAACATGGTCTAGGACTTCAACAGTGTCAACTTCTGAAGTTAAGTTTGTGACTTAATTTTAGATTATTGATTATTATTGAGGAAAATAAAAAAAAAATACAAAAAACCCTTTCGAGATATTAGCGATAATCAGGGAGTGCATTGGCTATACAGGACCTGTCAATCAATTTGGTGCCAAAATGTTTTATTGCCAACCAGAAATTATATCAAATACACACTAGTTGATCTCGCAGTACTCAAAGATTTTGTAGGTTTTTAAAAGAAAAATGAACACATGAACTCAATTTCATCAGTTGTTATTGTTGTTCCTCTTTTTTCCTTCATAGTCTAATCACTGCCTATTTCACTTGTATCTAATTCCTTCTGCTGCTTCCTCTCAGATCTTGTGAAGATTCTCTCTTTCATCTATCGACACCAGAGTTCAAGCAGCTTTTCGTTCATTTGGGCATGTGAACTAAACCAAACATTCTGGCATCTGCATTACACTTAAGTCACATTTCTCACATTCACAAGAAAGTTCTACATGCCAGACAAAGTTTAACCCTCTTTCTTCAAGAATATGGTAAGTCCCGTTCGTTTCCGTCATTCAACTCATGTTCTGTGTCACAGTCCCCCCAATCTCATGATCACACAAATGACAGCCTGGTACTGGTCGCTTTTCTCAGGTGCTTTGTTGCAAAGGCAAGGAGAAGGGGTTTCTGTTTCCACTCCCTCCCAGGGTGAACTGTTTGATTGTATCTTTGTAGTCATGCAGAAGACTCCACCCTGCTTTCAAAAGATGTGCTGTTGGAGTCTTTCATTGTGGCATGGACACAAATCCTTCACATGACAGAGCATCCCATCCACCAGGAAGAACTGTAGGCTGATTATTTTGGTCAGTTGACTGACCCCTACCAAACTTTGTGGTACATTGCTGTACCTTGACCCACACACAATCTCTGACCTGGTAAGAGCTGTGCTTGGGACCTTTCACTCTAACCTCATATTGATAAATCCCGTTGGCAGGTGCAGTGAAGGTCGATACATCATCTTCAGGTGTGACGGTGCCGGTAGACAGCTTCCTGGATGTGACGGCGTATTCTGGCTGTAATTCACTTCAATGTGCACAACTGACCACAGACAACAAGTATCAATGAACAACAAACACTGCATCCCATCAACACAGATGTTTGCCACTGGAAGACCTGCATTTACATCATGGTCGAGGGAGAATGCTAGTGCCTTCTTCCCTGCCTTGTTTCTCAAACAGTCCTGGGCCCACATCAGTAGCAACATGTTCCACACTTTTGACAGTCTTTTGCTGTATGACCTTTGCTGCTGCATCTGTAGCAGATTACACATACGCTGAAGGGCCTCAAATTTTGTGAAGATTGCCTTTCTGGGTTTTCTGACTTGTCTATCGATGCCAGAGTCCATGCAGCTTTTCATTCATCTGGGCATGTGAACTAAGTGTCCAGTTTTTCATTATGCTTAAGTCATGTTTCTTGCATTCATAAGGAAAGGATGCAGGTTTGACATTAAACCAAAGTCCTACATGCCAGACAAAGTCTAACTTTCTTCAAGGATACAGTAAGTCCTGTTCATTTCCACCATTTGACTTATGTTTTGTCAATTACGAAACATCAATATACCATTATAAGTTGGACACCAAGCAACAGTTCTACAGGAAAGGACATTATAATGCTTTCATGGTTGATAATGAAGATATTTGGATGATTATTTTCAGAAGGATCAAACAGATAATTCATGAGACTTATCTGCTGCACTGATTAAAGGAAGTGGCAAATGTAAAATTTTATAAAAAACTGCAAAAAGGGTAAAAAAAAAAAAAAAAAAACTTTTGTTTTTTTTTAGCAGAGAAGGTTCCAAGGACAAATATTGCTCAGATTTTATTCCAGCTGACTTTTGTTTTCAAATCTTAAAAAAATTAGAAATAGAGGAAAAGTTTGGTGATGATACCAGCAACAGAGCAATATTTCAATGACCAGAAATTTTTTTTTGAAAGGTTTAAGAAACTTTGAAAAAATTATGTACTAATTGTATTAAATGACAGGTTAAAGATGTGAAATTGCATGTATGTTTCATGATTCTAAGTCATTCCTTTCTCAGTCAAGAAGAGAACTTTTCAGTACAGACTTTATATAATCATTAGACTGAATGAAAGATCATGTATTTGTTTAATAAACCCTACCAGAAGTACCACAGGTTAAATAAACAGCTAGCATATTATAAAAACTGTAATCATTCAAAGAAATAGAACCAATCACTTATTTTAATAGACCAAGTAGAAAAAAAAATTTTTTAACAACTTTCCTTTGAAAAAGCATGAATATTACAAGTTCTTTCACTTGAAAATTTACCTTAAGCCTTCTTCTATGTGCAATGTCCCTTCAGGACATCATGGCTCCCTATTCCTGGTAGCTATTAGCACGCTTTTTTCCTGTTACTCCACCCAAAAACCGCTGACATCCACCTGCTCAGGCACTTCAAATATGTTATTTGCTGTTTTTCCCTGTCTCTTTCCTCTTTATTTGACCTGTGAGTATCATATTCTCCAAGCCTTCCTTCATCATTACATGTCCCAAGAACTTCAGCTGTCTCTTAATGATGCTCAGTATTTATTTTCTTTTTGTTTCCATCCTTTTTGCAAAAATATCATTGCTCACATGCTCGATCCATGATATTCGCAGCGTCCTTCTGTAGAACCACATTTCAGAAGCTTCAAGTTTTTCCTTCTTTGATGATATTGTCCAGCATTCACTACCATATTAAAGAACAGACATTACATAGCAATCCAGTACTCTTTTCTTTGTTTCTAGCAAAATTTTCCTGTCTCTTAATACTCTGCTCAGTTTCTGGAATGTGTCCTTGACCATTCCAATTCACCATCAGATCTCAGTGTCGCACTTTCTGTCTTCTGTTAGAACATTTCCCAAGTACTTAAATTTTTGTACTTCCCTGATTTTAGTATCCCCAACCTGTAATTAGCATTTTGGGCTTGTTTGCTGATGATCATACATTTGGCTTTCTTGTAATTTATTTATAGCCCTTTCATCATTTTTTTTCTTTTTATGGAGGTCTTGTATTTTTCTTTCTATGTCAGCTATGAGCACTGTATCATCTGTGTATCTTATGTTGTTGAGATTGTGACTGCCAATGACAAATCCTGGCATTATTTCTAGGCTCCTCAGAATAGTCTAGCTGTACAAGTTGAATAGATCTGGTGAAAAGATATCCTTGTGCTTACGTCCCTATATATATATATATATATATATAAAAATAAAAAGATATTTTCATACTAGACAATAATTGGAGATCCTCAAACATTTAAAAGTCTAGATGTCATTTTACACCTACACAGAGATTGTGGCAGCATCCTTAAACCTCTATTTACAACAAAACAATTTCCTCTAAATCTGTTTTATATATATATATATATATATATCTATATATATATATATATATATATATATATACCAATATACATGTGAATGTCTAAGAAAATATTTCAACTTGCTTTTTATTTTCTATTTAAAAAAGGATTTTACTACCTTGCCTTAGAAGAACTGAATTTAGGTTAATAGAGAATGTGGTTTCATCTGTGCAGTAGGAGGTAATCTTGCAAAAATTTACAAAAAAATTGAGGTACAACAGTCATTTGTACAATGAGAGAAAATTATCTGATATAGGTTTAACTGAAATTGTCACAAACATTAAAATTGTTATCTTGATATTGGGGTCATTTCAGTAGCACAGAGGGCAAAAAAAAATTCATATGTAATTTGAGGTGGCAAGATATGTACATGCTGCAAAGTCAAGAGGTTTTTTCTTTAAGAGAAAATTTTTTATAACTTTGGATTTCATGATCATTTACATCTAAAAAAGAAAATGTAGTTTTGTTCATAAGCTTAAAACACTTTATTCTAAATAATAAAGAAAAGTGGGATGAAAAGAGTAGATACTGACACAAGCCTACTGAATTTGGTGATATGGAATATTTAGCAGCCAGTATATTATATAAGCACCAATGCCAAGTTAAAGGTTACAGAGAAAAATTGATCATGCTCAGAAATGTTAAGAAACAACTTTAGAGTTTCTTGAAGTAATGAAAGATTTTTAATGAACATTTTGTGAAGCAGATTTCGTATTTAAACTGAAAAATATATATAAAAACAACTAATACACACACACGCTATATATATATATATATATATAAAAATGGCAAATTATTCAGTTCCATACATTTTCCATTAAAAGAAACAATATGCTCAGTCTTGGTGGCCTTTGGAAAAGGTAAGATTTATTACAGAATTTTGAGACTAAAAGTAATAATCAAATTTTATAATTTTGTCCATATTTGTGATAGTATAATTTAATTTTATTGGTATATCAGCTTTATACTAAAAAAAAAAAAAAAAAAAAGTGCAGAAATATGAATTAATAACATAGCCAGAAATAAAGTTTAGATTGCACAGATGATTTGTTCCAGTTACAAGACATAATATTAAAGTAAATGTATTAAGAATTCATAATGTTTTATGCCAGTTAAATTTCCTAACTCCAGAAAGACTAATTCTATTAAAAAAATATTTATTTTACTGCTGCATAAACAAAGATTGCAGTTCTCAGTTATAAATATCATAAGCCATAAATATAGAAAAGTACTTTTTTCTCACATTGTTTATACTTGAATTTGATTTTGTTAGAAAATTTATTCTACAATAAACAATTTTTACAGCAGTGAAATTTTTGATTTCTGATTACTAGCTTTGATGTACATTTCATTGTTTAATAAAAAAAAAAAAAAAAAAAAAATCACAGTAATCACACTGAACTTTTTATAACCATCAAAGGGCTAACATTTTTTTTGTTTAATCATTTTACAAATATTCTAAAATTTGGCATGTATTATTGTGCTTATAACATCAGAAAAATTATCCCTATTTGAAAGTTGTGTTATTCTTTATTATTAACACAGTTAAGTGATACATGCTTGGGTGATCATGTCTTGAAAGAGCCATGACTGACTGGGCAGAAGATTGCCATTACTTTCTGCAGTAGATTGGCTGCCAACCAAAGCTATACAACCCAATTTGTCCTGCTATTTAACCAACAGCTGAAAGAAGTAGTGATGGATTAATGTCTTTCCCAAGTATATTTGCATACAAGTGAATGCAATGAATTTAACAGGAATTTAAACTGAACTTGACTATTTCTTATTCCAAGCCAACATCCACTGCACTACAATGCATATCTGGCATTATTTATACACATTAATTGTATCATTCATAACCAAATATATTGGAGTTGTATTTATTTTTTTATATTCCATGATTAAAAGAAATTGTTCCTCAGACTTCTTATGAGTATTTATATTTTGTTTGTTATTAATTAAAATTTCCCTGTAAATTACTTTAATAGCGTGCTTACATAACTGAATGTGGTGACCATGGAAAAATATAACAGTGAAATTACTGATTTCTCAAACAAAAAAGGATTTCTCAAAATCGTTTTGTACAAGACCCATGGCGTTCTATATTAAGAGGCCTCTGCGTAACGCAGCGACCTCAATAGACTGGAGGCTGGCTGACAATTAGATCGTTTTAGTTTCAGTTTGAGCGAACTTCTGTTGGCTCGAGAAATTCAAAGGAATCTTAATTTTACCTTTAGTTGGAATATCATTTAACTTATTTATTTGAAGTAAGTATATTTGATTATTTTAGTTTGAGTCCAGACATTTATTTAAGTTGTAAAAAGTAAGACTTTGGTGCTTAAATTTACTCGTACAAAAAAAAAAAAAAAAAAAAAAAAAAAAAGTTTAAAGCCTTAACATTTTTAAATTAAAGTTTAAAGAATTTATTTATTGATAAAATAAAATGCAATTCTTTTTGAGTAATTTGTTATTTTAAGAAGAAAACAAACAAAAAAAGTTTAACAAATTTGAACAGAATTTAATTTCTTCACAGACGTAAAGAAAACTATTTTTATTATAAAATGAATTAAAAATGTTTTTTCATAAATTCAGTGTCATTACTTAAAAACTTTATCCAATATTTCCATTAAAAGTAAAAACAAAAGAATTTCTTCGCGCTTTTGTTTCCGAAGTTAAATACATACATTCATTAGTTACCAATTGGTGAACTGTAAGTATTTTTTTTACTTATTGGAATTAAAGAGAAACAAAATTATGCAGTTAAATGTCAGTATTTTATTTTTTTAAATTTTTCTTAGAAAGGTCTCCTTTTTTTTTTTAGGGTAATACTTTTTTGGTACGCCAGAACGCCAAATTTCAGTCCGCCATTTTGGTACGCCAAAATTTGTTAGGTATCATGTGACGTATCCAAAAACATTTTTTTCTACAGAAAAAATAGTTTATTTTTACAAGTATCTTTGTACAATATACATTTATCTAGCGAACAGACATGAAATTAGATACAAAAACTACTTTAATTATTTTAAAATTCCTTCTTAATATGTCTATATTCCAGTATAAAAATGAAGAAATGTTTGTTTGTGTGTTGTTTGGCATACCAACAAAATTTTTTCTAAAGAATAAAAACGAATAAAAATGAGAATCTTTATTCATTTATCTAGTGAATAAACATGAAAAACTAATAAAAGTAGTTTATTCGCTAGATAAATGTATAAAGACTCGTAAAAATAAACTTTATTCATTATTATAAAAAAAATATTACTTAAATCAAAATCATCTCCCTTACATAATTTTTAAATGTCTTGCAGTTTTGATTAGATAGATAAAAACATTTTAATATTTTTATATCTAATTTTATATGTATGTGGGATCAGAGGTGAAGTTTTTCTAATTATTATTAAATATCTATAAAAAAAAATTACTTTCGTTTTTCTCATCGAATTAACAAATCAAAATCACAACACACAAACAAACATTTCATTTTTATACTGGAATATGGACATAAGATGGAATTTAAAAATAATTAAAGTAGTTTTTGGATCTAATTTCATGTCTATTCGTTAGATAAATGTATATTGTACAAAGATACTTGTAAAAATAAACTATTTTTTCTGTAGAAAAAAATGTTTTTGGATACGTCACATGATACCTAACAAATTTTGGCGGACTGAAATTTGGCGTTCTGGCGTACCAAAAAGTATTACCGCTTTTTTACGCCTTTTGACTACAAAATTTATTTTACAAGACAAGAATAATAATACCATTTTATTTATCATAATATTTTTCTGATATTGTTGTTAAAAGGACAAAAAAAATGCATTATTTTTAATTTACCTTTTTTTAATTGTTTTAACTTTTGCTTTAAAAAGGTAAAAAAAGTTATATAGTTTAAAGCATATTAAAATAATCAAACTAAAAAGGAAAGGCTACTTAATGAATGTTTTTAAATTTAATATAAAGTTTTAAAGTAATAAAACTTGACCGGGCGATTTCACGCGAAGATTTTATTTTATTTTTTTTTACCATAAACCTTGCTGCTCACTGCTACTAGTTCAGTCATTTTATTTACCCAGTTGAGAAGGAAGCCTTTTTTTGCACATGGCCAGAAGTGATGGATTGGAGGCATAGTCGCAAAAGATTGCGAAAAGCCCTCCCCCTCATTCCCAATCTCCTTGCAAGGAGTTTTACGAACAAAAATGATCTCTTTTCGAGGGGCAGTTTTTTTTTTTTTTTAAATGGCTGACCCTGTGGGAGAGAGCCAAGCAATAGCTTAACATTTAACAAGTACCAGAAATTTAAATACCACTTCAAATTGAATTTTTTAATTTCTAGTTTAATGGCACTATGCAACTATTACTATATTTTGTTTGATTAAAAACAGTTTTATTGTTGATAATTAAACAATAATATTGTGCAAAACTGCACTACTTGACTATTCTTCAAACAAAACCATACCCCCACCATTTTTTTTTTAAAATTAAGAAGTGGATTCTCAAGCTGAAGACAACTCTAAAATTTTTGGTTTTAATTGTGTTTTTGGGCAGGGTGCATGGATAAAAGCTGTAATTAATTTAGCTTGAAAATTTACTCCTAAATTGAAGTAGTAAGAGAAATATTTGTTGAAGATGTTTAATCTACGATTTCAGATACTACTTAATTCCTAGCCATGCCCTGGAAGTGCTGTGTTTGCTTGCAAAACAAATTACAGAAGCCAGCAAGACAAAACTATGTGTGGTGAGATTAATAAATACCAGTTTATCATTTTCCAAAATACAAAGACTATATGTCCAGTCATAGCATTTTTGAATGAAAATATTTTAACTGTTCAATCATCAAAATCTATTGTTGATGGTATTGCTCTCTTTATGTTGAAAATTTATAACAATTTGCACTTTGAAACATTTCATTATGGAGTTAAGTGTTATATTAACAGCCCGCCCAAAAATTGTATAAATACAGTTCATACTTGGTCAAAACTGGAAGAAATAATCCGATATTTAAATTCTATGGTTTTTGATCACAAGAAAAATACCCTGAGTCAACAATTTTTAGCAATTGCTTCCAAAATGGTTGGAATAAAATGCAGCTCAGATATAGTTGTGTATGCCTTTGGGTACTATGCAAGATCATAGACATTGTATAATGAATTAAGATATGATTATCAATTACCATTATCAACATTTGGAAGAAGAACATCAAAAGTTTCAAAACTTAATGAAAAATCTTTTTTGTTATCTATATTTAATATTTTTAAATAAAAAAAGGGTGCATAATTCTCCATGATGAGGTATATATCGAAAAGATGTTGCTATATGTGAGTATTTGTGTCTTCTGAGTGTAGTTCGTAGACAAATTAATGATCACTTGGATCTGTTCTCCCAGCTGCTTCTCGTAGAAGCCGGAACACTGCTTTACTAGGGACTCCGTTTCCTGCACACAGTAAGCAAAACTGTCTCCTGAACACCGGTGTAACAACCTCGAGTCTCCAACGGCAAAGTGCCTCCAAAACAGAAGTTGGTTCTTTTTATGTGTTTTTGGTCTCGGAATTTCTCGCTCCTGAAAAGCCTCGCTTTCACCAATGATGCATGCGCCGTATCATTCCAAAAACTACTCTGCATGAGCTCGCCTTGCAGTTCCATTACGTCTACGAATGCACGTGCAGACAAACTGCCTTCTCTTGCTTCAGCGAGGTAAGTCTCCACCACACTCACCCCTGATCTCATCACAAAATGTGCATTCGGGAGCGGGTCTCTTTTGGTGGGTGCTCCTTTGGAGGGGCACGACACAAGGTTCATCCTCAGGCAGGCTGTCATCTGAGGTTTCGTTATGCATGTCAGCGTCCGCTGTTAGTGGACTATTGGAGCCATCACTTGGTTGACCTGACCCCAAGTAAATAAACCGCTCACTCTTCTGTGTTGGTTTCATCGCCCGACGAAGCATATGATCCTGAAAATGGCCGCAGGTCTTTGACATGGCGTGGTACCCCATCAATTCGCACTGTCTGTGGGCTGACAATTTCTGTTAACCGCCCGGTCCTGAACTTGGTTGTGCATTTGCTATGCAGAGTTTTAACCCAGACAATGTCACCTTCTTCATATCCCCCTCTGATAATCTGTGGTTCTGGTGGGGGTTTGGCTTCAATGCCTTTTACTCTGACGTGGTAATTATGCAGCACATCAGCCAGTGCCGAGGAAGGTGAGACATCGTCCTTTGGCGTGACATTATACCAATAAACGGCCTCCAATATGGACCAACCTTTCCTCGCTGCGATGATCTTAATGCTTCTGTGGCTGCGTTCCACAATTCCATTACCAACCGGTGAATATGCATACCGGAACCTCAACTGCACACCCCAGCTGTTCGCAAACTCCTTGAAGTGTCTGCAAGTGAAGGTAGGGTCATTGTCAGTTAATATTTCGGTTGGTGGGCCCCCGTTCAAAGAAAATCATCTTCAACTGGTGAATGACACTATGTGCATCTTGCTGACGCAATGTCCGCTAAATTGCAAACCTGGAGGGACCGCAATCAATGAGCGTTAGAAAATGCTCACCATTGTAATGGGTTATGTCCATTGCTATTCTAGTCCAGTTGTTTTCCACACTCAATTTCCTTTTGTCCAATGAACTGGCGCCAGATCTATTGACTGGCAGGCTTTGCAGGCTTTGACAACCAATCGCACGATTTCTTTCGACACTAGTGGGTCGATAATTCTGGTGAAGTACAGTGTTCGTTTCATGCCCACATGTCCACTTTCTTGGTGGATGTCAACCACCCGACTTTTATTTAGTCGGCTCCTCATTGCAGTGCAACTTTCCAGGACTGGCTCTTTTCTCTCCTTGTGTAGATCCAACCACTTGCATGGCACTCTGGTGAGGCAATCTGCGTGGTTTTGACAGGATTTTACCAGTGTGACATCCATGGTCAATCCATATTATCCGCTAATGCGCGCAGTGTTCCCAAGCACCGTTTCACTAGCATTTCACCAGCTGCCTTCATGTTCACACGTGCCTTCCAAGTCAGGGTGTTGGATATCTACCGATGTACGCATGCTGAATCAGTGACCAGATGTAACACTGTGGCCTGCCATTGAAGAGCCAGGTTGATGCCTTTGACTGCTGCATCTAGTTCAGCCAGATTGATATGCCTGGCATCATTAGTCGGGCGCAACCAACAAGCATCCTTGATGATGCTTCCATTCGCCTCTAACGCCACACCTGTGGCCACAGAACTTGCATCCACCCAGACCATCTCGTTGCTATTCATGTACTAGTCTCCTCCAACAGGGTCCATTTCACACACTCTGGTCATCGTCTCTTCCAGCATATGACACAAATTGGCATCTCTGATTTCATCGTCCCATCTCTTGGTCACCGCACTTGCTTGGTGCTTGATGAATGCAGTTGCCACTCTCAGCCAGCCACACACGGGAAAGTGGCCGACGAGTTTCCCCACAAATGGAAAACACACGTCGAGTTACCATGTCGAGAATTTCCAGGATCTGTTCACCCCGCTTCCATCGGAGAGTACCGTTCTCTCCCCACACCTGCAGACCGAGGACCCTAGTTCCGTCTCCTAGTTGTTTTGGGTCTTTACAGACTAGGCCGTAACCTGAAAAGTGCTGTCGAACGCGCGCTGTAGAAACTAGGCTCTCATTGATAAAAATGTCGTCAATGTAAATTGACGTGGCACTTTTGATCACATGATCTTGGGACATTATATCATTGACAGATTTCATGATGAGCGGTGCCACATTTAGGCCAAAACCCAATCGTGTAAGGCAGAACCGCTTACCCTTGAAAATGACCGTTTGGAATGGCCACAGCTCCTTGTCAATGTGGATTTGTAAGTAGGCATGTCGCAGATCTAAAAGCGACACATCAACTCCTTGTTGTTGCCATTCTCTGAGTTTTTGCGTGCACACTTTGGCATCGGCAGTGAATGCTTCTACAAATCCGTTCAATTCTCGGTAGTCAAGTACTGGCTGGACCTTTTGTTTGTGCTCTTGCATGACTGCCATCAAGGGAATTAGACCCTTGGGTGGACCAAATTCCTCCTTGGGATATGGCAGCAACCATCTGTTATGCTGCTATAGCAAGAGTTCTTTCTTGTACGCATCCCAGGCATGGTCTGGCACAGTGTATTCTTGTACGTTATTTGTCAGCTTGCCGGGCGAGCAACCACTTGCTCATTTCCATGTTGCAGTCCACACTTTTTGCTTTTCAGTGAATGTTACACTGAAATCGGGCTCATCAATAGAAATGGCGGCATGTCCATCCAAGTCTCCAAAGTATGCCTCACCCGATTCCGTCAGGCGAACACCTCTTAGCTGTTTGATAGCGTCAATGCCAATAAGCAGGTTAAAACCCAACAACTGTCCATCCACGACTAGGATCTCAATGTTTACGGGCTGAGCCTGCCCAACTTCCAATTTGGATGCAGCGACTGACTCCTTACAGCTTCCATTGTTGGTCATGATAAAACCTTGCTTATGAAGAGGGCTGACATGGTGGAAAATTTTAAATGTTAAATCCCTTCAAATTGATAAATTACATAATGATCCTTTACAAGCTGAAATCAGATCTCCAAATGACACCTGACTTGATTTTATCATTGAATTTGGTAAAATGGCTCTTAATATGGCTGGCAGTCAAGGTAATAGTAAAAAACAATTATCCCAAAACACTAAAACACTGCTGCTGCCATACATCATACTTGCAATGGTATTGTTAATCTATGTCGATTACCTTTTAGCTACAAGTCATAAATATGTACTACTTGGGCAAATTCCAACTGATCCATTAGAAAAAAAATTTGGTAAACTTCGCCAAGTATCAGGTGGCACTGATTTTATAAATGTTCAACAATGTATTGAAAAGCTGCATATTAAGCAGACATCTTTACTTTTAAATCAAAATGTAAATATTGATGAATTTGATGTTAATCCAAGTCACCAATGTACATCTTGTGATAAACTTTGTAAGGAAGGTTCAGAAATATTTGACAATCTGGAAAATTTAGAACCATCTCTTTCCAATGAAATAAAAATGGCTCTTGTGTACATAGCTGGATATATAATGATAATCAACCCAGTAAATGTGAAACCCATTTTTATTATGAAAAGTATGGAAAATATACCAATTTAATTGACCCTGGAAAACTAAAAGTTCCTTCTGACCACACTTGTTGATGGTTATTTTTTGTTTCATCCTTTTCCATACAATAAAGGAAAAGGTTTGCTATAAATCATTAAGTAACATTTTTATGCTTATTTTTGAGTTTTATTTTTTCAACATGGAGAAAAATAATGCTTCTATTTTTGCAAATATAGTTTTGAAAAATTTTTGTAAACATGGCACACCTAGATCAGAAAAAGAACCAGCTCTTAAAGTTTTGAAACTTTCCTAGAATGATTTTGTTTTGTCTATATTTCTGCAATGATTGATTGTTATATACACACTTCAGCTGATGTTTTCCAGTTTTCTCGGGTTCTGTTAGTCAAATCCAGTAACTAATGTAAATTTAAACCAAAGTCTTTATTCACTCACAGGCAATAGATTGAATAAAGGATTCAGTGACACCTGTAAATAATATGAATTTCTGATTCAATATATCTTTTACCAGAAATCATAATTACCTCTTTGTGTTGTTTAATAATTATCAGTGTTCATAACAAAAATACATATTTTCATTTATTTATCTTTCAACACATCCTATTATGATCAGGTGTGAATAAAAATGTTATTCCAAGTATTTCATAAAGTGGTTGACTATTTTCTTCTAAAATTTCTGAAAATCCTACATCTTTCAATAGGCCTCCAGTTCTACCTCTCAGTTGTGCCATGACTTGGCCTGGAGTATAGAATGCCATGATAAGACCCTAAATGTATGTTTTTTTTATAATCATTTCACCCCAAGCAAGGCAGTACTGCCACTGGTGCACAGGGTTTACATAAGAGGAGAGTGATGAGAAAGAGGAACAAGTTACAGGGGTTGTCAGAAAATGGTAAGAGAAGGAGAACACTGGTTTTAAGAGAGCTGCATGAGAGTAGAGTGGACAGGGAAAAACATACAAGGGTTGTCAGGGAAAGGATGAGAGTCAAGAAGATAGATGGCAATTGACTTATATTTAAGTTCTTGGAGAGTTTGGCTGTCAGGGAAGCAAGTACACAGAAGGGAATTCCACAGGCAATAAGTGTGAAAAAAGAAGCTGATGGAGTAGAAGTTGGTTACATTTGACTGGTTTCACTGTAAAAAAAGAGGGAATGTAGTTGCTAGTCTAGTAGCTACAGTAAATTCATGTAGAAGGGGCACCAGGAAGTTAAGTATTTGTAGAAGAGACAGAGGGAAACCACATTACGTCAGTGAGAAAGCGATTGGAGCTGAGATACCAGGTAGGGATCGATCACATTGCAGATTCACCACTGGATTTTGTCGAGAACCCCAAGATGAATAGCAGGGAAACCCAACCAGATGTGACAGCAGTGTTCAATGCGCAGTCAGATGGTAGATTTATATATGTGCAGGAAGGATTCAGAAAAATCTTCCTGGCCTTACTCAGTGAACCAATTTTCCTAGCAGCAGATTTAGCTATGGATTCAATGTAGTCATTCCACTTGAGGTTGGCTGAGAGAGTTAAGCTGAAGTGGTGCAGTGTTTTGCTGATAGGGAGTAGGAGCGATTTGTCTATGGTGGTTAAAAGATAACAGCTTCGTTTTGGAAGCATTAAAATTCACAAGCCATTTCTTACCCCAGTCCATCACAGATTGGAGGTCCTTTTCAAGATTAGCAGCGAGGTTCACTTTGTCAGCCTTAGCGGATTTCTTATTGAGGCCAGAATAAATGGTGGTGTCATCAGCATAGATGCCTACTTTGGATCTGATTACATCAGAGAGCTCATTGATAAAGATCAGAAAAAGTCTAAGACCAAGAATAGAACCTTGAGGGACACTCGTGTTCATATGATAGTATCTGGAAGCATGCCCGTTCAATACTCCTGTCATTTCATGATTTGAAAAGAATAACTGGATTCAATTAAACAATCATCCAGTTATACCATAGCCCTGTAGCTTGCATAGAAAGCCAGTATGCCAAACTGTCAGATAACTGGAGATAATGTTGAACCACATCAGCATTGATAATAGCCTTGAACACTTTGCCAAAAATCAGTAGGAGGCTGATAGGGGGTGATAATTGGTCTGTGGGTTCCCTAGAATTCTTAAATTGTGCCTCCTCGGGTTAACTCTAACAGACCTCACGTGGAATGTGTACATAGAATCCACAGCTAAATCCATTGCTAAGAAGGTCAGTTCTCTTTGCAGGGCCAGGAAGTTTTTCCAGGCTGAAACAATCCTGCACATAGACAAATCTACCATCTGCCCGTGCATTGAGTACTGCTGCCACATTTGGTCAGGTGCTATACAAGTACTTTCAAGGCTTCTGCTCTAATGAACTGGTACCCCCTATATACAAATTTACACAAGATTAGCAACTATGTCTAACTCTTTTACTGTGAAACCAATAAGATGTAAATGCAAATTCTACTTTAATCAGCTTCTTTTCTCGCACTTCCCACCTGTGGAATTCCCTTCCATTTACTTGCTTCCCCAACAGCTACAATTTCCAAGAATTTAAATGTAAAGTCAATAGTCATCTATCTCACTAACTTGCATCCTCTCTCTCATGCGCTCATCTCATTTCTGCAGTATTCTCATCCCTCTCTTATCCACTTCCTGCTACTCCCTATATTCTGTCACTCCTTATAACTTCCTTCCTGTGTAACCCCCTGCACAACAGTAAAATGCCTTGCTTGGGGGTGATACGATTATAGAAAAATTAAAGGAACCACAAAAGAAGACTTTCAGCAGGCAGAAAAGCAAGAAGCAGAGAGGCAATAGTTGCAGAGTTTGGAGAGGACAGAGGAGAGCTCAGGGACACATTTCTACAGGAAAATGACTGGGAGCCTGTTGCCTCTGTTCACTTTATGGGAGTCAAATTTTGAAATTATGTTAGAGACCAGTGAGAGAGTAATGTGAATATCACTCAGTTGAGTCTCAGTTCTAGGTGGGAAGTCGGGTATGGATACCTCAGACAAATCAAATGTCAAGTTGGCAGAGAATCTGCGAGCAAGGCACTTGGCCTTGTCTGAAGATGTAAGAACCTCAAATTTATTGATTAAATGGGGGATTGAGGGCTTAGTGATATTTAATACACTTTTACAGAGCCGCTTTGGAGCCAAACTTGCAGGATGTTATACGCTGCTTCATTCTGTAAGCAAATAACAGCTTAGCATCATTAAGGATCCTTTTGCACTAATTTTGCAGAGGGGAAAAGGCACCTTTTATGGTCAGATGTGCTGCTCTGATAAAGCCAGAAGTGATTCCTGTGGACAATAGCAGCCAAGCAAGCAGGAGAGAACCAGAGGGATGAATGGGGTTCAGCTTGTAAGTTTCTGGCTGGGATGAAAGGATTGATGGTGGCTTTTGCCCAAGAGGAGACTTTAGATGCACAGTCTTCAATGGGAAGTCTAAAAACTTTGTTCCAAGGGATGTCACACAAGAAATTGTGGAACAACTCCCAGTCTGCTCTTTGGTAGCAGTAAGATATTCTGCTGGTCTGGGGTTTCTGGGGGGAAGGGGAAGAAGATATTAACAGAAACCACTGCACGGCCAGAGGTTTTAAGAGGGCAAAGTTGCTTGACATTGCAAGAGCCAGGGATGGAAGTGAAATAGATCTAGCAGCGAGTTGGGTCCATTAGGGTTATTAGAGAAACATGTAGAAAAACCCACAACTTGTGTAAGGGATTAAGTGATTTTAAAGTTCATAGTATAGACTCCAGCAAGATCTGTGAGAATTTTCCAGTCACTTGGTGTAATGGGTATTAAAGTCTCCAAACACAAATATATGGGTGAATGGATGAGAAGAAATGGCTTTATCAATATTGTTCAAGATGCTGTCAAGTATGGAACAGTCAGGAGATAAGAGAAAGTGGTAGAGAAAAAAAAAGATAGCTAGCCAAGCTTAGTAGAGAGATGGAGACACATGTAAGAATGATCTGGAGATCCAAAAGAGATCACCCAAGCTAGAGAGATGTTTGCTGACAAATGCCAAGTTCAGGCATATATCATTCATTGAAGTCCTTCCTAAAGAGGGAAAGGTAACCAGAGATGTAGAAGTCACAGGAAGAGATAGAAGGTCAAGGTTAGTTTCACAGAAAGCTAAAATGTTGGGTGAGTTTACTTGGAGGAAGGATTCAATGCTGCAAAAGTTAATACAAATATCTTGTATGTTCGAGAAAGGTGTTGACAGGTTTAGTTTTGTTTTTATTGTATGCCATCATGGTTATAGAGATTTTACTAAAGGAGAGGCCTAGAGTAGTAGTATCAGTTGGTCATCAAATACATCATGTGTAGGAAGAAAACTGGTGCAGACTGCAGCATAATGTGGCCTCAGGGTTGCCCACCAGAGGCACTTGCAGGGACACCCATCCATGTACAATATGACACTATGTTAGAAACTGAAACTAAACTTCTGTTCTTTGTATAAAAACTAATTTGTGCATTTTTAAATTTTGGGAAAAAAAAGTTGTGGGAAAGGGAGCTGTTATCCAATGCAAAACAAAAGGAGATATACTTATGAGTTATATATAAAATGTAGGTATGTGTATGATTTAAGATTAAAATATTTCCTATTTCATATGATGACCAAGAAAGAATTCTTGTCAATGGGATTGATAATGAATTTCAAAAAGGCAAGGAGATGATATACAAGCTAAGCACATTAAACAAATCAGATATTTATTCTTATGAATCTACAATAAGGTTAAAAAAAAATTTTAAGAAAAATATACAAGCAATTTTCTTAATATGTTAAAAGCAATTTCAGTGAAATTGTATGGTTCACTATTTGGAAATTGTAGATAATTATACATTAAAATGTTTCTTGACAAAATGCATACGTATTATGTGAATTATTTGCTTTATCTTTGTACAATCTACAAATAGGCTTTACATAGATTCTTTCTCTGGTGCTAACACAAAGAAAATAGTTTTAAATATTTTAAGAATAAACTTAGATGAGCAGACTTGATTCTTGTACTAATAAAAAAAAAAAAATTTTTTTCAGAATTTTAAAATATAAATGTTAGACTTACATAAACATAATAAAACATCTCTATACAGGAATATAATTTCATCATTATTAGAATACTCAAGAAAGATTATGCAACTTTAATGAAACCAAATTTATCCCCTGTGTTGAGAGTGGCTGTTTTGAAAAGACATCTGTGACTCACAGAAAGAAAAGTCGGTCAGCCACACACAAAAGTAGGTTTTGAGAAGGAAATGCAAGTTTTTAAATAATTTCAGAGAATGAGAGGGGAGAAATGCATGTGACCATGATGCTGCTGACCCAGCCTGGTTCCTTCTCACTCTAGCAACATGGGAGTGGTGGAAGAACAGACGAAAAAGAGGATGAATTATTTTTAGCTACAACAGAAGTCCTTGCTCTAGATCAGATAACATGAAGCAAAGGGACTTGGCAAGGTTCTGGCCAAATTTTCTAATATGCAAAGAAAGTGTAATTTAATTTTTAATTACAATTTTTGTGATAAGAGCATTTTGAATCAATGAGTTTATCCCAAATAATAAATCAAATTGCATGTAAAAAGTAAATTCTATTTATTGAAAGAAGCTTGCTGCAAACACATGGCAGAGATGCAAGTTGATAGTTTATCATTTTAATGTATAACCTGACTGGATGTAAACATTTTCTTTAAGGTACACGCATTCTCAAAGAATTGTGGGAATCAAACAAAATCAACAATTTTACTTATTTCAAATGTTGATAAATTACCCTTGTGGTATTAGATATTTACAAAATTATTTTATTGACAACAAAAAATGTGTTTGGTGAACTAATTTCATTAGTCTCGCTAATGGTGAATGTTTAAGACCAGAGAAAGTTTAGAATGCTACTTTCCAAAATAGGCTGGTACTTTTCATTTGGAATATTAGTGGACCAAATCTTTCAAAAGTCGTGTAAGATAAATCTACATATCAATAACAAGTCAAAAGCCAGTATTTAATTAGGAATATGTATTTTAATACTTAAATACTGTTTTGATTAAATTAAACAATAAAAGACATTTTATACTGGATTTTCAAAGTAAAACAAATATGAATAGGAAGGTAAAATTCCATTTGGTTATGCTTACTCAAATTTATAAAAGTTTAGTTATCTCCAAAGATTTCCTAAAAAAAGAGCATACCATGATGAAAGAAGATCTCAAACTTGATAAAAAAACAAACAAAAAAAAATTATTGCCAAAATGCTTATTAAGAGAAAAGACCAATAAATTTCTATTAATTTTTAAATCTTTTCTAGCACATCTAAAATATTGGTTAATCTTTTTTGGCATAGTTTTTGGCATTAAAAACACATTGTTTTGGAAATTCTTGCAAAAATCGAATAATTGTTGGATTTTAATAAAATTTTCAAGACATTCACAAATGAATAAATTTTTTTTTTTTTTACACAAGTTACCCCTACTAAATTATGAAATTGAGAATTTAAAATTTCAGACTCTTCAGATGTATATTAGTTAAAAGCAGGACTCTTTAGAGAATTTAAAGCATCAATTTATTGTCAAATAAAATTAACATTTGCTAAAATTCTACTCTGAATTGTAAAATAAAAAATGCAATTAAACTGACATTATTTAAAAGATTTTAATTGTTTTTTAAATAAGATATATTAAGAACAGAATTGTCTGAAGAAAAAAAAATTTTTCAATGAATAATGAATTTTTATAATTGTTTTAATTTTTTCTTTTTTTCAAATAGAAAAATTTATTAAGTTTTAAATCTTAAAATTCTGTATTAATCTTAGCCTTTTAGATGATATTAAGTGTAAATTATAGTTACTAATTATAAATGAAAAAGGTTAATACAAATCATCAACCACTAGTATTTTTAAAATAATTTTTAATAAACGTGTGAATTTTTGTAAGTACAGGCGACCATGCAGAACATTATCAAAAAATAAGAGTGATAACTATAGTAGATTTAAAGTCAATATTCATAAAATTCAATAAAATATAAATTAGGATATTTTAAAAATTACTGAGTACTTAAAAATTAAAAAGTGCTCAGGTCATTTTCTTCAATTATGCATTACAGACAAAGTCTAGATAAAACAACAGACCTCTCATCAGGCTGTTAACATGTCAAAATAGCTACTGTAGGGAACAAAAATGTATTTCTGCAATATTTTAAACTTAAAGTAAATACGTTTTAAATCGGATAATGTTTCTCAACTAAAGTATGTTTCCTTTTTGAAAGATTTACGATAATTACATTGCAATGAAAGATGAATAAAAATAAACAAAACTGCTAATCAGCTATTTTAGTAAAAAAAAAATCCTTCCAATCAATTTGAATTAGTTTTTGAAATACAGTAGTAAAGTATTTTTATTTGGAAATATTAATTAAATTTAATCTATTACTAGCTTGAATTAAAACTAAGAATAAAATAAATAAAAATAAAAAATAATTATAAAAACTTAGGTATGGCGTTTTTTTGTGGAGGTCCTAAGTTTAGTTAGACACCCTTTAAATAAGTACCTCCACTCATTTTTGATATACAAGTTTTAAAGTTAATTGTTAAAAATAAAAATGTTTTCTGAAAGCTAAATGATTAAGTTTACTATTTCCAGTAAGCAAAATACTCTGGTGTATTTCAAATAGATATTGATTGGAATCAATTGTTTTAGTTTTCAAAATTCAGTTTTTCATCCATTTTGACAAGTTTGTAAACAAAAAGTTAATTCTCGGTTTGAAAAATTTTGCAAAAATAAAATGCACATATGTGAGATGTTATTTTTTGGAAAATTAGTAAATTTAAAGTTAATCTGATTTATATAAGTATTGTTTATAACATTAAATTTAGAATAAAAGTAAATCTTAATCATGGAGATGTAAAGTGATAGATGAGTCTGATTAGTGATAGATTTTTTTTTCTTCTCCTACAGTAAATTTCTAAAGAAAACCCTAATCTAGAACAGTGGCTCTCAACTTTGTTTTTGGCCATACCCTACCTAAGCATATCTAAACACTGATGCACTCACTGTGACATAAATTATTATAATTCTTATTCAAAAAGTGTTTACTGTTTACATACTGGAAAATAAATTACTAAGAAATCGTTAAACAGTACGTCCGTAATTATGTGCAAAAAGGAAAAAAATATTTGTGTAACTTAACTCGAACCGTATGCACCGTCAGTCAGTCAGCTAAGACATGACTGACTGGGCAGAAGATTATCCCGCAGTAGGTTGCCATTGCTTCCTGTGGTAGACTAGTTGCCGACCAAGGCCATAGAACCCAATCTGGCCTGTTATTTAAGTTAACCCATAACTGGAAGGAATAGACGGGTTATACCTTTACCAAGGGTATTTGCGCGTAAGTGAATGCAATTAATTCAGCTGGAATTCGAACTCGGCTCCCCGATTTCTCATTTCGAGCCGATATCCAATGCACCACAACGCACATCCATTGATTAGACTCACTAAAAAGTTAAAAACTCTCTCTCTCACAAAGAAAAATTCAGTCAGTCAGTTAAAGGGCCATGTCTAATACACGCTTGGGCGATCATCATGTTTCGAAAGGGATGACTGACTGGGCAGAAGATTATCCCGCAGTAGGTTGTCATTGCTTTCTGTGGTAGATTGGTTGCCAGCCAAAGCTATAGAACCCAATTTGTCCTGTTAACACACAACTGGACGGAAAAGATGGATTAAATACCTTTCCCAAGGGTATTTAAGTGAATGCAAGGAGTTCAACTGGAATTCGGACTCTGCTCTTTTTCGTTCGGAGCCGATATCCACTGCACCACAAATAAAAATTCAAATACAACAACACATTCTCGAAGTGCGCTCCACAGCCCTAGACTTCAACAAAGCTTGATACTAACAAAAATAAAATCACATCACCACACTTGAAGACTTCCAATAGCGATGGGTAGCACAAAAGAGAAAAATAAAATATATTCTGGTCACAATGAAATTGGACAGCTGTTCCCAGGTGCACCAATACAGACACATACACACACGGAAAAAAAAAAAAAAGCAGCACGCACTATCGAAAAAATTAATACGTTTTGAAAATAATGAGACTCAATAAGATGTTAACTTCCCACCCACACATACACTATCTTACTTCTTGGAAGTAATCAATATTAGAAAGCAATAAGTTTTCTTTTTTTTTTTTTAAGACGAAGATTTTATAAATTTCAACTGCTCGGTCAATGAATGCCGACCGTTTTACTTTTCTGTATAGAAACACGGTTAATCTCACGGGGAAAAGTGGGTAGTGTAAACATCATTTGTAGCTGAACAAAATGCACAAGAAAGACAAATTGTTACCATCGCCTGTTACTCTACACAAATAAATAATTCAATTCGCATATTTTTGAGTAGGTCCAACAAAATATTATTCAACTGAAAAATGGACTGGATGGCAATAGAAAATTGTTGAAATCTGTGAAAAAATTTGTTTTTCCATAGAAAGAATCTTCTTGCTGGTTATTTTGGTCGGCATCATCAGTGGGTATATAGTGGAGAAAGAGCTACCGGTGATTTTTTTTCTCTCCCAATGCCAATTGAAAAGATTTATTTCAACAACAACTTAAAGTGACGAATTATTTATTAACTAACAATATAGGTAGTGTGACGTTACCATTAGGTGATTAATTTCCAAGAACATGTTACTTTTTGGTGCTACATTATGTAGTCACTACATTGCTATAAAATTAAAAGCACATCCGCAAAAATTGTGAAAACGCCTGACGAGAGGTTCGATCAAAGATATTTTAAAATTTTCATCCTACGAAAAACCTTCATAATCTGGAAAATGTTTACAAAAGTCAAAACAGACGTTTTTTTTCTACTTGCTTCTGTGAGGTTATTAGCAGAAAAATGTATAAAAATAAATGATACTGGTGAAATTGAAACATTTTTTATTCAGACGATAGTAGTTTTTCTTTTTTTGTAATGCAGACTTTGCTCATTTCAAGACTTATTGATCACAAATGTTGAATTATAATTTAGTTGTTAGTGACAACAGTTGACAGAAATTTTGCTTTTCAGCGATTATTTTTAGTTTTATATTCAAATTAATGACATATCGGAAAGAATTCCTCTTTCCGATATGTCATTATGTCCAATGTAAGGGAGATAAATTAGTATTTGAAAAATCATTTGAAACGCTGAAACAGATTGTTCTGTACCTATATTTTAAAATTATTGTTTAAAGAGTTTTTATTTTCTTCCAGTTAAAATAACCGAGTGAAGTACGAAGAGAAAAATTTGTTATCTAATTAAAAGAAGCGTAACATCTTTTTGGTAAAAAAAACAAACAAAAAAAAACAACTTTTTGTTTATTGCTGAACTAAAGTCAAGCGTTTTTACTTTTTTTTCACTCTTGCAAACATATGTTCTCTGGATCGAAGAGTAACTTAAAAAAAAAAAAATTTATATTTAAGAAAAAAAAAAATCAAGTGTACATATAACCAGTTATTTTTATAATCAGAAGTGAAGTTTTAAAATTTAAGATGCGAAAAAGTAAAAATGTACTAACAAGAAAAGTTGGAAAACTTATGTCACTGACAGTTAAGGAAAACAAAACTAAAAAAAAAATGAAAGCATCCGTTTTTGTTTTCTTAATTTCACTAAATGAAAGAATGATAAAAGCCCATTTATTTATCAAATATTTTTAATGCAACTTTATCGTTAATATGAAGAAACAAAATGAATAATCTACATAATTTTTACTTTTTTAAAATTTACAATAAACTACAATTCGTCTTTAAATAAATAAATAAAAAAGAAAAACTGCCTGATGATTAAATTCTCAGGCGGAACACTACAGTACACATACGCACTTTAACGAACGAAAGGGGAAAGTGTAAGAAGTACACTAGTTGACTCATAATTCAAGTCAAGTATATTGTTGATATAATTACTAAACTTTCTTGAGCAATAAAAGGTGAATAAATCCAGATAGTAAATTGTAAGTATTGACTATAAATGTTAAAAATGAAACTATGTCATTCAATTAAAGAACAAATAAACTTTAAAAGATTTCGTTTTTTTGTGCGTACAAGGAATTTTTCGATAAAATTCACAATAATTTCGTAGAAGACTTAAAACATTTAGCATTTTTATGTTTGTTATTTCACAGAAATAACACTTTAGTTTTAAATGGCATTTCTGTGATAACATTTTTTCGATAAAATAAAAAAAATAAGTAAACAACATTTCAAAACAGTCACTAGTATATAAAAAAAAAAAAGGTTATTGTTAACGAGCAACAAATTTTATGGGACTTGAAAAAAATCGTTTTATTTTTATTGTTAAAATAAATATGGAATAAGAAAAACCCAAAGTTTTATGATTACCGCAAATAAAAACTTTTTTCTCAGATTATAATATTCAGGGTGGTACACACGTTCTTAAAACTTTCAACAATTAACCCCCCCTCCAAAAAAAACAAACAAACAAAAAATTGTAGCTTCAACTTCACATCCTCTTTGCTTTGCATAACGACTGATTATCACTTATGAAATATGGAAAAGTGGACTTAAGACTTGAACGTATTTTCTTTTTAGGCGAGGTTGTTTTGCACTTAATTAGGAATTGCGACGAAGTTTGTTTTTTTTTTAATGAATAACCTCAAATACAGATCAACGATACTGTTTGAAAGTTAAATAAAAAACGTTTAAAAACCTAAATACGGTTTTGTAACCTTAAAGTTAGACTAATGAAAGAAATATGACATTACAAAGAAACAAAAAAAAAATTGCAACCCCCCCGACAATGAAGTAAGAAAAGTTTCATCATTTCAAACAGACGCGACCAAAACCTAATTTTAAGTTATTTATTACCAATATAGTAACCGAACTAACTTTCGACAAGAGAGTCAACAAAGTAGGGCAAAGTAAATCGCAAGTATTTTTTTTTTAAGCTTTTTACATAATTTTTTTACAGTGGAAAATTTTGAATCGTAATAACTGACCTCTTGAAACATATTCAGTTTTACTTAATGTATTTCAAATAAAACAAAAGTACATGCAACAAAAACAACCTCTTCCTTTTGTGGCGACGTAAAAAGGATAATTTTACGTATAAAATCTATAGCCATTTTCTTGTTAAGAGAGAGAGAGAGAGCAGAAAAATAAAAAAAATAAAAAAATTACAGTAGTTTTTTTATATTAAAAAAAAAAAATATCGGATCTTATCACAGCCATATGAACACGTTTTTTCAACCAGAATCCCATAAAAAACAACCATTTCATTTAAGCTTAAAGCATTATTCAGTAAGGCAAGCTTACGTCATAACTTTTTTTTTTAGTTTTGGCTTTCTACTAAAAAGCAATACAAAATAACTAACAATTTGTCCATAACAGTTCAACTCTGTAATCAGAAAAGTTAACGATATTCAAATGAAAAGTATAAGACGGAAAATAAACTTTCATAAAGGCTTTACAAAAGCAAAACAAGTAAAAACAAAAGTAAAATATATTTACCGTGTTTAAACTAGTACAACCATCCCATGTTAGAATAAGTCACATGCCGGTGCTGACTCAGTCGATTATCTATTTTATGCAGTTCCGGCTGGGTTCACCATGCTAAGTTTCACAAAAAAATGAACAAAAGAATTCCACTTTTCAAGCAATAAAGCCGTTCGTTATCTTTTCGACGTATGATCAAGAATTAAGACATTAAACAATCATTGCTGCTTTTTTTTGTTTTTCAATGAAACTACATTACAAAAATTGAACCAATTATTAAATTAGTTGTTCGCCTACAAGTTCTATACTGAAAAGACCATCACACGTTGTCACGATTCAATGCTACTTAAACTAACACAGAACAATTCGACGTGGTGTAATGGTCAGTAAGCTGTTCTTGCCAGGTCAATTCTGATTGGTTAGTGAGTTCGAATCTAACTGGTTGCTCCATACTTGTTACCATGTGGCACATCAAAGCTGCGGTTTTTAAATAAATCTGTTCATTTTTTCTTGTTCCTTTAAGAGAGAAAAGGATGAAATTTTGTGTCTAAGACGCTCCGCTATTCGCAAATTATATTGTGTAAGGAATTTAGGCGTTTGAAATATGCAACCAACCAAACCTTTTTTCATTAGACAGTTTTACTTTTTTATCATAGTTTTTATGCAATCTGAAATTTCAAATGTAAAGTATTCATAAAAATGACGTAATTATTTACGTCTCGATTAACTAGAAGAATATAAATGCACTCTGCCCTTTTGCAGAGGATTAGAGAGTATCTACTGTCTGCGAAAGTTTTCTGTTGCGTGTGCTCTCATTCTTTTACACACTAGGTGATTCAGATTAATTATCTATCTGTTCATTTCCACAGAAAAACGAATTGGGGAAAAGAAAAAGGATACAGGTTGAAACATCAAGAAAAAAGCGAGTAAAAAGAGAGAGACAGAAACGAAGCAAAGCCAGGTAGATGTGCTGTCTAGTTTTATCCCCACTATTTTTTTTAACCATTAATTACCTTATGGTGATTTTCTAAACGTAGTTTAGATGTGCATAAGGCTAGAAGTATGGGGTTACACAGTATGTTATGCAGAGTGGAGTAATAATGCCACATATAGGTACCTCCACTAATTCGCGGGGAAAATGCAAAAGGTCACAAACTTAACGAAAATAAAGTTTAATCGTCAAAATGTAGATGTTATTATTAAGAGGAAAGATCAAAGAATTTTAAAATTATTTTTTAAATTTTTTTAATCCTTTCTAACACGTTCGAAATTTTGGTTAAAATGCTTGTTTTGTTTACGTCATCGCCTTCTACAAAGTTTAACAATGATTTTTTGCGCTTTTTTCCGTTGAAAACATTAATTTGAAAATTCTTGTACAAATCAAATAATTGTCCGATTTTAATGAAATTTTCAGAACTTATTCACAAATGAATGAAATTATAATTTAAATGTATTTTTTAAGAAAATATTGGTAAAATCTTTTTTTAAAATGTGTTAACCCCCAATTACTTAATTTTATTAAATTTCGCACAGAACCTTCTTATTTCTTGAAAATATTTTTTGTTAAAAGTAAGTCATTGGAGATTGTAAATCGCCTACTTTTTTTTCAAATTTGTATTATTTAACTGAAAATCTGCTCTGAATTAAAAAATAATGAATCCAATAAAACTATGAAAAAAAGGAAAAAAATTCCATTTTTTTCTTCTAATTTTATTTAGAAGAAAAAAATGGAATGCAGGATTTTAAAGCCATCATCATCCAGATAATGAAAGCTCAACTAGACCACCAACAGAAAACAGAAGAACGTCTAATAGAACGACAACAACAACAACAACAACAAAAAGAACAGCAGCAACTCTTGTTAGAGATATTTAAAAAAATGAAGACAGATATGTCGAAACATTACAGAAAAATGAAGACAGACAGGGAAACACAGCAAAAAAGTGCTCCACAGATTCTCCACCAATTTGACACTGGATTCGTTTGGAGTATCTACAACCGACTTCCCACCTAGAACCGAGGCCCAGCTGAATGACATCCATATTACTTCCCTGCTCGTGTCTAACATAATTTTAAAGCTTGACCCTCATAAAGCAAACAGAGGTGATGGAATCCCAATCATAGTTTTGAAGAAATGTGCTCCTGAACTCTCCTCTGTCCTCTCCAAACTCTATAACTAGCTTATCTGCTTTTTGCTTTCCTGCCTGTTGGAAGTCTTCCTCTGTGGTTCTTATATTTAAAAATACTGGAGAATCCCTGGACCCCACTAATTGCCGCCCTATCTGCCTCCTACCAACTTTTGGCACAGTGTTCAAGCTATTATCAACGCCGAGGTGGTTAAGCATCTCACAGCTCACAGACTCTTCTGACAAGCAGTGTGGTTTCCGCTTCACCAGGTCTACTGCTGATATGCTAATGATCATCACTGGGTATATATCCCAGGCTCTCGGCAAGAACACCAAAGCTTGAACTGTTGTCCTGGATATTTTCAAAGCGTTTGACAGAGTCTGGCATGCTGGCCTTCTATGCAAGGAGCAGGGCTATGTCATAACTGGACAATTGCTTGATCTAATCCAGTCATTCCTTTCAAATTGCACAATGAGAATAGTACTGGACAGACATAGCTCTCGATACTATCATACGAATGCGGATGTCTCTCAAGGCTCTATTCTAGGTCCTACGCTTTTCCTGATCTTCATTAACAGTAATCAGTTTACAAGTAGGCATATATGCTGACAACACTACCGTTTACTCTTGACTTGATCAAAAATTTGCTGAGGCTGACAAGACGAACCTCACTGCGGAGCTTGAAAAGGACCTCCAATCGGTGTTGAACTGGGGTAAGAAATGGCTCGTAAATTTTAATGCTTCCAAAACAAAAGTGCTATCTGTTAATCATCATAGACAATCACTCATACCCCTCCCCATTAGCATGGATCAGGCTAGTCTCCCTGAGAGCAAACATTGCGCCTCCTTGGCCTAACTCTCTCAGCAGACCTTAAGTGGAATGATTATATTGGATCCATAGCTAAATCCGCTGCTAAGAAAGTTGGTTCACTGTGCAGGGTGAGGAAGTTTTCCACATCTGAATCCATCTTGCACATATATAAATCTACCATCTACTCATGCATTGAATACGACTGCCACATCTGGTCAGGTGCCGCTGCTATTCACCTGGGGGTTCTTGACAAAATGAAGAACCTGTAAAGTGATTGATCCCGACTTGGCAGCTCAGCTGCAGTCGCTCTCTCACTAGCATGATGTGGCTTCCCTGTACCTCTTCTACAAATACTTTCATGGCTTCTGCTCCAATGAACTTAACTCACTGGTGCTCACTATGTATGAATTTGCTCAAACTACCAGACTAGCAACTAGGTTCCACTCTTTTACAGTGAAATCAATAAAATGTAACTGCAATTTCTACTCTATCAGTTTCTTTTCCCACACTTCCCGCCTGTGGAATTCCCTTCTGTATACTTGCTTCCCCAACAACTACAATCTCCAAGAATTTAAATGTTAGGTCAATAGTCATCTCCTATCTCACTGACTCGCATCCTTTCTCCCAAGCTCTTTTCTTCATCCACTCCACCCCATCACACCTGTATTTTCATCCTTCTATTACCCTCTTCCTGACACCCCCTATAACTTGCCCCTATTCTCATCACTTTCCTCCTATGCAACCCCCTGTGCAACAGTGGCAGTAAAACTGCCTTGCTTGGGGTGAAATGATTAAAAAAAAATCGGGTAATGTTGGATGTTAGTTGTGAAAATGATATGTACAAGGTATCTCAACGCACGGCGTGTTCACATTTAGATCGCAGCTGTTGTTTCAATGCTGCGTTCAAGAGGGCAAATTGTGTTGCTTTTTGTCTCGTCACTACCACAGTTCGCTATTACTGAATGAATATATTATCGATTATCCCTCATATAATAATTCTGCTTGTTCCTTCCTTAGTTAGTTACTTAGTTCCTCCGTCCGTTACACCACTGAAGAAAGATAACACACTTACTCTCTATACAAGCTTTTCCTTCCCCTCTATCTTTTTATAATCTATAAACGTTACCCTCCTTAGCCTTTCTCTCACCTTTGCCAAACGGAAGAGTAGTAAAGAGTGAGAGAGTAGGGGGAGAGAGCCTGTAGCTTCACCGCATCAGTAGCATCTTAAGCTGGTGCTTGTAACAGTAATTGTGTGTGTATGTGTGTGTGTGTGTGTACTGTACAATATAGTAAAAATAGGTAGGTTTGTTGTCGTATCCCGCGACCAAATAACGAAATTTCTGGCCTCTACACCCTTGGCCATTCCTCAGTTGGTCTGTTCTGTTTACAATGAACACAAGAGCCATGATTTTTCAGTAATAAAAAAAAATTTCTCTTTCAAAATCTCTCACAAAATAGCATACAGTATTTTGGTTACGGTCTTTGCATACGCCGCTTAATATAATAAAAAATTGCAGTAAAGGCGCTTCTATGGACATTACTTTTATAGATATTTTAATAAAATTACATTCTGTTATCGTTATTTTATTATTCAATAACTTTGTTAGAAGACCTTACTATCATTTCTGGTATGACAAAGTAAAATTTTTCCAGGAAATCATAATTATCCTTCCGTGGAAATTCCACGGGTTCCGCTAGTAATATAAGATGACAGTAAAGTAGCTTCTATGGACATTACTTTTATAGATATTTTAATAAAATTACACTTTGTGTTATCGTTATTTTATTATCCAATAACTTTGTTTGAAGACGCTACTATCATTTGTAGTATGACAAAGTAAAACTTTTTCAGGAAATCATAATTATCCTTCCGTGGTAATTCTGCGGGTTCCGCTAGTAAGTATTATTATTCCACTTACTGTTACCTCATTTAGTAAAACCGGGAATAAACTCCTGTACAACTTGACTTTTCAGTGCGAAGACACAAGGTGTTTTATGCTACGGCATATCACGTTGAATACACCGGTTCTCGTTCGATCGCCAAAGTTAAGCAACGTTGAGCCTGGTCAGTACTTAGATGGGTGACCACTTGGGAATACCAGGCGCTGTAAGTGTTCAGTGACGGATGTGCATTGTGGTGCAGTGGATATCGGCTTGGAAAGAGAAATCGGTGAGCCGAGTTCGAATTCCAGTTGAGTACCCTGCATTAACTTCAGCACTGGTACCGTTGGAAATGGTATTAATCCGTCACTTCCCCCCAGTTATGGGTTAAATAACAGGATGGGGCCTGGAGGCAACCCATCTAGTGTTGGTGTAACAGTAAAAACACTCTTGGTAGCCCTAGTAAAGCATTAAGTATTCAGCTATTTGATAAGATTATGAATTTCACTGTAAAACTGCGCCAGGTTTCCAAGTGCACAGGGAATACTGGAGGGGTATAGTGAGTTCGATCTCGGCCAAGGCCGCGAGACAACGACGACGACGTTTTTTAGAAACATTTAAGAGGCTCATCCCTTGTTCCCTGTTTAGGATGTGGTTTCTGGCTTTCTCTTTCCAATATTCTCACTTTGTTTTTTCAATTGGAGTAGATAGATCTATCTATCGCCCGGTTCACATTCCACCCACGTCTATTGAACAGGTTAAGAGGCTCATCCCTTGTTCCCTGTTTAGGATGTGGTTTCCGGCTTTCTCTTTTCCAATCTTCTCACTTTTTTTTTTCAATTGGAGTAGATTGATCTATCTATCACCCGGTTCACACTCCACCCACGTCTATTGAACAGGTTAAGAGACTCATCCCTTGTTCCCTGTTTAGGATGTGGTTTCCGGCTTTCTCTTTTCCAATCTTTTACTCTTTTCTATTCTTTTCCTCTTTTTTTAAAAATTTTTTTTTCAATTGGAGTAGATAGACTAAACTATCGCTCGGTTCACACTCCACCCACGTCTATTGAACAGGTTAAGAGGCTCATCCCTTGTTCCCTGTTTAGGATGTGGTTTCCGGCTTTCTCTTTTCCAATCTTTTTACTTTTACGTAGCCCCCAGCACATCAGTGGCGTTACCGCCTTGCTCGGGGTGATACGATTAAAAAAAAAAAAGAAGAGATTTTTAGAAACGCTTCAAGTAAACGAAAACAAACAAAAACGAGTCGAGGAATTGCTTGTCGAAGCTCTGAAAACTACCCCATCCCCCCGCCGCCGAGAACAACGCGGCATTCTCACTAAATACCATATGGAGTACAATGGAATGTGCCAGGAAAGAAAATTGGGCAATTATGTTAATTCTGGTCAGCCATACTTAGCTTATCAACACATCTGCATGTCATCAATAATTTAACACATCAGAAAGATACGACTTTTATGATTAAGAAATACTTTTATTCTAAATTTTCTGCTATAAATAAGTAATACTTGTTTCAAATCAGATTAATTCTACTTTAAATTTGCTAATTTTCCAAAAGTAACATATTACATATGTGTATTTTATTTTTGCAAGATTTTAAAACCGAGAATTAATTTTGTTTACAAATATGTCAATATGTAAAAAAATGATAACTTTTAAAAAACTCTCAAAAAGTTGAAATTCCAATCAATATAATTTCTATTTGAAATGCACCAGAGTACTTTGTTTGCTGAAAATAGTAAATGTAATCATTTAGCTTTCAATCAAAGCTTAAATGAAAACTTCAAGAAATCAAATCAAATTTAGTGATATAATTTTCCATGTGTATACAGGAACGCCCGTCTGTTATATTGAAACTATAGAAAGTTCATTTTCATGAAATTTTAAAATAAACTTATTGAAACTTGTTCTTAAAAAACAAAGCAAAAATATTTTTAATATTCAAACATGCAAACATCTTTTTTCAATTTACGGAAGAAAAGATTTGCTCTTCAAAAACTGCGCATGAAATAAAGAAAATTTGCATATTTTTATTCTTGCAAAGGCATATTATTAAGAATACACCTTCAAGTGCCGAATCTAGGTGCGTCATCAGTGTTGTTGCTCCTATGTCACTATAAGTTTCGGGTCTAAATAAACAACAGACTTCTTCGATAGGCGACCCGACGGACTATGATCAGTATTCGGCCCGCACCCAGACTAAAAAAAATTGCTACTAGCTTTAGGACGTGCATGATATAAATTTCCCTAAAAAAAAGCAACCAATCAAGACTTCACTTGGGCTATTCGATGTTATAGGTCGGGTATGCTCGGTTGTACTGAACTTCCTACATTCAAGACAGGGTATTTTTGGAGGAAGAGAAGAAAGCAAACCAATAAATACGTTGTGTTGCTTCGTTTTGGTATAATTAGAAGATAACACAAACTTGAATTAATGATATTTATTTTTGGTATAAAACTTTAGGTTTTTGCATCAAGTTACAACCTTTAAATTTTGTGTGGATACAGGCGCAGACTAGCTAAATTCTCTTCACTGTGGGATGCTAGTAGTAAACGAGCCTATCCCTTCTGGACTCTAGTGGTCAATTGACTAGCGTCTTCCCTTTTCAAATCTCCTACACAAAACTACTGTCTTTAACTCCTACTTCTTACTCCTACTCTTACTCCTACTCCTACCAAAAGAAACGGTTCCTTATTCTTCCGCCCAATTTTGAATTCTTGCCGTCAGTGTGTCTTTCTTTTTCTATTTTTAGAACACTCGCCATTTTATAAACCATAACAGAAGTTCTCCCTTTAGAACGGAGTGTACTAATAATAATAGTACTCGTTATATTTCTTCCAGGAAACTTTTCGACTTGAACGAGATTTTGTATTTATCATAGGAGAATCTTCTTTTTATTTCTTGTATTTATTTCTTGTTCTGAATCACTAAGCGTTTTGTTTTTATTCATCTTTTCTTCTACTTGTTTCTCTACTATTTGTTTTTGTACTTCTATATATGGTTTCAACCTGTCCATATCATTATTTATCTTAACCAAAAAATATTTAATGTTCGCTGAAGGACTGTGTAGGGACCTGAATAGGGTGCCTCCAATGGTCTTCGAACACGATCCACTCTAATCCAAACTTTATCACAAGTTTGAAGTTTTTCTGGGACATAAGTTTTTGCGGACTTATTAACTCTTTTGGTAAAGTCTCTCACATCAATTTGTGACATGGTTTTATGTAAATCTCTTGTGAACTTTTGAGTTATAGCCTCCTCGCTTGTGCTATCTATTAGTAGCTGTGGTAGCAAACATTGTGTGCCTGTAACAGCATAAAAAGGAGAAAAATCAGAGCTATTGGGCATACTGCGAATTCGAAGAAGTACTATTGGAAGAGCTGAGAGCCAGGATTCTTTTCGTGCTATAATAGCAGTTTTAATGGTCCTGTGCATTCTCTCAATCAAACCATTACATTGAGGATGATAAGCTGTCGTACGTAGTCTATAAAAACCAAATATTTTTGCTACTTCACTAAACAACTCACTTTCAAATTGTCGGCCTCTGTCGGTTATAACATGCAGCGGGACACCTCAACGTGTGACCCACGTGTTTATAAAAGCCTCAGCTACACTAGCTGCAGTGATTTCACTGATGGGTTGTGCTTCTACCCAACGAGTTCTGCGGTCAATACATGAGAGGATATATCTATACGGGCTGATGTAACTGCTATTTGGGATTTTTGCTGGTGGGAGTGGTCCTACTATATCTATGTGGACTGTGTGAAATCTAGCTGATGGTATTTCTAATGTCTGTATCGGTGACTTTGTATGTTTGTAGACCTTTACTTGTTAGCAGGCTGTGCATGATGCACAAAAGTCTTTGATTGATTTATCCATGTTTGGCCAGTAATGTCTAGCTTTAATCATCTTAATGGATGATTTAATGCCAGGGTGATTTATGGAATGGATACTATAGAATATGGACTCACGCAATTTAGATGGAACAAAAGGTCTGGGGTAAGAAACTTGTAAAATGCGATAAGAATTATTCGGAATATTGATTGATAGTCTAAAAAAATTCAAAACTAAAGAAAATAACATTTGATAAAAATTACTTGAAAAAACCATTTATCAAAATATTTACATGTTAAATACTCGTTAAAAAACATAATAGCGTATAAATTTTAATTAAAATAAATTACTCCCGCCCCCAACAAAAAAAAAATCTATATTTTTTTGTGCTTCGCTGCCTGCAAAAAAAACAAAAAAAAAAACAACTTAAATTAAGAACAGATTTTTTAAAACATTAAAATCTAAAAGTAACGTGGGGCTTAAGAATTAAAATGATGTTACGAATTTGCAACATATAAACACCAAGTAAAAAAAAAAAAATGGAAAAGATGGGTTCAATCAGATAAGAGCACACGACATAGGTGTGGACGAACATCAAACACTGGATGAAGGTTTGTAAATAATTTTATATAACAACAACAACAGAATATTTTTTTTAATCATATCACCCCAAGCAAGGCGGTAACGCCACTGATGTGCAAGGGGCTACATAAGAGTGAGAAGATTAGAAAAGAGAAAACCGGGAACCGCATCCTAAACAGGAAACAAGGGATGAGCCTCTTCACCTGTTCAATAGATATGGGTGGAGTGTGAACCGAGCGATAGTTTAGTCTATCTACTCCAATTGAAAAAAAAAAAAAAAACGAAGTGAGAAGATTAGAAAAGAGAAAACCGGAAACCGCATCCTGAACAGGAAACAAGGGATGAGCCTCTTCACCTGTTCAATAAATGAGGGTGGATTGTGAACCGGGCGATAGTTAAGTCTATCTACTCCAATGGAAAGACTATCAGGATAACAGACCTAGAATCAATAACAAAAAAACATTTATCTGATACTGGGTGTTCAAGTATTCGTGTTACATGGATTTGGAAGTTCAAATGTTTATAATGGCAAAGAGATAGAATATCTTTAAAATGTCAAAATAAAAGTCAGTACTTCTTTCTGCAATATAAGATATAAGACTCCGGAATAGTGTTTGTAGTGTTTTGGTTTCTTCTCTCGAAATCAAATTACAACCAAGATGAAATTGGGATGATACCTTCAAGTATAATATTGTCTTATTCTCTACATATCAAGTAGTCGAATAAATCTATGTTCTTTGAAAATAATAACTTTTTATTGACTACACATCGAGTAGAATAAATCCAGGATATTTGGGAATGATATCTCTTTATTCATCACACAACAAGTAATAGAATAAGTTCATAGACATATCTCTATTGAGTGCACGATGAGGTCCATTTACTCGTGACCTATCGTGGTCAAAGATTATCGGGAAACTGAAATTACAATTAAAATATCTCACATGGTGGTGCATGTCACGTGGGCTTGGGTGACCGACTTATACTTACTCCATTAGGAGATCAATCAGTTTAGTTGTCAAGTGACACAGATTCTTTTACGCTATTTCTCAGTCGACAAGATTCGGTCTAGACAGGAAATAAAGGGAAAAAAGAAAGAAAAGCGGAAACAAAAAAGGCATATCTTTTAATAAATTGATCATATATTCAATATTGAGAGCCATGTCACAATGAACTGTTGATTTAGCCATGCCAAGAAAATTAATAAAGAGTAATAAAGACGAGGAAACACGGGTAATTTATTCACGAATTTACACGCTTGAAGTAGTTTCAGTATCTCGTTTCAGGGAAATAAATCAGAATTCTTGAAGTCCGTAATTTTGATGTATTGCCATGAAGAGGAAATGTTCATACAACAGATTAAATGATCTGACAAAATAATATTAAATACTGTTTAAAACAGAGGTAAGAGAGTTCGTTGCCCATTGAAGAGTTATATGGATTGCATACGTACAAAGTAAACGAAAAGAGCTAGTTTGAAATACTTAGTTTTCTTGGAAATTCTTTGAAATATCATGTTTTGGTTAGAGTCCGTATTATAAGTGGCACGTAATTTTACATTGACGAAAACTTCAACGCTGGTCGCGATGAAATGAAATCCTTCATATGATTTCAGACACTCTTTTACGGATTAATTTAATTTTCTCCTCATTTTATGTATAAAAAAAGTGTTGGTATATTGTTACAGCATTAGCTGGTCTTGATAAACAGTCTGAAACGATATTTTAATGTCCTTTTATATGACAAATGTCTGTAATGTATAAAGCTCAAATGACGCTGTTGTCTGTCCGACTACAATGACAAATGGCTGGTAAAGGTACTATACAGAAGTTTATGATCAGTTATCAAAAGTATATTCCTGTCTTCTATGAAGTGTTTAAATTGCAACAATGCTATATATACAGCGATAATTTTCTAAAGAAGCCAATGGGAATAGGTTGGTCGTTTATTATTTTATGTAAAGTAGCGCCTACCGCATAATTCGAAAAGGTAATTTTTCCAAGATTAAAGTCAATTGTTTTGCACTAGAATTCAAACAGAAACTAGAATTCTGTGAGTGGAAAAGTTAGGTCACTAAACTTTGGTATTAATTTTCTGTAAAATCTGACTATTCCAAGAAATCATCGCAATGTTTTTGAATTATTGGGAGGAGGATAATTGTTCAGCCCCTGGAGCTTATTAGTACTGGCTTTAATTCCTTCCTTCGAAATATTAAAACCCAAAGTTCTGTAACACCGAAAATACTTTTTAAATTGAAATTTTAAGATTGTACTCACTTAGCTTCTGAAATACTTGACCCAGATGTTTAGAGTGAGAATTCTCATCATCGGAGTATATTAGAATATCATCGATGTACACAAATGTACACTCAAAGTCCCGGAAAACGTTATCTATCATCCTTTGGAATGTACTTACGGCGTTCCGTAGCCCCAAAAGCATGTAGTTATAATTAGACAAATCATGTTCTGTCAAGATAGCAGTTAAGCATACATCATCAGGATGAACTGGTATATGGTGATATGCAGAGGACAGGTTAATGTTTGAAAATTTATTTTTTCTATATAATTTAGTCACTAGTGAGCTGATGATATTGGGTAACGATCCGGCTTCGTAATGCTATTTAGTTGTCTGTAGTCGCTTATTGGCTCGTATGTGCCACTCGATTTCAGCAAATGTGAAGCCGAACTCTATTCTGACTTGGAAAGGAGAATTATACGAGCTTGTAGAAGCTTTTTAAATTCTTCATTGGCTATATCAAACTTCTGCGTCGACAGCAGTCGCACTTTCGTAAATACGAGATTGCTCCCGGTTTCAATTCCGTGAAATACTCTTAATTGTTTTTACATTATGGTCTCGATGGGAGATATAAGATTGGGGTAGCTTTCCCTATTTTTTTTGTAAGGTTCCCTTTGTATTTTCATCCTCATGAATTGAAACGTGTAAAACTCAAGTTGGCAGCTTCACCTCACTTTCCCTATTGATAATTGTAACGATCAACTTGTTATTTTTACAAACTATTGTTAGTCCATAGGGACTAAGGAAATGATATCACAAAAGTGGTTTCGTAGTGTCAGCCGCAATAGATATCTATGTGAATTTTCTCCTGTTTTTTTTTTTGTTCAGGTGTGCACATTCTATTCGGGCACTCTATTTTCACATTTTCACATTTTTCAGCCAGATATTTATAAGATATGTGTTTGTCAGATACTCCTTTGGAATAATTGATACAGTAGTTCCTGTATTATTATTATTATTATTATTATTATTATTATTATTAATGTGGTTACTTCCAAATGTGGCTGGAAGGTGAAGGCTATCAACTCTAGCGATACTAGTTTTTCGCTTTCTCGTCACGTGCTGGTGAAGATGGTTGTGGAGACGGTCTACTTTAATATTTCCTTTATTCGGCCCCATACACGATGATTTACAAGATGTCACACAATGTGCATAGTAGATGTGTGTCCTACATATTTGGGATTTCTGGTCATGATGGCACAGGTTTACAGTAGATTGAAATTTGTAATTCCTACGACGGCAGTCTTTTTCTTTATTTGGCTGAACCTGCTGAACGAGACTGGGGCGTTGCTTATTCAAATACAGCAGCAGATCGTCAGCCACTTTTCTCAAGTCCATCTGCTTTTAAATTAATTTGTGCTGCCAGGACTGGTCTTATGTTAATCGGCATTGCTTGCATGAACTTGTGTCATATGATATCGCTGTTTACTCCAATGTTTGTTGCTAATGGTATCAGTTCATTTTAATAAACGGATAGTCTGTCTGTGAGAGTGGAATAGGACATTAATTTGTCAAGCATTTCTGGTTTCGATTTCTTATGCAACGTTACGACGGCTTTAAGTATGCTATAATCTTCCGACTGTAAAATGGTAGGAAGTAGCTTGCCTTATATCTTAGGCAGTAATGCAACTAACACAATAAAATTACTGTATGGGTGTCCTTATCCTCGTAATGTTGAACCGTGCCTCCATAATTGAGAATCATGCAATCACATAGATTCAATAAACACGAATTTTTAATGGATATTATTTGTATCAATTCACCAACCCACGTGGATGATTGATTCATCTCCTGTTCGTTTTTATACAAGTTCCCTTGTAATGAATGGAGAAAAATTCGGTATGTGTTTCTTTGTATATCAAGAGTCACTAGATTATAGTGACGTAGGTTAAAGGTTAAAATGAACAGTTGATTTACTTACGCCAAGAAAAATTATGAAAGATAATAATGACGAGGAAATACACGGACAATTTTACAAAACAAGACAAGGAGTGTATTCACGAATTTTCATGCTTGAAGTAGTGTCAGTAGCGTGTCTCTGGAAAACAAATCAGAATTTTTAAAGTCCATAATTTTAACGTTTTGTTCATACAACAGATTAAATGATCTGACACAAAATAATATTAAAAATGTTTAAGACAAAGGTAAGAGAGTTCGCTGTTCATCGAACGAATATATGGTTAGTATACGTTTAAAAGTAGATGAGGTGAGTTTTCTTGGATTGTTGAGAGAGAAAACGAAACCCTTCTCATTATTTCAGGCACTCTTCTCTAATTAATTAATTTTTTTTCATTTTATATAAAAAAGAATTTTGCGTAGACTCACTACTTTCTTTTCTTCATCTTCTCGGCTGACGGGCTAATTTATGTAAAGGCAAGGTTTTTAATGGATGTGGCAACACAATATTAAACATTTTTAACTTCACATATCTTTAATTTAAAGAAATACATATAGCATAAGTAATTTGGTATAACCAACCGTTATGTTAGTAATATATTTTGCTTACGGTCAGAGAAAGAAACAGAAAATAATTAAAAAAGTAAAAACATCTTATAAAAATTTAAATTTCAAATCTTATTTTGTATGCCTTTTTCCAATGCAAAATTTTCACCTGCGTCAAATGTTGATACTTGAACATGTTCAATTGATATAGTTTTCAAGACAGCGAAGTATTTTCTTTGAGAGAGAGAGAGAGAGAGAGAGAGAGAGAGAGAGAGAGAGAGAGAGAGAGAGAGAGAGATTATGTAAGTTTTAATGTGTTTGAATTTTAAAAATCTACGCTCACCAGTTGTCATTGATACTGGAAGTATGAGAAAGGTCCTAATGGCTACGAAAACATTAAGCACATTATCTAAATTTTTCTTCTTTTTTATGAAGAAAAATAATTCTTGTCGCCACATAGAATTTGGAGGTTTTTGAGTTATTTCTATAAGTTCGCAAAAAGTATCTCCAACATCACTATCTTTATTATCATGTCATTTTTCATCATAATTTGATTTTTGCTATGGTCGCACTATCTACCAAGTCTGTGGAAAGACCTAAGGCAGGTCGTGGTGAGTTGTTACGGCTCCATTTCATGTTTTTTCTATCTCCCCTAACACTCCTAGCGTTACATAGACAAAGTTCTTCTTAGTGTATGGGCTGTACTTAACAAGACAATTTTTTGTATATCTCTTAAGCTGAGGTTTCCAGAGATTCTTTCAATGTGTTGTTTTGTTCTATTTTTTTTATCATTCCAAGTGCACTTACTATCACTGATACTATTCTTGTTTTCAATTTCCACATATTTTCTATTTCAATTTCCAGGTCTTTATATTTTGACAGTTTTTCAAATTCCTTGGCTGCTATGTTACAATCCGCTGGAGAAGCCATATCTATTAATAGGCAAGTTTTTTTCTTTTTGGTCTTCAACAACAATGTCCGGCCCATCTGTCTTACTCTTCTTGTCTGTGCAGATGGTGCAATCCCATAGAATGGTGACATCCTCCACCTCTGCAACCGGTGCTGGGCGATGCCCACACCAGTGTCTGCCCACATATTTTCCATAGTGTTTGCACAGTATCCAGTGTAATTATTGCCCCACTCTGTCGTGACGATTTTTATATTCATTTGGGACAAGTACAGAACATCCGCAGACAGATCTGTTTCGCTGTATCACAGCTCATCAGTACGATTAGACTCTGATTGCTACACAACCCAGGCTCGAAACCCGACCGATTAGGCGTCAGTCGGCGACTCTACCCCTGGGCCACAGGGCGTTATGTGCGTTGTGGGACAGTGGATATCGGCTCGGAATGAGAAACCGGGGAGCCGAGTTCGAATTCCAGTTGAATCCATTGTATTCACTTACGCGCAAATACCCTTGAGAAAGGTATTAATCCGTCTCTTCCTTCCAGTTATGGGTTAAACAGTAGGACAGATTGGGTTCTATAGCCTTGGTCGGCAACCAGTCTACCGCAGAAAGCAATGGCAACCTACTTTGGGATAATCTTCTGCGCAGTCAGTCATGTCTCTTTCGAGACATGATCGCCCAAGCGTGTATTACGTATGGCACTTAACTGACTGACAGAACATCCTGAGATTAGATGGTCTATTGTCGTTCTGGTATTTATCCCAGAACCTGCATTTTGGATCCAAATTATTATGTGTAATTCTGTCTTGTTGAGTTGACTGGTTAATGCTATTACTGATATGCAAAATAGTAAAGGCGACAAAGAGTCACCTTGAAATATACCTCTGTTGATGTTTATTTCCCCAGACTTATAGGTTCCATTTGTATGATTGAGGTAAAGTGTTTTTTTTCCATATCGACATACATTGTTTGATGACGGGTGATATTTTGTATATATTTAATGCCTTTAAGATCCAGGAATGTGGTACACTATCGAATGCCTTACGATAATCTATCCAGGCAGTATTAAGATTTTTCTTTGCATTGAAGTAGTTTTCCAAGATCATCCTATTAATAAGTAATTGGTCTTCACATCCGTAACAGCCACTTTTTCACCCACTTTGTTCAAGCGGTAGTATGTCATTTCTTTCCAAGAAGAAATATGTCTCTTTTGTTAAAATAGATGTTAATAGTTTGTATATTGTGGGAAGGCATGTAGTTGGTCTGTAGTTTTTCGGGTTGTTTGTGTCACTATTCTTGGGTAGAAAAAAGGTAATTCCTTTGGTCATCCATGCAGGGATTTTAGTGGGATCGTTAACCATTTCTTGAAGTTCTTTGGATAGATTTTTATGTGCTGTATTTAAATAATATAGCCAAAAGTTAAGAATGTTATCTATTCCTGGAAATTTCCAGTTGTGTGCTTTTTTCAAATCACATTTAACATTCTCTTCTGTGATGCCAGCCCATGTCTGTTCTGGTTTATTCTTCATTCGTTCTATCTCTTGTGCAATCCAATTTGCTTCTTTGTTATGTTCTTTAGGGCAAACCCATTTTTTTTCCAGAACTGCATAACCTCTTCCATTTGGAGTGGGGACTGTCATTTCAATTCTTTTTTTATCTATTCCCCTGTAAAATTTCTTTGCAACGGTTTGAAAGACCTTGTTCTGTCTGTAGAATTTTTATCTTTTCTGGTAGCGTTTTATTCTTTGAGCATCAGTTGTATTATTTGCTTTATTTTTCTTTAGTTGATAGGATTTCATTTTCATTTCTAGTATTGTATTTTCTTTCGACTTTTCTGCCTTTTCTAGTTCTTACATTCATTCCTCTTGCCAGTTCATCGAGTACTGATAATTCACTTCTAAGTTATCCGATGTCTTATTCTATTTTTCTAATGCCTGCGAAACTGCCTTGTTTTTAATTTGATGTTCAATTTTGTGTTGCTGCTATTGCTGATTCATATATTGCTTCATTGAGATTTGTATGAGTGTTTTCTTATTCCAAAATTAATTAGACTGCTGCATTGTAGAGCTTAATAGTTTCTAGGTTATGCTTTACTGGTTGTAATTTTGGGAGTTGTTCTCATTCCTCCATTGCAATATTTTGTATCTGACTTATATAGCTCATTTCTTCCTTGGCTTTTTGTATACTGTTCTTGTTTTCCGTAAAATAATCCTGTTCAATGTTTTGAACTCGTTTTATTGCCGTCTTGTAACCGACTCAGATCACACTTTTCCAACACTTCTAAACTTTCAGCATTATCTTCACAGTGTGTATGTCGGTTTCTTCATTATGACCTGTGGCTTGTGTGATGTTACTACTTTTTTTCTGATTCCGGTTCTCTTTCATGTTTTGTTGATTCATCTATTCTGATTGCAATTCTTTTTATCTCATTAATTTCAGCCTCTGCCAATCGGTTATTTCGCATGATGTACCTTCGTACATTGGCTAGTTTATTTTCGTCAATGTAATTTCTATTTGTTTGTCCAACCTTTTTTCGCCAAATGTCATGTTTGGCGAGTGATGTTTTTTTTTAGGGGTTTGAGTAACGATTCATGAAATGTAGTCATAACGACTTTGTACTCCTCACGGGACCATTTTATTTTTTCTTTCTTTAAATGTACGGTTATGGGTCTAGCTGGAGAATTTTCAGGGCTATCATTAGGAGTATCCTGGTTGTGTGGGCCGGAAGATTCATTCTTTGCGTAGGAGTTTGTTCCTATGGCAGATTTTTCGACCTCAGGTAGGTTCTCTCCTGAAGGACGGGCCCCCTGTTTATCCACTGGAAGAGCCATACTGGACTTTTTAATTTTATTTGTAATTCTCATATTATTTCCACGAGTGTCGCACGGGTTCAAAAGTCCACTCAAAATTGCCTGGCACGTTGGTTAACGGTCTTTTACAAACAGGGTTCTGACGCTTGTAGGGGATCGTTTGCGACCTCATAACGCAGTAGCCATTAAAGATTAACACCTTGTGTTACGGGTTGTTGTTCGGAGTTTTCCTTCTAAATGGGTTGCCAAGCGACATTTGACAGAAACGCGATTGGAATTCAAAGAGAAAGACGCTGGTTAAAAAAAAAATTGAAAGAAACAGTCACTCAACGAAATAAAACATCACTACACTAAAGTGATGTTGAAAAAATGAAGAGACAGAATATACAGATGGTAATTTTTTTCCTTTTCTTTCCTTTTCTTTCCTTTTCTTCTCTCTTTCTTTTTTTCTTATTACTCTTGATCAGAAGAGTTGTTAAAAAAATGTTGTTGATACCATCACTAGTCCTTGTAACAAAATAATTGTTAAAAACAACAAAACAAAACAAAACAAAATTAATGGAAAAGAAAAAGATGACATAGGTCTAAGTTTATTAATACTGTGAAATTTAAAAATAATTTGTTCGCCCACTGTAGATTCAGTTATTTTTTTCATTAAAGTCATTGAAAATAGGGTTATCGAAAAAAAATAAGTAAATAAAAATAAATAAATTCTTAATTGTTGTTGTTGTTATTATTATCAGTATTATTATTATTATTTATAAATGATGTTTTCAAATTCTTAGGGTGCTGAAATATGTCTTCAAAAAATCTTATTCTTATTATCATACAGCAGGCCTGCCCAAAACATCGAGCGCGAAACTATCCAATTTTGGTCTTCGAGGGATTTTCAAATTTTAAACTTTTGTGCTCATCAGAACAAATTCGGCGACTGAGCGCATACAAAAAAATTCGGTTTTTAAATAAGATTTTATTCAACGAATATTGCACTTTCTTTCTATCAAATTAATTCAATCTCTTTGCTCTGACTCTCCGTAGAAAAATATTTTTTGGCCTACACCCGTTTCTATATCTGTTTATTTGGGCTAACGATCATTCGTTGTGTAGCAGCCACAGATCTATTTCCTTTAGCGAATCAGTGCCCCCGACGGGAGATTCGGTCACTCACTGACCAATCAACGGGCGGAGCGCATTGATTCCTCTTTAGAACTATTTTTCCTAGTCCTGTTTGTAGAACGGAGGAAAGCCAGAGAGCCATGAGCCCGCGGCAGTAACGGACGCCTCTCCCACATCGCTGCCACTGATTCCCCATGGAATGCTTTCGGGGAAGACGCTGCTGCTAGCTTCACCATGGACACTTACATACTATCTGCTGCTAGCTTCACCATGGACACTTACATACTACCAATCTTGTACGTTTACAATATAATAAACCATCCTTGGTTGTTATACTAAAAGCAAGTTTCGTCATTCATTTGTGTGCCTAAAAAATATAGTGTTGGGGAAATTAAGCATTTCCCATAACTCCCTATAAAATGGTGACCCCGAATGGCACTTAGGATGGCGAAACAAATTTAAAAAAAAAAATAACAACACGAAACTCGGCCTCCACTTTCGGACAACAGTACAAGCAAAGTTAACAGGAGAGAGAGAAAAAGCTTCCTGACTCAAAGAACCTAAAAAAAAAAAAAAAAAAAATACAACCACCCACGAATTTTGTTTGTGACAACACGTGTGCGTTAAATTCATTCGTCGGCTGAGAAGACATTGGCAAAAATTTTTGCCCTCAGTAAAACAATCTTTCTAAACAGAGATATCATCTTTCGTTTTGCTAGACATACCGACGCCCATTCCCAAGTGGTCAAATAGGAAGATAAAAGATTCTCCCTTTACTCAAATAACATTTTTTGAACACGTGCCTTCACAACAAAAACCCCAAAAACTTTCCGACGAGGAAGTATCTTCTTTTCAGCCCGTACACAAGAAAAACACCAACTCAAGCAAGCATAACGAACATTACATTTAGTTCAAAGAAAGTTTAAAAAAAAAAAAAAAGAAGAAACTTACTACTCTGCTCTTTTCAACTGACCACGTGGTACAAAAAAAAATATATATTTTTATTGCAATAACAAAAAAGAAAAAAAACAAGTGAGTAATACACTTTTACATTTTATTTTTTCGAAAGTTAAAGCTAATAGAGCGCCTCCTTCCTTAACATTTAACTTTCCCGCCTAAATGGTGATTGGGCGACGCCATCTTTAATTCCAACTTTTGTTTTTAAGACAGGCCTTGAAACTGACAGTTATCTCCCTTACTAAGGAACCTTAAAGCAGCACCTTTCTCTCGTTTAACACGAATATCACTATTTTCTTGTGTCTTTTGAAAGGTTTTCCCTTTCGTTTCTTTCTCATTGAGACGTGTTTCTTTGATATTTTTTTTTTTTTTGGTGGTCTGTTGTCACGCTATATATTAAAAAGAAAATGGCGACTACTTTACCTGCTTTCGCTGGCGACGTTCGAGTTTGGTTTGCCCAACTCGAGTCATATTTTATAGCGAACAACGTCGTGGAGGAACGGCAATTGCCTATTTTATTTAGTGCATTTCCCGCGTCATTGACACCAGTTGTCAAAGATTTGATAACTAACACCCCCCCTTAATGCTACTTATGACAGTATTAAGCGGGAAGTTCTGCTCCGGACGTCGCTATCAGCGGAAAAGCGGTTCCAAACTTTAATTAATGACGAGCTGTTGGGAGACCGCATGCCAAGCGAATTGCTCCGCAGAATGAGAGAGCTGGCAGAAGATGTCCCTGCTGATAGTGCCTTTATAAAGCAACTTTTCTTCTCACGATTGCCCCCTCAAGTAAAGGCAATTCTGGTACCCATGGTAGAGAAGAGCTCAGTAGACGTAATAGCGTCCTCTGCAGATAAAGTGATGGAATTCACCAAGGGGCCTATTACCGCGTCCATTCCTCAGCCAAAGGCTGAAGTCTCTACCCTCTCTGCTGCTGGGAACACAAGCGAAGGTACCACACAAGTGGCGATACTCAAAGCAATAGTGCAGCTTACCAATGAAGTAAGCAAATTAACCGTACTTAATTCACAACAGCCTAGACGTCGACATAAAAGTCGTTCGCCATCCCCACACCACCGCCGCCATTCAAGCAAGCCAGGACTATGCTATTATCACAGTTGTTTTGGCGCTAAGGCTCGGAGGTGCAAAATGCCCTGCTCCTTTTCAAACCAGGGAAACTTAAATCTGGAGAGCTGAGCACAGCACACTCTCCACAAGATCTATGTAACAACTGTGCCTATTTTATCACTGACTCCAGGTCCCAAGCACGTTGTTTGGTTGACACAGGAGCAGCTTGCAGTATCTGGCCACTGAAACTCCTCACTGAGAAGCCGCCACTGTCGCCCATCACACTGCAAGCGGTAAATCACTCCCCTATTCCCACGTACGGTCAAATTTCTCGTTCTCTGGACTTGGAATTACGGAGAGACTTTACATGGATTTTTACTGTAGCTGATTTACCATACCCCATTCTAGGCTCGGACTTTCTGCACCACTTCAACCTTTTAGTGGATATGCGCAAGCGACGACTTATTGACGGCAATACGGAACTTTCCGTCATGGGTTTTAAGGCAAATATCTCACCTATCAGCCCGGTATTTTTCATTGCCGCCACTGACGACCCATACCAAACATTACTACGCTCTTACTCAGAGTTAACTAACTTAAATTTCGTTGTGAGCAAATCAACTCACTCTACAAAACACCACATCGAGACCACAGGCGCTCCGGTGTTCTCACGCCCTCGCCGCCTCCCTGCTGATAAACTAAAGACGGCGAAGGCAGAATTTAACCATATGCTGCAGCTGGGAATTATACGCCCTCGTCCAGTCCATGGGCTTCCCCTTTGCATATGGTTCCAAAGCGTTCTGGAGATTGGCGTCCGACTGGGGACTATCGACGACTAAATGCCATTACGGTACCTGATCGTTACCCAATCCCACATATACAAGACTTCGCTTCATCCCTGCATGGTTGTAAGACCTTCTCCAAACTAGACCTCGTTAAGGCTTACCATCAGATACCAGTGAACCCAGATGACATACCCAAAACTGCAGTAACTACTCCATTTGGAGCGTTTGAATTTTTAACTGTCTTTTGGTTTGCGAAACGCGGCTAGTACCTTCCAACGCTTCATGGACGAAGTAGTGCGTGATTTGGACTTCGTCTATAATTATATAGATGACATCCTCGTAGCAAGTGCCTCACCTGAGGAACATGTTACTCACCTCCGCCTACTGTTCGAACGGTTTCAAAAGTACCAGATGAGGATTAACCCTGGTAAATGTGTTTTCGGTGCTTCGTCGCTAACTTTCTTGGGACACATTATAAGCCCCGAAGGGATATCTCCCTTACCTGAAAAAGTGAAGGCTCTACAAGACCTTCAACCACCCACTTCACTTCGCCAACTGAGACACTTTCTCGGTCTGCTTAACTATTACAGACGTTTCATCCCACACTGTGCGGATCTCCTGTCTCCTCTGTCTGACATGTTACGTAACAGGAAAAAGAAAAATGAGCAGATTTCGTTGAATGACATACAGCTAAAATCCTTTAACGAAGTGAAGAAGAAATTAGCGACAACATCGCTACTTGCACATCCTGTACCCGACTCCCAGTTTTCATTGGTCGTTGATGCATCGGGCACAGCTGTAGGTGCAGTTTTGCAACAGCAACACCAACAACAGCTACAACCTCTCGCTTATTTTTCGAGACAGCTGAAACCAGCAGAACAACGTTACAGCTCGTTTGGCCGTGAACTCCTGGCAATGTACCTCGCAGTGAAACACTTTCAGCATTCACTAGAGGGCCGACAATTTGTGATCTACACCGATCACCGTCCGCTTACTTTCGCTCTGCGCTCAAAGCCGGACAGATATTCTCCTCGCGAAACTCGCCACTTGGATTTTGTTTCGCAATTTACAAACGATATCCGACATATCTCTGGTGAACAGAATGCTGCGGCAGACGCCTTGTCTCGCCTTCCCATTAATTCACTGTTCTCACCTTCAGATATCGACTTACGACAGATGGCCTTTGACCAACCACGCTTGGACACCTTTGATCTATTGTCACCTGAATTTGCAACTTGCAAGTTCGCATACCTACCAGTGCCTACTGCAGATACGCAGATCATCTGTGATACCTCAACAGACGCACCTCGACCTTTTGTTCCGATGACACATCGTAGGGTGGTTTTTGACACACTACACCAATTGGCACACCCCGGACCCAAAGCCACAGTGAAGCTGATTGCAGCTAGATTTTTCTGGCCAAACATGAGGCGTGATATCACTGCCTGGACACGTTCTTGCGTATCCTGCCAAAAATCAAAGGTGCACAAACATATCCGTGCACCCCTCGGAACATTCAGCACCCCAGACGCTCGGTTCAGCCATATCCATATTGATCTGGTTGGACCATGGCCGGTCAGTCAGGGATTTACTTACCTCCTGACCTGTATAGATCGCTTTACACGGTGGCCCGAAGCTATTCCCCTAAAGGACATTTCAGCTGAATCCGTAGCGCAAGCCCTTATATCAGGCTGGATAACGCATTACGGAGTTCCTACAACAATTACCACTGACCGCGGCAGACAATTTGAATCCCACCTATTCCAGGAACTTTCCAGAATTTTAGGGATCAATCGAATTCGAACTACGAGCTATCACCCTGCTTCTAATGGGATGATAGAACGCTTTCATCGCCAATTAAAGGCCGCATTACGTGCCTATCCTGACCAACAGCGATGGAGCGAATATGTACCTGTTGTCCTTGGCTGTCGTGCAGCTATCAAAGAGGACCTAGGATACTCTCCAGCAGAACTTGTCTATGGAGTACCTCTATCATTACCAGGTCAGATGTTGAACCCTATAGATTTAACAGGAACAGATCCTGCCTTGTATATAAACAGACTGCAATCTTATTTTGGTAATCTCCCACCAATGCACCCTAGGGAACAGACCATCAAATCATCAGTCCCAAAAGATATTTCTTCATGGACTCACGTTTTTCTAAGAAGGGACGCTGTCAAAGCCCCTCGCACTCCACCTTACACTGGCCCTTACCGCGTGCTTTCACGCACTGACAAACTTCTCACTCTTGACATTAGTGGCAAAAAAGAAACTGTATCTATTGACAGGGTGAAAAGAGCCTTTCTTAACACAAACACACAAGAGCCACATATTCCCCCTACTTACATACATGAACATATCTTTACACCCGTGGAAAAAAATACGATGCCAACAGACAACTATGTCACCACCACACGCAGTGGTCGCCGAGTACATTGGCCCAAAAAGCTCTGTAAAACTGTTTATATATAAATTGTACCCTTCTTTGTTTTATGGCCGCTATCTTTTTCTCTGTCGGCTTTCCGCCTAAGCAGGGGGTGATGTAGCAGCCACAGATCTATTTCCTTTAGCGAATCAGTGCCCCCGACGGGAGATTCGGTCACTCACTGACCAATCAACGGGCGGAGCGCATTGATTCCTCTCTAGAACTATTTTTCCTAGTCCTGTTTGTAGAATGGAGGAAAGCCAGAGAGCCATGAGCCCGCGGCAGTAACGGACGCCTCTCCCACATCGCTGCCACTGATTCCCCATGGAATGCTTTCGGGGAAGACGCTGCTGCTAGCTTCACCATGGACACTTACATACTACCAATCTTGTACGTTTACAATATAATAAACCATCCTTGGTTGTTATATTAAAAGCAAGTTTCGTCATTCATTTGTGTGCCTAAAAAATATAGTGTTGGGGAAATTAAGCATTTCCCATTAACTCCTATAGTTGCTTTCATCAACAACGTAGCAATATAAAGAAACCTTTTCGATACTCACGCGTCAGTGATGGAAACAGATGTATGGCTGGGAACTGGCATGCCCCTGTTCCCCGTTCAAGTGTGAAAAAGTGGTCATTTTTTTCTACGTTGTTCTGTTTATTTGCTGTTGCAAGTAGTTCGGGCAAGGTCGTCGACGCCCAGCATTTGATATTATCCAACTAATTCTTTTGTTGGTGCAACACAATTTGTAGTTTTTGTTTTGTTTCGTTTTTTTCGGCAAAATCACTGAAAAAACAGCATAGTATGAAGGAAAAAGGCCCCAAACTAAATAAAAACAAAGTTTTATCGGCAAAATGTTTATATTATCATTAAGAGGATAGAACAAAGCATTTTTTAAATATTTTTAAATTTTTTAAAATTATTTCTAACACGTTCGAAATTATTGTAGAAAGTCTTTTTTTCTTACATCAGTGCGATATCCAAATTGTCGCTATTTTATTAAGTAAAAAAAAACGTAATTGTTACGCAATGCACTTTTTTGGTCGTGAAAGACACATTAATTTGGAAATTCTTGCATAAATCAAATAATGGTTGGATTTTGATGAAAACTTCAGGACTTATTTATAATTAACTGAAATCAATTTTGTTTGCATTATTTTTAGAAAATATTGGTAAAAATATATATTTTTTAAGTATGTTACCCCCCAACCAATTAAATTCCAGAAATGTGTAACAGTTCGACTTTGGGCCACTCTAAAACTAATATAAAAAAATTCAGGAGTCATTGGGGAATGCTGATTCACTGTTTTTTTTTCTTCAATAGTCCCCGTCTTTCTAAAAAGTAGGTCCGAATTGCGAAAAATGCACTAACTATGCCAATGTTTATGTGGAAAAACTTCTGATTGCTTTTATGAACAATATAAATTAAGCATATCATAATCTGAAAAGAAAAAAAATTCAATGAATAATTAATTTTTGCAATAGTTATTTTCATTTTTTAATTATATTTAAAAATTATATATAAAAAGTTTCAAAATCATTGTTAAATTTCTTCCTCGATTGGGCCTGGCTAGGGTATGTAATTAATGCATGAAGACTACAATTACTAATCAAAAATTTAAAAGCTTAATACAAATAATTGACTCCGTCAATTTTTAAAATAATTAAAAACATTTTAATTGTGTGCATTTTGATTGCCCGTATTTTATTTGTACGAGGGGCAGTACGTGATATTTATCATTAAAAGGTCACGTGACTCAAGGATTGTCTTCTGTTACATAATAAATTATATTCATATATTTTTGTCGCCTTCGAGCCCCCCTTCCACTTGTCATTAAATCTTTCAACACTTGAGATAGCTGTCATGCTCGGACTACCTAATCTAATAACAAATTACAAGGAATATTTCACAGTGTAAGCAAGCACAATGTTTGAAATCAGATAAGTTTTAATTCAAAAAATTGACTTCAATAACGTGTCAGCGACGTATATTTTATTTTTACTAGATTTTTAAAACAGGAATGTGGCTACTTTTTAAAAATGTGTCGATCAATCAAAAAAAAATGGCGGTACCTTTAATTTTTTTTTTTTAATCTGAAAAATTTTAGACTCCAATCAATATAATTTCGCTTTAAAATACGCCAGTGTATTTTGTTTACTGGAATTACTAAATTTAATCTCTTGACTTTCAATTAAAGCTAATTTTAAAGCTTGAAGATAACTTATTTATTTTTAAAATTTAAATTTAAATTTAGGTGTAGAAAAATGAGTGGAGGTACCTATATCGGATAGATTAAAGAATTTTTTAATTATTTTTTAAATTTTTTAATTATTTCTAACACGTTCGAAATTTTTGGAGAAAGTCTTTTTTTTTTCTTACGTCAGTGCGAGACCTAAATTGACGCAACGTTTATTCAGTAAAAAAAAAACGTAATATTGCACAATGCACTTTTTTGGCCGTGAAAGACACATTAATTTGAAAATTCTTGCAAAAATCAAATAATGGTCGGATTTTGGTGATAATTTCAGGACTTATTTATAATTAACTGAAATCAATTTTGAAGTAATTATTTTGTATAAAATATTAGTAAAAATATTTTTTTACATATGTTACCCCCTCACCAATTAATTTCCAGAAATGTTTAAAACTTCGACAGTGAGCTGCATTAAGAATGCTAATCAACAGTTTTTTTTTCTCCAATAGTCCCTGTCTTTCTAAAAATAGGTCCGAATTGCGAAAAATGCAATAACTATGCCAATTTTGATGTGGATAAACTTCTGATTGCTTTTATGAACAATATAAATTAAGCATATCATAGTCTGAAAAGAAAAAAAAATCAATGAATAATTCATTTTTACAAAAGTTATTTTCATTTTAAAAAAAAATTTTCAATTATATATAAAAATTATATATAAAAAGTTTCAAAATCATTGTTAAATTTCTTCCTCTATTGGGCCGGCTAGGGTATGTAATTAATGCATGAAGACTACAATTTCTAATCGAAAATTTAGAAGTTTAATACAAATAATTAACTTCGTCAATTTTTAAAATAATTAAAACATTTTAATTGTGTGCATTTTGATTGCCCGTATCTTTATTTGTACGGGTGGCCGTACGTGATATTTATCATTAAAAGGTCACGTGATTCAAGGGTTGTATTCGTATATTTTTTTCACCTATGGCCTCCCTATTTAGCAGCTTCCGGTTCTCATTAACAGCTGTCATCACCTAGATAAACATTTGACACCCGGACTACCGTAACTGATAAAAGCTTTCCCCAAACATTTCAGATAGTAAGCAAGTACATTTGTTTGAAATCAGATAAAGATAAGTTTTAATTTAAAAATTTGACTTTAATAACGTGTCAGCGACGTATATTTTATTTTTCCCAGATTTTTAAAACAGAAATGTGGCTACTGTTTAAAATGGTGGTACGTTTAATTTTTTTTTTAATTTTTAAAATTTTAGATTCTAATCAATATAATTTCGGTTTAAAATACACCAGTGTATTTTGTTTACTGGAATTACTAAATTTAATCTCTTGACTTTCAATTAAAGCTAATTTTAAAGCTAAAATATAACTTATTTATTTTCAAAATTTCATTTTAAAATCAGGTATCGAAAATTTATACTGAAAAGTGGAGGTACCTAAAATTATTTTTATTTTAAATAAGCTTAAATAAAAAATGATTGTAGTTATTTTCAGTAAAAATACACACTACAATATTTTCGAAAAGTTTGGAGGGAAAAAACAACAACAGAAGAAATCTGATTTAGTTAACAAATGGGTGAATTGGCAGTTGATTTTTTTAATCTTTTTCATTTTGGAGTGTAAAAGTGTTATAATAATTATAAACCCCCTAACATTTATATATGCAAAAGTACTTGTAAAAATGACTAATAGCAAGACGTGGAATTGTTGCGGTGTCGAGTCCCGGAGGAAGTCGACTCTGCAAACTTGAATTCTAGATTAGTGTGAAACAGCCAAGACAATGAGGAGACAAAGGCAGAGGTAAAAACAATAACAACTTCTAACAGCGAGGCAAATGGCCAGCGGTTCTCGAGAGAAAGTACTGTATTTTCTCTGAGCTGGCGAAAGTTTGGCTGAGAAGAATGCGATGGGTTCCCAACGTGAATTGCATTCCTGCTCAACCACGGCGCCCACTCCAGCGTCCGACGCGTCTGTTGTTAGGGACAGTCGTGTTTTCGGGTCATCGTTGATGTGGGAGAGTCTAGTGAAATTCTCTAGCGCTGTTTTCGCTGTTTGAAATGCGCTTAGAGCTTCTCTCTAGTGTAATGCCCTTATTCTTTCTCTGCAGCAGGTTCGTCAGAGGCTGTAGGATTGTGGCACAATTTGGGATGAACCGGCGGTAGAAATTGATCATGTCGAGGAACCGCCGTAATTGCTTAATCGATGTCGGTGCTGGAAAATCCCGGATTGCGCTGATCTTGCATGGCAGAGGTGCTATGCCCTTGGCGTCGGTGTGGTGTCCAAGGAATTCGAAATTGGACGTCCCGAAAACACACTTGTCCAGGTTAAACTTAAGACCGTAATGCGACAGCCGATGGAAAACTTCTCGCAGATGTTGTCGGTGCGAGTCGGCGTCTTTGCTGGCCACCAAAATGTCGTCGATATATGCATATACTTGTGGCAATCCGTGTAGAACCTCGTCTATGAGGCGTTGGAAGGTCTGGGCTGCGTTGCATAGGCCGAATGGCATTTTTAGGAATTTGTACAAGCCAAATGGCGTTGTAACTGTCGTCTTGGGGACGTCTTCCACGGCGACGGGGATCTGGTGGTATGCTTTTGCCAGATCGATTTTGGAAAATACGCGGGCACCCTCCAGTCCGGACGCGAAGTCGTGGATGTGGGGGACAGGGTAGCGGTCTGGTGTGGTCGATGCGTTTAACTTCCTGTAATAGACGCATATCCGATATTCCTCGCCCTCAGCTTTAGGTACTAGGTGCAGTGGCGAGGCGTAAGGGCTGCCGGAAGGTCGAATGATGCCTTCTTTCAACATTTCATCGAATCATTCCCTAGCGTATGCCAGCTTATGTGGTGCGAGTCGACGTTGGTGAGAATGCGCAGGCGGGCCTCTAGTCCGGATATGGTGTTTAGTTTGGTGGTTACCTGAAGCAGTGGCTTGGAGCGGCTGCGTTATATCAGCGAACTGCGTCAGGAGATCCAGGTACTCGTGGCTGTAGCATGTGGCGACGCTGATTCCGGTGGAGCTTCGCTGTGCAGGTGTACCCATCACACGGAGGTTCGTCGTCGTGTCGGATAGAGTCCTGGGGTTCATATGGACCGCTAGCGCGTAATGTGCCAGGAAATCCGCGCCGAGGATGGGTATCTTCACGTTGGCCACCGTGAAGGTCCAAGTGAAGTCGCGTCGCATGCCAATGTTCAGTGTGAGAGTCTTTTCTTCGTATGTGTCGATTGCGGAGCCGTTCGCAGCTCGAAGTTTGAGTAGGGTGGGTCTTGTGGTGTGGCCGCTTTGGCAAGGTATCACGCTGATGGCTGCACCGGTATCCACCAGGAACTTCAGCTTGTTCCGGCGGTCCCAAATGTAGAAAAGACGACATTGTATGTTGTTGCCGGGTGAGCGAGTCGTCACCACTTGCCGGTTTATTCGTTTCCCCGGGCCGATGAATGTGTGCAGGGAGGTCTGCAGTTCTTGGCTTTATCGCCGAACGTGCGGTGGAACCAACAGACGTTCTGGTCGTCCTGTCGCTCTCGGCTGGGGGTTGGTCTCCGTCGTTGTCGAGACCGGGTTGGTGTCCTAGTCCGTCGTCGCAGGGAGATTTGGATCTCTCGTACTTGTTTCTGGAGGTCGGCCACAGCTCGGTCTGTTTCACTCCGCTCGCGGTGTCTTTGTTTTGCAGTTTCGGGCGGGTGAACTGCGTTTACGCCTTGGTCGAACTGCGCGAACACCAGGTCGGCGGATTCTGCCAAGTCGTCTAAAGGTGTGGCGTTCGACATAGGGGCGATAATCTGTGCGACTGCTTTGGGCAGGCGCTCCAGCCATAAGCCACGAAGAACTATGTCAGAAACATTTTGCCTCCCCAGCTGGTTTTTCATATATCGGAGGAGCTGGGTAGGTGTTTTGTCGCCTCTAGTGACGTTCCGCAGTGCCTCCTGGATCATCTCCTCCCCGGAACGGCCGGTACGTTTAAGGATTGCTTCCTTCAGCTGAGTGTACGGCTGTGTATCGTGTAGCTCGGTGAGAACGTCAGAGATCTCGTCCATCATTTCGGCTGGTAACTTCTGCATTACATTTGCGAATCTGGCCCGTTGTGATGTGATTCGCAGCATTGCAAAGATTGATTCCACCTACATGAACCAATTCTTTGCGTTGTGATGGTACGGTGGCAGCGGTATAATAGCGGCGGTTGTCATATCGGGAGAGTCGCTCTTGACCTGCTCCATCGTTGCTTAGCTGAATCACGTCGGGGTCACCACTTGTTGCAGGGTCGAGTCCCGAAGGAAGTCGACTCTGCAAACTTGAATTCTAGATTAGTGTGAAACATCCAAGACAATGAGGAGACAAAGGCAGAGGTAAAAACAATAACAACTTTGGTTTTATTTACGTGAGTCGGTACAAGATGTAGTTCGGGTTCGCTTCAGGTCCGAAGGGTGGTGGCCTCTAAGGAGTTGGTGCGGCGAGGGGTGAGACCTCGTCCAGTGCCGGGTCGAGCTGTGGCGTTCGTTGCGGTAGCTAGTCGACTGGAAATGCTGGATCAGTCGCCTGACTGGTTCGGGACGTTCCGTCTTCGTGTCTAGGTCGAAGTGGAGGATACCTGACGAAAGGCGGAGTCCCTAAACAGGGCCGAGTCGAGTGATGGCCGTCGCGGGTGCGAGACCGTACCGAAGGGTAACGGAATCTCTAAACAGGGCCGAGTCGAGGTCTGCGCGGATGCGAGACCGTACCAAAGGAATCCCTAAGCAGGGCCGAGTCAAAGTACGGTTGTTGCGGCTGCGACTCTGAGTGGCCGATTCGACTGCCGAAGCAGGATCAGGACCAGAAGCTGGGGTGATGGTTGATCTACTGCCGAGAAGCAGGATCAATGCCAGAAGCGTGTGTAGGGGCCTCGATGGCTGATCTACTGCCGGAAAGCAGGATCAATGCCAGAAGCGAGTGTAACAGCTAGATGCGACCGCCGGGAGGCAGGATCAAAGCCTAGGGTGTTATGCTAAGACAACTCCCATATTTACCCTTCTCCCCCACTTGAGAGAGATGTGACACAAGGTCTTTTTTAACGTGGGGAACCTGAGCGCGTACACCCAAGTACTGGTCAAACATTACCTATCCACCGCAGTGGATAGGTTCAAAATCGGTCATAACTCTTCTTTACTTGTCTTAGGTGTACCCAGCCCGAATGCCAGGGGTATTTACTCTTCTCCCCCACTTGAGAGAGATGTGAGACAAGGTCTTTTTTAATGTGGGGAACCTGAGCGCGTACGCCCAGATACTGGTCAAATATTACCTATCCACCGCAGTGGATAAGATCAGAACCGGTCTAAACTGGTCATAATTGGTCATTTTGGACCCCAGCCCGAATACCAGGGCAACTCTGGGAGCAGAGAGGCTGGTAATAAGCGAAGAGAAGTTCGGTCACTGCTCCCAGATCGGTAGGAGTAGAAAAGCGCTAAATATTAATTGCTCCCCACGTCGTTTGGTGTTTTGGGGAGAGCAGCCTAATTCCATGTGTATTTCGATAGTTTTAGGCTCGTGCGTATTTGCTGAATTGATCTGTGTCGCACGTGTAGTTAAATTTTCTTGAATTTTCTTTACGGCGGGCCTTAAGGGTCCGCCATTTGTTGGTCAAGGTCAGAGGTGGGCTACTAGCAGCTGCTGCTGTTTGCTATGGTCGTTTTGGGGTCAGGAGACGGCTAATAGCTGCTGCTGCTGTTATGATCGTATCTTTTTAGAAGCGGCTGTTTGGGGCCGAGACAGAATCAATAAACTAAAGCGAGTATTATTTATTTATTATCTAGATGTTATGTGGTGCTGGAGACACCAGGGACAGTAATACTGAGTATAATAGTAAGTTTTGGGTCAAATGTAGACCAAATGTGGATAGGAATCCGATAAGATAAAGTGTAAGTAAACTGCCGTCTTTCTTATAAGTTTTTATTTTATTTTTATAAATGTGTGAAATGACAGTCCAGATAATTTAGTTGGAAAATGCAAGAAGTGTTATTTTTTTTTTTTTACTTCAAATTTTTGGTGGGTGCTAAAAAATATATGTTGCTATTATGGCCTGAAAAAGAAAAAAGAGCCAAAATTTTCGTTGAGGCACTGTCCGTGTGGATTGCCTGTCTGCTAGTGAGAAAGTTACGTGTTTGTGCGTGTAAGGAAAAACCTTATTTTGTTGACTTTAAATCAAATTAAAAAGATATATATAAAGTTTAAATTCAATGAAATAGTGAGTCAAGATTTCAGAAAAAGCATTTAGTGTTTAACAACTTCATACTCTTCTCAAGCGTTCTTCCTTTTCCCAAAAAAATCGATTTCCAGAAACATCGCAACAGGATTTTCTTTAAGTATTTTTGTTTATACTTTTGAGATGAGGTAGTATTTATTTACACTGTTTACATTATTCGGACTATTGTCCTCATCTTTGCTGCCATGTTTACAACATTTCGGCCGTTGTACGCTCTGGCGAGGTCGTCGCTATATAATAGCGACGGCCTCGGCTCTGGCCTCCTTCACGTGTTAAGAATTTCAAACCGAACACTTAACGATCACTGAGGGTATATAATTTTCATTCCATGTGCGATGCTACTCCTGGTAGTGATTTATCTCCCTTTAACTTAACTCTTCTAAGTTATTTGTTCACTACTGCTGTAGTCTGGTATTGAACTCACAACTCTTTGGATCAAGTCACTGGAACTAACTAACGTCTAACCTTGAGGCCATGGGGATTTCTGGGATTTATAAACCTAATGTCTCAGTAACCATTTTTTACCACAGTTCATATTGCAATCCTTTTGATGCTAATGATTTTCTCTAGGATTTTTTACCCGAGAATTTTCTTTCGTTCATTCAACCAATAACTATGGCCCCAAAAAGACAATTTTGAGGGCGTACAGTTTTAATATTTAGCGCTTTAAAATTTTCTCATCTTACTAAAAGAAACATTTATTAGAATTTTTTTTTATCTTGAATTGATTGTTTTCGTCTTGATATTTTGCTCCTATGAATATTTTTCGAGCCGAAATTACTCTTGATCTTTTCTTTGGATTTTTGCAATAACTTGTATAACATTGGCAGGAATAAGAGAAAACTAGGTTCTAAGCACAGGGCTTGTAACCCTGACTGGACAAATATATTTTTCTCATAGATTCTGTGATAAAGTACCTCTATCAATGCATTCAGTGGATTGGAAAATTGGAAGGTTTCTAATAGATGATAAGAGGAAATCTCTATTGATGTGGTCATATGTTGCTGTAAGGTCTACATTGCAGGGATACACTTTTATATTTGAGGTATATTCAATTTTGGGGAGATGTTTGATGAAATATATGCTATCATTACATTCCTTATCAGAACAAAAACCAAATTATAGGGAATCGTCAAACCCTGTAGTATGAAGATAGTGAATAATAGACATGTAAAACACTGAAGCATAGGATAAGTCTATTCAAGAATAAGTGCTCAAAATAATCTCTGACAACTTCCTCAGTAAATCTAATATGGAGGTAACTTCCATCTGGAAATCTTTGATTAAGAAAGAACGAACACTCAACAATTCTGTCATCTGAATATAAACATCTGGTTTAAGGCCCCCAAATTATCTCATTAGATTTTCCAAGGTAATTTACTGATTAAAGCGTTGGTTAAAAAGCTGATTAAAACTGACTTCAATCCTTGCTACGAGTCACGCTGAAAACTCATATATACTAGTTTAGTGGAAAAAAAAAAGTAAGTACTTTGACTAAAGCAATCAAGAATTGCAAAATTTGCTACAAATATTGTTATTCATGTCAAATTATCTGCTGGTTCAAAACATCAGTTGTTTTCCTTTAGTCATGAAAAAATATGTTCCTGAACCTAACTGACCTATTAGTCTTCTACTTCTTTTTGGCAAGATACTAGAGGCTCTAATGAACTCTAAATTACTCAAGTATCTCACCTCATAGGGCCTTATTTCAGACAAGCAATATGGCTTTCACCTCTCTAGGTAAACTGCTGATTATTGCCGAAAGAGTCTCGAAGACATTTGACAGAGATTGACATGCTGATCTTCTTCACAATTTTTAAACGGGTTCAGTCTTTCTTATCAAAACGTAAAATGAAAGTTGTCTTGAACGGTCATCCTTCTAGATCTTTTTATATCAATGCAGGTCTTCCACAGGGCTCTATCCTTAGACCTACATTTATCCTAGTTTTCATCAATGACCTTTCTGGTGACATCAGTTCCCAACTCACTATCTATTTTGAAGACTCAACTATTTCTTTTGTCTTAATAGTAAGTTTGATCGGTTAAATAAGGTCAAATTGGCAGCTGACTTTTAAAAAAAGTGTTGTTAACTGAGATATGTAATGTCTTATTAAAAACGAAATTATTCTCTATTAATTGTGTGAGAGAACCCTTTTTGCTTTTCATCAGCATGGCTGCTGCTAACCCCCAGGAGTTAGAGAAACTATAGATTGCACCGTTCTTGGATAATATTTTTCACTAATATAAAGTGAAAAGATTATATTGAATCAATTGCTAGGTTTGTTTATAAGAAAGTTAATTCACTGCGTCGTACAAGACAATTTTAATCACCCGAATCTATCTTACATATTTATAAGTCTACAATTTGTCTATACTTTGAACATTGCTATCACATCTGGTGTGGTGCACCTGCTATACATTTAGATATCTGTGATAAAATACAAAGAATCGGCAATGTTATGGACCTGGCCTGGCATCTCGGCTTCAGTCACTTTCTGGTCGCCGTATTGTAACTTTCTTGTGCATTTTTAATAAATAATTTCATGGTAATTGTTTTTATAAATTCTATAATACATAGACTTTATAAATTTAAGCGCAGTAATAGATTGGCAGCTTATTTTCATTATTTTGCAGTTGAAACGGTTACATGTAACCGTAAGTTCTTTGCTAACATTTCCTTTTTTCGGACCTTTCGATGATGGACCTCTCATCAGGCTTCTTGCTTTCCAGTCAAGTTTCATCTTTAAAAATGTAACTGCAATATCAATTTTTATCTTCTGTCTTCTTAATACCTGTTCTTTTATTGTTATTGATTCTTAATGTTTTCGTATTTTTTGTTTTGTTTTGTTTTATTTTATTTTTTTTACACTCTTGTAACCCTTTAAGTATTAGTGGCTTTATTAACTTGCTTGGGGGAGTGAAACGATTGTAAAGATGAAATTCAACATTACTCTAGATTATATAGTTTTCCTGATGGCTAATATTCTTTACAGGTGAGAACGGATTACTCCGGGTTTTCGATTATTTAAAACTATTTCTTGTAAAAATGGCACTTCATTTGAACCTATTGCTTGAAGAGATGGCCCACCATTGAACCTATTTTTATAGAGATGGCACACCCTTGAACCTGTTTTTATAGAGATGGCACACTATTTCAACCTCTTTCTTGCAGAGATGGCCCACCATTTGAACCTATTTCTTTTAGTGATAACACACAATTGAAACTAATTCTTGTAGAGATTACACAACATTCTCCTTTAACAATTTATCACAAAAGAAAATACATCTTATGACATAAAAATATATGAATCATTCATTAACAGCACACTTCATCATTTTCTAGTCTCCTCTTGTCTGTTGTTGAATTTTTGTGAAAATTATACGCTATTGCTGTGGTCCTTTTTGACCATTTCTTTGGGACACTGTAATTCAAGTCGGGCACAATACCGTAGTTTATTGCAGACTTAGCAGTTCTCTCACTTTACATATTATTTTATTTTTTCTTTGTGATATTCAGAAATATCTCTAACTTGGGAATCTTCTTTCTCGTCATCATTAACATTTTGTACTAGTAGTAGTAGCAGTAGTATTACGGTTACTACAACAACAGTCCAGTTACACGAAAATTCTTTAATGTATTTGTTTGCAATAGTAATTTAAAAAGTATTTCTTGTTTTGCCTCTCCTTAACTTTTGATGTCTTTTGTTTGCGTTTCTAGAAATCCGTTAAAATGAGTACATAACGCATAGCCACAGGCACTTTTGGAAAGTGTCAGTAACATTGCTGATAATGTATGGATCAAATATACTGTTATCTTAATAAGATAAAGTTCGCTTAATCTATACTTAGAGGCCAATGCACCTAATCCTAGGGCTAGTGATATGGCACTTTCATAACAGTGGCACAGATCTAAACTTATTTATAAATGGAACTTTGTGTGTGTGTGTCCGTTACCTATAGACTCCGAAACAGCTGAACCGATTTTCTTGAAAATTTACACAGTTGTACTATAAGCGTCTGCGAGTGTTCTTAGCTAGGTTTTGTGTTGAAGTACCCCCGATAAATATCGAAAATCGATAATCGAAAAAAACGGGTTATAGAAGGAGTGGTCCGGTTTTAATCAAATTTGATACACTCATAGACAAAGACATAAGAAACGATATTCAGAAGTTTCAAGGTTGCAGTTCTTACAATAGTGTAGAAAATTTGATATCGATACCAGGAAACCAAAATTTGATTTACATCCATTCATTTTAATTTCAGTCTACGGTTTCGCTTTAACTGGAAAGAACTATTGCTTTTTAGTCTTTCGTGCCAACGGCCAAAGAGTCTGAGCTCCAGAACCATGGATTAGTTTTAAAGCTTTCATTATACCCGATCAACGCCGGGCTATACTGCTAGTATTTAATGAACTTAACTCTCATATAATCAAACCCTGCATACAGTCCCAGTACCTAAATGTAGCAATTTGGAATGCAGTAGTAACTAAAATGAAGGGTCATTTCCTCACCTTATAAATAAATCACCTTATGTCATCCTTAAGCCAGTGCTTGAAACGACAAACGGTATGGCTCTATTATTACTAACGCCAGAGCCACGTGAGGTGGTGTAATGGTTAGCAATCTAATCTCGCTAGACCCTATTATAACTGTGTAGTGAGTTCGATTCTCACTGGCTGTCTTACACTTTCAGCCTTGTGTCACATCTAAGCTGCACTTGGGATATCACTCATTGTTAGAGCCACTCATGCTTCTTCAGATAAGATTTTTCTTTATTTTGTATATATAAATTTTTTAAATTTAATTTTTAATCATGTTTTTTGTTAAATATATATAAAACCTCACAAAATTATCCAACAAAACCTTATTTCGAGATAATGGTAGAAAAATTATTCGATGTGTATTTTTCAAAATTAATACTGCATGATCAATTAGTTAAGTGCTATACGTGTTAAACGCTTGGACGATCATGTCTCTGACTTCCTGTTAAGCGCATCAGTGAAATAATTATTTGCCACAAACTAAAAACTCTTCAAAACCTACCGATAATTAGAAAATTTGACTATTTAGCTTGTGCAAAAACAGTTTCAAATATAAATAATTAACAGTTGTTGTCTTGAGAGATTTTCTTTTTGTCTGTAGTCTTCTTAAAACCTGTTCGATTTTGACTGCATCAGATTTCGTTGGCGCAAACGAATATCAGCGACTTTTTTGCTTTATGTTTCTGACAACGACAGAAAAGAAATGCTGTGTGCAAGAGTTTGAAAATCAAATCCTTTTTTTTTCTAAGAGATGAAAATACTGAGAGTATGGAATTATTCTATCAGATGTAGACATTGTTTTTAATTTCTTGTTTCTTTTTTTTTTCTTTTTCGCTTTACCATTTCAGCCATTTAAACGACAAGTGCTTTATAACTAGTAATTAGTTGCTTAATTTTTCGTATTTCGTTTGTGGAGGTTGAGCATAAAATTGATTTTCGGGAAAGAAAACAAGTGTTAACAAATTAACAAGTGTTATAGGCCTCCAAAAGTCAATTCCATAAAATAGCAATTTCAAACATCAACCAAAATTTGATACTTTATGGTATTTATCGAGTTTAACAATAAATTACAGTCTTTGTGAGTGTTACATGATTAAGTATTTAACTTGCAAGATAATTTTCATAGTAAGTACTTTCATTTAAATTTATGTTCTACCGTTAGAACTGTTTGTACCATACGAATGACATTAACCACACTGCTTGACCCTTGACAACAACGATTAGCCCCAAAACGCATACTTCTCTAGGAAAATAGGAATATGGCCTTTGAAATAAAGTGTTAAGTGAAATGTGGAGAAAATTACTGTGTTTAAAAAAAAATGAAAACTGATCCAATTTCATGGTACTTAAGTGGTTGTCTGTGTGATGCTTTTATGTCGCCTAAAGAAACACTTCAGCTGTATTCAGAGAAGTTGATTATTTGGCTGTTAAACAAATACAAAAATATGAGAATTTTAAAAAATTTCCAGAAATTTCTCAGAATAGAATATAACTTTTTGTTTCTTTTATTCTTTTTTCTCATCCAAATCTATATATCTATATATCTATATATCTATATATATATCTATATATATATATATATATATATATATATATATATATATTCCGCAATCATCGGGTGCATATTATAAATTTGAATTTTTATTTTAAATACTAGCGTTGCTTAAGGTCGTTATAAATTATAAATCGGGGTGCAATTTCTTAATTCATTAAATGTATCATCTAATTAGGTTTATACCCACCCCAAAAAATGGAATAGGAAACTAAAATCGTAATAGTTTAAAAAAATGGAAATAAAAAATATATAATAGGGTGGGGGTGTTTATCGCAGGTTATAGGGGAGGTCAAACATTTTTTTTATATCTATGACAAAGACGTCCGAAAAACATCATAAATAATAGGAGGAAAAATATATAAGAGGAATAAATACTTATTGACATCCATACCTATTTATATATATATATATATATATATATATATATATATATATATATATATATATATATATATATAGTTATGGATGTAAATAAATATTATATATATATATAGTCATCCGCAGGCAGATCTGTTTCGCTGTATCACAGCTCATCAGTATGGTTAGAAATCCGATTGCTTTTAGCCAGGATTGAAACCCAGCCAAATTGACATCAGTTGGCGATTCTACCCCTGAGATATGGGCGCTCGGTAGTGAGCTGCTGTTCTTTCAAAGTCTACCATTCTTTCAGGGTGTGAGAGCGTATATATATATATTGAAGTGCCAATTGACCAACTCCATAAAATAATTATACTCTTATATTTATTAAGTTAAGATTAGAAGATTGAAGTGTCAAAAGAATATCTAACATGATTAACAAAATTTAATTTTTAGTAATGAATATAACGTTTTAATGCAAAGGAATCTCTAAGAATACCAGTGTGAGACAGAAACATTGCCAAAATACACCACAAAAACGGTAAACTTATGTGGTTGAAGCGTAATGGTGTGGGGTTTCATTAAAAGCGGTGGTAGATGAAAATTGGTAAAAGTCGATGGAAACCTAAACAGCGAAAACTATATTAATTTACTACGGTCTAATGTTCTGTTAGACTATGAAGATGGAGAAGTACAAAAAAGTACCTTACAATATCCATTGCAGCAAAACTGTTTCTTGTCGATGGAAATGTTCAACTTTGAAGAAAGACCTGCAAAAATCTCTGATAGCGATATAATTGAACCATAGTGTTGGAACTGAAGAGAGCTTTGGGATTGCTGCCAAAATGAACGGAAAAAGATTTCTAATGAGAAAATCTGAATATTGTTCCATTCAATGACAGACTTAAATCAATTATTTGAACCAAATTTAGCAACCCACTCTTTTTAACTGCATCCACCATACAACATTAACAAAAAATTTCTGATCCTCAAAATCATAAAATGTACTGAGAAAAAATATTAGTAATCACTCTAGATTTGGAAGTAGAATTAACAAAATTAATAAATTTACCAAGGTGGAACAAAAGTTTTGCACGCCAGTGTAATATATATATATATATATATATATATATATATATATATATATATAATGTATCGAGGCAGCAGATAATTTTCTAAACATATACTGTTAAATATAAGAAAAAATGAATGTCTATAATGTTTAATCATGAGCCGTTCTAAACATCGTATTTTGGCTTTAATTTCAGGTGAAAATAAAGACAAAAATTCTCCAACATTTGGATAATTTTTTATTAAGTTGGTTCTAAGCTTTCGGCTCACATGAGCCATCTTCAGAGAGGTTACAAGGACCTCATAGTCTCTAATAACCCTATAAGCACACAATTAAATCCTCTACAGAAAACCCATGTAGTGTATCAATTTACATGCCCGTTCAGAGATTGTATCTCTACTACTACTAATAAACCCATTACATATATTGGTTTTACTACAACCACGCTCTCCCGTTGACTTACCTGTCACCTTTCTGATCAGAGTACAATTAAACAACATTTCTCAGAAAAACATAACCATGTAAGTAATATCCGACAGATTTTGGTCAACAATACAATAATCCACATTCATACACACAGTAAAAAGAACCTTCAGAAATTGGAGGCCATCTACATTAAATCCAAACAACCCACACTTAATAAAATCACGTTTAAATCTGGTCATATCACATTACATTGCATTTAAATATATGGTTCTGTTAACATTTCGAGCTCGTGTGACGTCATAGAACCGCATTACAAATTTATGAACTGCGTTTGCTATTTGGTAACTGTTATCGTTGCTTAGCAAAGTTTTATGTCAACACAAGATAAAATCCTCTTTGATGGTGGATGTTTTATGTTAACGTCCTTGTAACCTCTCTAAAGATTAAGTTTTAGTAACTTAGTCAATCTCTTGGTTGGAATTCCATCGAAAAGGTATGGTAAACTTTAACGAAGCGTATTCATTAGAGGAATAGTGGAGATTTGGGGGATTTGAAAAGTGTTTGCAAAGAAGAGTTGGATAAGATTCCACGGATTCTATTGCACCTCACGAAAAATATCTCTTAGCAGTAATTACAAACAAAGGTTTTACGTTATCATATCGTCATTCTTGCTGGGTTCTTTTTCTACTGTTTATTTTATTTTCTTCTGATACATAAACTCTCTTTACTCTATACCGTCTTCTCGAAATTCTCATTGTATTACATGTGTTAATTTCAGACAAACTTATACTGTATAATTATACTAAATGAATATTGTTTAAATATCCAGCTGCCTTACTGATTCCTTTTTTTTATCATATCACCCCGAGCGAGGCGGTAACGCCACTGATGTGCAGGGGGCTACGTAATAGTGAGAAGATTTGAAAAGAGAAAGCCGGAAACCACATCCTAAACAGGGAACAAGGGATAAGCCTCTTAACCTTTTTAATAGACGTGGGTGGAGTGTGAACCGGGATTCCACGATGTTTTGTATAATATATAAAGTATTTTCTCTTTGTGTATCTGTTATTCTTATATGTTAATGCAATGAAATTGCTATGGTCAAAATAACTTTTATTAATTAAAGTTACTTCAATATTCACTGAAAATTTTGATCGAAATTGGCTATTTTAAATTCGTGTATCAAAATTTACAAACTTTTAATAATATGTTTTAATTTTTGCAGATTCAAATTGAAAACAATAAAATTTCATTATAATTTATAAAATATCTCAATTCTACATAAACTTAAGAGGGCATAATTGCATAATTATTTTACATTTAAACATAAATGTTTTCACCCAAAGAAGAATATAAATTAGTGAGCTCACTCTTCATAAATTTTACTGAAAAAAAAAAAGAGTTTAAATTAATATTTTAATCCTAAATGACCCTTTATAGCAAAACAAGCTTTTCTTTTAAGTCTTCAAATACGATTTTCTAAGACAATACTATTAAAAACAGTCAAATGTTCGGATTGTATGACATGGTGGAAACTAGTAAAGTTATGTGTTATGAGCAGCGTGATAAACTTCAGCTATAGATTGAATAGCAGGACAGATTGGGTTCTATAGCATTGGTTAGCAGCAGTCATCTGCAGAAAGTAATGGCAATCTACTGCAGGAAAATATTCTGCCCAATCAGTCATATCTCTTTCGAGACATGATCGCGCAAGTGTGTATCACGTATGGCACTTAACTGACTGACTTGTGGGATAGACATAAGAATGTGAAACTATTAGAGATTGGGATTTTATAATGGTAGGTACCTTCACAGAAACGCAATAGCTAAGGTTTAAAATGAATTTTTAAAGTGAAAAATCTTTTTTAAGCTTTTATTTTAGTTTTTATTTCAAGCTAATATATCAAATTTAATATTTTCAATAAGCAAAATACTTTAAATTAAATTGACTGAAAGGATTTTTTGTTTTGAAATCGCTGATGTTGGCGCCATTTTTAACCATCTGTCATCAAATGTAATTCTCTTTATTAAAAAATCCTTTAGAAATAAAATATACTTTATTTGAAGAATATTAGCTGATTTAAAATTTAATTAGTCTGATTTAAAACAAACATTACTTTTAGTTTGAATATCGCAGAAATGTATTTTTTTCAACAAGGAGGTAAGTTTATTTAACGTGTATATATCTTATTCATAAATGCAATTAAAAGTTTTTTTTCCAATTAAATACTGTTTTAGTTTTATTGCATTTTTTATTTTACGATTGGAGCAAATTTTCGGTAACTGCTGTCTAAAAAATTGATGATTTAATTTCTTCAAAGATTTTTGCGTATAAATATTTAATCAGTACAAAAATGAATTTCTTAAAATTTCATAAAATAAAACTGTTTCTTTCAAGATTTTCTAAAAATGTACTAATTCTAAAATAATTGAATTCATTAAGAATAAGTTTTGAAAGTTTCATTAAACTCCGATAATTATTAGAGTTTTGCAAGAATTTGTATTTTTCATGTGTTTTTCACCGCAAAAAAGACGGGTATATATATATATATATATATATATATATATATATATATATATATATATATATATAAGGCGGGTGGATACCATATTCGCGAAACTCCTGGTCTAGAAAGGTGAGTTGAGCATTTAATTTTATTTGTTGCTATAAGTTATGTACAACACATTTGAAAATTCAAAAACCAAGCAGAAAATTTTCCTAAGAAAAATTAATTCCTGTTTGAATGCTTACAAACAATCGTTCGTTAAATGTTGAGACCTGATTTTTGTCGGACGTTTTTAGTCTTCGTAGATATATAGACTTCGATTTCCTGATTGAATATGGATTTAGCGGAAATCTTTTTAGGCACAGGAGTGTCGATATATAACTATTTTGCTCATTTTTCAGTTAGCACGCATCTTTCTTTTTTATAATTATTTTCTTTCCCTTTATCACTTAACGCCCACTCACATTGAGTTCTAGCCAGTCCTTATAACCCGGTTTCTCATGCTGATCCTGATTTCATTTAAGTAAGAGACAACAGTACTTGCATCTTAAGGAGAACTCATCCCTTTCATTCTTTTTCTTTTTTTACTTACAGATATGCGTCAACATCCTTCTGTTGAAAATCTTGTGCCTCAACCTAGTATATGACCCTACTATACACCCACACACAAATGCTCAGGGTATATGACTTTCTGACTGGTACAGATCTCGGAAAAGCTTTTCGTTCTAGTGGTCATAAATGCACAGCAAACTTAAATACTGATGTTGGTAATGAGCATCGTCGCAATAAAAAATAGATTTCCAAACCTGAAATGAACATTCGATTTTAAATGCAGCAGTTATTATTATTATTATTATTATTATTATTATTATTATTATTATTATAAAGTAAATAAAACGCTATAAATATTGCTAAAATATCTTTAAAATCATTTTTCATAAACTTCTTATGATCGGAGATAAATCATTAGAATTTGATGTCTGCTTAAAATGTTTGAAAATGTCTGCAGTCAGTGAATTTGCTGCATTTTCAGCTTCATGTGTATTTGTATGTTTATGTGTCTAACACCGTGTGCGTGTGCAAAAGTATGCTGATGGCTATGACAGGTACCAAAATCCCTTTTTATATGATAAAGGAATAGTAGCTTTTCACACAAAAACGTATTTAAAAAACACACACACACTCTCTCTCTATCTCACTCTCTCTCTCTCACACACACACAGACTAACTTTTAAGAAAGTCATTAGAAATTTCTCAGACATTATTAATATTTAAATATTCATCTAAGCAGGCCAACGTATATCGAAATTCAGGCTGTGTTTGAATGTCTCACTAAAAATATAATACCAACAATCAAACGCAGGCAAAATCTTGAAAGTTAAATTCACTTGAAAAAGGATTTTAGAAACACTGAAAATATTTTAAAACGCTATTTCGTTATTGTCAAGTGATGAATGGCTTTTAGGTTTTATCAGTTTATTTAGTGGTCTTATTAAAAATGGATGATATGTCGTAAAGTAGTACTAATTTTAAATGTTCAGAATTTAATTTATCTGTACGAGTAGAGTTATAGTTTGGGCAAAGTTTGATAAAATTACTTATAAAAATTATCAGCACTGTTTCCTTGAATTTTGAATTTGATGCTATAAAATATAAAATCATAAATCATCTGACATTACACAAAAAATTAAAAATATATCTCCACTAAATGGTAGAAGTTTTACATATCGGCTTAACAGCAGCAATCATAGACGATCCCTTGCTTCAGAAAATGTACTCAGACACGTGACAAATTATTTATGATATATCATTCTAAATAATTATGCAACAATAAATCATCCCTTTCTTGACATCTACCAGCGACGAAGTAATTTTTTTTTATTTAATTATGCGCGGACTACAACAGGCTCAATGATAACAGTAATACCGTTTTTTCCCCACAAAATAACCACCATCAATAATGAACATTTCGTGGGTTAACAGTTGTGCAAGGCCGCTCGAAACGTAGCTGGCAACATTCAATTTTGTGAACCAATAAATAAAATAGGATTTATTACTTTCGGAGTGAAATGTTTATATATATATATATATATATATATATATATATATATATATATATATATATATATATATATTAATGCAGGTTTCATTGAATAATATAGACAAGTTTTGTCTATTAATTTTGTGTAGGATCCGTTCATACCGTCTGATATACTTGATGGTGATGTCGTTGAAAGACAACAAAAAATCACAGTATTTGTTGAATTTTTTATCGGGTCTAAGCTTTCGGCTCACATAAGCCGTTATCAAAGAGTAAATATCACATCGCTCTTTTTGAATTTTAGTAGTTGAAGTGTTCTTTGAAAATATATATATATAAATATTGTAGGGCTTAATATAATTATATAATTCAATTTGTTATACAATTAAAAATTAAAAATACATGCGACATGGAAATTTCAATACGTTTGTGAAAATCATTTTTACAACTAACATCTAACATTGCCTGAAGACCAAATAGAAATCTCGAAACAAAAATTTCCGTGTTGCAATGTATTTTTAATTTTTAATTGTATAACAAATTTAATTATATATATAATCATTCGATCAACCAGTGGTCGACAATCTTACACAACACGGTCAAGCATTCCTGTACTCAAGTCCCTATCATGGGCTTCTTTCGACGGGTAATACAGACGTGGATCGCCCTCCCTACAAACAAAGAAAAATCGCCGTTCCAACAATAAAGGAAAATTGCCAACCAAGGATCAAAATTTCTTCCAACCACTGACGGTTCTACCAAATTTCACTCACAAGGCTTAGTTCAACCCGTGGCTGGTTTTCATTTAGATAACATAAAGAAGTCACCTTCAAATCGACCACGATGAGATTAAACCCGGACTTCGTGGTCAGAATACAAACGTTCTAACTACTCGGCCGCTTATATTCGAGTGAGTACAGAACGAAGAAAGAATTTTTTTCACCGTCCAAAACATTAATTTAAAACAGTGCTCGATATATAATGTATAGAGCTGAGAATATTCCTCCTGATGAGACGTTGGATGCCCAACGTCGAAACAACCATATGATTGTAGAGGACATATACAGAAAAAATTATGTACATGTTCTAAAACATAATTTATAATATATATATATATATATATATATATATATATATATATATATATATATATTATATTCATGATATATATATATATATGGACACACCCGTCGATTTCGACGTATGAGTGTCTAACTCAGTTAGACTGCCACACAAAGCATTGTTTAGAGTGGTGAAGGCTTGTGTAGCACCATCCACACTTTTTGGAACTGCTGATAACAAACAATCGGTGAAGAAGTTTGCCACGGATCGCATGAACAGCAGACCTCAGATATTTAACCCATAACTGGAAGGAAAGGACAGTTTAATACCTTTCCCAAGGGTACCAGTGCGTAAGTGAATGCAGCGTATTCGACTGGAAATCGGACTCGGCTCACCGATTTCTCGTCAATAATATATATATATATATATATATATATATATATATATATACACGAGAAAAAATCGCAAGATCGCCAAGACCTACCGCGGTTTCGCACAACGGCTCGTCAGGGCCCTGACGAGCCGTTGTGCGAAACCGCGGTAGGTCTTGGCGATCTTGCGATTTTTTCTCGTGTGTTTTTGCTCTACGTAACTGCCTCTTAGTTAATCCTTTTTGGTTAGTTTAGTATCGAGCACTTTTCTTTCTTTGTGGTTTGTTCCGTTTGAGGGTTTTTTTTTCTTTGCTGTGAAGTGCTGTATGTATTGTCGGTGCTCCGCAGTTTTCTTTTTTTTTTTCCGCCTCGTTGTCCAAAGCTTTATAGCCGAGGGCGATAACGGAGTTAGATTCTGCCGGTTATTCGTGGTTCTTAAAAATTACTTGTGTAACATTTTAAGATTTGAATACATACAGAGTCAATTTTATTATTATTATATATATATATATATATATATATATATATATATATATATATATATATATATATATATACAACAAGGGAGATTTAATTGAATTTTTATTAACTTCTTCCAGTATCCTAACATTTTTTCGTTTTGTTGGAGATAATAAATATAACAATATTCCATATTATTTTTTTCGCCACAAGCGCTTTCAGCCACTTCTATAGTCATTTTCAAGGGTGTTTCTGTTTTTGCTGTAGTTAAGTTTTCCTCATGTTTTGATTGTTAAGTGTTTATATATATATAATATTACTAATCACAGTGAAACCAACTTACTTAATTCAAAAACTGAAATATTAAATAAATGTAAACACATGAAAAATAGTCTCTTAAATTAGCATTTCTCTATTACTGGATTTGCCTTTATATACTGATTTGGATTTTTTTTTGTGGATAATAAAGTTTGTTTCCCCTCCTTGTTTAGGTTTGTTTGTTACATGTCTGAGTGACAATTTATTTGCTTTTTTAATCTAGGTTGTTAGCCACATGCCCTGAAGAACCGTAGTGTGAAACCGCGGTAGGTTTTGGCTCGCGTTTAGATTTTTTACACACACACACACACACACACACACACACACACACACACACACACACACACACACACACATATATATATATTAGTTATCCACATGCCTGTTTCAATTTGGTGTCAGTCGGAGTCCCTACTCCCAAAGCCGTAGGTGCATGGAATGAGAGAGGGGAAATTTTAGCGTGTTATATATATATATATATATATATATATATATATATATATATATAAACACACACACACACACACACATCTATATATATATATATATATATATATATAGAGAGAGAGAGATGTGTGTGTTTATTCTTTTGCATCACATCGCTCTTTTTGAATTTTAGTAGTTGAAGTGTTCTTTGAAAATGTATTTGAATTGAAATTTTTCATTTTGCGGGGAAAATGTATCCTTTTCGCACAACACTAACTGATTTAGAAGGATGTCGAAATCTTCTCTGGTAAGTGGGTGAATAAAATAGTTTTTACATTTGGAATGATAAGTGATAACCCATGAGTTATAAAAAGCGGAAATCCTAACTTTCGTTTCTTGTTCGTGTGACAATCCTCTTCTCTAAATTAGCATAGAAAGACACTTAAAAGCAACCGCACCTCTGCATACGTGTGCTCATCTCTCTGCATATGCAATTCAAAGCTTAATGCTAAACAGAGAAAGTAAAAGAGCAGAGCGAACCACCTCCCTTATCCCGAATATTAAAAAAGCGTATACAACAACAAATAAGACTCAAAACTACTCAAATCAAATAGGACTTTTACAAAATAGACTCGTACAAAAGTTTCCTTTTATTTGTTATCTTCCTTTACTAAAGCTACTAAAGGCAGATAACAAATAAAAAAAGGCTCTTAAAGATTTACAATACATTCTTGAAAAAAAATTATTAAAACATGAGAAGTTAATACGAAAACTTTAAATAAGGTTGAAAATAATCTTTAAAAAAGTGAACCCCAAACAAAAGGAGGATTTGGCAAATCTACTTGCGTCACTGGGACTTTTAACATTTTTTCTTCTTTTAAGCACAATTTTATTCACAAGTTTAACTTGATTCACTTCTTTTTTCCGTTTGCTTCTTCTGTGAGAAACAGCACAGTTCATCCACAGGTGACAGCCAAAAATAGTTTTTCCTTCTGTCTTCTTATATTTCTGCTGTCAGAACAAAGTTTTCATGTCGTCTCATCTTTTTTAACTTATCCGAAATTTTTACGCCTTATAGTCGGAAATCATATTATCTTCTAAAGTTATCAGCAGACATGTCTTCTTGTCGAACAATCGAAGTGGAACTAGACGGATCTTAACTTTAAATTTACGTGGGTGGAAACCACTTTTTGATTGAACAATAAATACAAACAGTATATATTTTTTAAAAATTGAAAAATGAATTTTGTAACCGTTTCTTCAGGGCTATTTGCATTATCGTGAAAGATAACCGTAATAAAATTTAATATTCTGAAAAGCAAATCAGTGTCCAGAATCAAGTAAAAGGATCGAATAGAAAGAAATCAATGATTGTAGCACGTTACAAAAAATAGAATAAAATAGAGAATCAAAGAGCACAAAATGGACTGAATAATTTTTTACTGATCATTTCACCCCAAGCAAGGCAGGGGTTACAGTGAGGAAAAAACAAGGTACAGAAATTGTCGAAGAAATGATAAGAAATGGATGGATATCAAGTAGGTAGAAGATGGCAATTGGCGTTGCATTTTAAATTTTAAAGATTGTAGCTATCAGGGAAGCAAGCAAATGGAATTGAGTTCCACAAACGGGAAGTGCGAGAAAAGAAACTATTACAGTGTAAGAGGAAGTTACATTTAACTATTTAAACGATAAAAGGGTTAGACCATGATTTCAATTTAGTAGCGCGAGTAAATATATGTGGTCAGGGAACCAGGGAAAAATCTTGTCGGAGCAGCTGCCATGAAACTACTTGAAGAAAAGACAGAGGGAAGCCACATCACATCAATAAAAAAGTGACTGAAAGCGAACTGCTGAGCCATGTTGAAGATATAAATGCTGTGCAGGATTTACTCGTAAAGCAATGTAAAATGTCTAGCAAAAAAGAAAAGAAAAGAAAAGATTAGTTATTTAACAAGAAAGCTAAACACTGATTTATATGTATCTACGTATTTATCGTATATTTGAGTCGATTATTAAATAAATTAATCTTTGAAGTTGAAAGAACAGTTATAATATTCTAAAATTGCAGAATTCTTATCAGACTTCTAACAACAATCTATTTTGATAAAAATACGTTTTCACTGAGAGTCATGAAAAGTTTAAAGCAAGTATTGCAAAAAATAGAAGCAACAGAAATAGATATAGAAATGATATGAAAATATTCTCCTGGGATCGAACACTTCAATAGATTAAAGAAATGCAATAAACTTTAATGGAACTATTTCTTATGGAACTATAAAAGGCTTTACTGGAAAATGTATACTTGAAAAATATCTATCAATATAAAACAATATCTGAAGAAATTCTTAATACAAAATCAAAAAGCATTTCAAAAATTTAGAAAATTTGATTTTTCTAAGAGTGAATAAAAACTAATCGCAAGCATACAAAAAATTCAAACGGAGCCATTGCAGCAAAACATTTGTTAAATGACGATAAATAGGAAATTATCAAGGACTGACTTATGAACTCTAGAACTTTGGAATGTGATAATGATGTTCATTATGCCAGTTGTAAAATTACACAAAGGGGAAACTCGTTTAACAGTAACTGGGAGGAAAACAGCGAAATATAAAAATACACTAAGAAATACTATATTGACACTGTTAAGGCCTCTCACAACAACCTTATGGTAGAAATACGGTTCAAAGTGAATAATAACGATAATAATGATGATTTTCTTTATCCAATTTTTACTTTATTGATTTTAAAATTAATGTTTTTTATTTTTCAAGATTTGGTTAAAACTTTTCGAAATTGATGAAAAATCATTGTTGTTGGGGAAAACGTGTTTTTCCCACAAATTGATTCCCGACAGTCAAAATGTGTCTCTCTGTCGTTATATCCTTGAACTATATCTAATCAACAAGCACAGGAATCACTTCAACATTGACAATGAAAACAACAGGGGTCATTGTTATTATTATTGAAAAACCAAAAGTGAAGCGTAAGATAAAGCGAACAATGGAATAGATTTGTTTTATTTCTAATTTAGAAAAACAAAGAAGTTTAATGTATCCTGTTCTTTCTAATTTCAGTACAAAACCCTTACTGAGGACAGCGTAGATACATCACTGATTCTTTTTTTAACAGAAAATTAACCCGTATTTGGTGGTCTCACTTGATTGAGTTAAACCTGCAACTGTTTCAGTCTTAAAATGCACTAATGACTTGTCATTGTCATGGATTGCTTCGGCTCTGCAATCAAGAAACACGAAGTATAGACAATAACAAGAGTAAATAAAGGTTGCTTATAAAACTCTACAGAAGTTAATAGAAGGTTGAACAAAAGATTCCGGAAACATAAAGATGAGAATTCAAAAATGAGAAAAAAATTATATGAACAGTTCAAAAGTTAAATCGATGTATTGACAAATAATCTGATATATAGGTGGCGACTTCGGCTAAACTTAAAACTGGAAACTGAGTCTCTCTTCATTAAGGCCCAAAAATATGTCCCCAAAACAACTATATAGAGGGCAAGATAAAAACGAAATAAAGATGAGGAAATCAATAACATCGTCATAAAATATTGCAAATTAAATCAAAGAATGCACGAACTGGCATAAATAGACTGGGGAATTAATGTACTGGTAACTGTGCAAGCGACTGCATTTTGACTTAAAGAAATGGTGCATGCACAAATTGGAATCTGTCGTAGAGATTTAAATACATAGATTTTGAAAGTCAAACATATTATTCACAACAGAAAATGGAATCTGGTAATCTTAAGGAGAAAGAATAAAATCTGCTGGACATTGACAGACCACAGAATAAATCTGAAAAAGTGAAAAGATAATAACTCGACTTTACCAGGGAAATGGAGAATTCTTTAGAACTGAAGGTAACAATTGCTTAAAAAACGGTTAAAGATTTTTAAAATTAAGGGAAAGGCTAAGACCATCCAGACGGCAGTATTACTGAAAGCAGCTAGAATACTCACTAGAGTGGTGTAATATTTAAAAGATTTGCTGTTGTTTAATCGCCACAGAAAGCCAACAATTACTCCTGATGTGAGCACCCAATGAGTGAATAATAATAATAGTACTACTAGTAGTAATCATTCAACAATGATAAAACAACCATTAAGAATTGTGAATATAAATACTAAATTAGTATTAATGAAGATGTTAGTCGTTTTGGTTATCGCGCCAACTGTTGTGGTAGAAGGAGAAATAATATTAATGCATGTACAAAGCATAACCGATGCTAGTAAATAAAAAAATTAAATTTCCAAGTTACTTCGAAATTCAAACCCAGTTCAGATCAGATGAGGAAATTTAATCATCGTCAACAAGAATGAAATAATAATATCCAATAATAATGTCGCACTTCAAGCATACAACATACCAAACTGTAAAACATTTAGACCTTGCTCGAGATCATAACAATTTCTGGAACAGGAAAGTGACAGTTGTAATTATCATTCTTGGCACGTCTGCATTTCGAAAAGTTACCCCTTGATTGGAAGCATTGGAAACACAAGGAAGTATTGAAACCCCCTAAACGCCAACATTACTAAAATTGACTGAAAAACCGAGAAGAATGATAAAGTAGTGTGGAAACTTACTGTCACTTGATTTTTAATGAACGCTACCAGTTACTACTTTGCTTAACGATTAAAATATGACAATGATTTGTAAGTTACATTTGCTATAAAGATTGTTGCAAAAGCATGATTCACAGTGACTATAATAAATAGATATGAATAAAAACCGGAAGTAGAACAACTGACTAGGATAAACGACAAGAGAGGCATGCTAATAACAATAATAATAGTTCCTGTATGTAGCGTATTAATTTCGTAAAAATGTAGAAAGTGAGAGCAAAGTGGAGGAAAATAGGTTATGGTACAGCTGGATCTCTTTAAAAAACAAAAAAAAAAAACGACTGCACCCAGCTTTGTTGGTTGCATGGATTGAATTACCTTTCGAGCCTTCGCCATTTTTATAAGCATTTTGTGTTCGGTATGTCAAAAGCCGCGCAGAGGCTGGGAAAATTGTCATTACTACCCTGCCCAAGAACCAACCAATTGATATGCGTGTGTCTATGACCGCTTAGTTATTTCATGTGTGTGTGTGTGTGTTAGTGAGTGAGTGAGTGAGTGAGTGAGAGAGAGAGAGAGAGAGAGAGAGAGAGAGAGAGAGCGTGTGTGGTTTTCAGTGTAAAGTAATACTTTGTGTGTATTTGGAAATTTATATATGTGCATTTATATGTCGGCTTGTAACATATTTTCTGTGTGCATTTATTTGTACGTGTTTTTGCAAATGTTTGTGTATATGCGTGTTTGTGTAAGGACGTTTACCGAACATATTAAAAAACAGTGAACAAGCAGTACGAAATAACCCGAATGCAGATTGTGTACCATTCGTGTTATTTCGTACTTTATCGGTGCCTTACATTTGAAAATGGAAGAGTGTCAACCTTAAAACACAATCAGATGTTACTTGAAAACATGTAACCTCGATTAAGCTATGATTTTATGAGTTTTTGCTCTTATGGATTCGCAGTGAGGGTGTACATTTCTCTCTGAGTGTGAGTGCATTTTATTGTCTATATGTGTGCGTGTATGGGGTAACACTTACAAAAGCTTATATTCAAATTGTCAATAGGAATCGTGTATGTGAATGATAGTTGTGATTTATGTCGAGGTTTCTTGTGAAATAAATGAATAAATAAATAAAATCAAAAGTCTTTGTCTTAATTTAAATACAAAATTTGCTATTTTCTGGACAATGTGTTTTCATGAATGTTAATTTTTGATCAAGAAAAACTGAAAGGCAGATTTATTGGACTGTCATCTTCATAAGTTAGTAAGTGCTTTTCGCGTTCATGAGTTTGTTATGTAAGAGACAACGTGGGCGATGGGCGGGCGAGGAAGGAGAACTACGGACACAGCAGGTATTCCTGCGCGTGCGTATTTGTGAGAACATGCGCGTTGCATTTAGTAGGGAACAAGGCAAGTGGGCGAAGGGAAGTACTAGTTGTTAATAATTCTACTACTTGGCCGTATTTTCCCCCAATCGTTGACAAGAATCTGTTTGATGCCGTCGGTTTTGTTGCTAATAAAGAGTCCCGTGAACTTTTCATGTATAGCAACGCGCGTGTGCATTCATGTATACACAAGGGTGCACGTGCTGTCAACTATGGAGGGAAATAAAAGTAAATATACACAGAAGGACCAAAACTATTACACAAACTTTCCTTTTTTTTTTTACACGTTCTAGAGCACGACCTCGTTTTATAGGGATTTTACGTCAAATTAAGTCATCATAGTGAAAGTGACTGACGCAAAATAGCTTTCATTACCTCATTACTCGACGTCAACATGTCGTGATAGTAACAACTCAACATTAAAACGACTGGCGATAGGACAAAAACTGTATGATCTGAATTTATATTTTTTCCAAAGAGTATTAGTTGAAAGTGGTTCAATTCAATTCATATTAAGTAAATGAATGCAAAAAATGACCGAAAAATCTTCCTATATTACGCGTTTCGTTAATTCATCTCATGGGAAATTTGTTTGAATATTTTATAGGTATAACCACGGACTTTCTAAAAACAAGACCAAAAGGAAAAACAAAAGTCGTTTTAAATAACTTACATAACTTCTTTGAACTTAAATTTTGGTTATATTTGAAAGATAATACCCTAAAGCTAATCCGAATTAAAAAAAAATTCCGTATATAAAATTTTTAAATTCCTTTTCTGCATATTCTTTCAATATTCATTGGACCAAAAATTGTAATTGCATTACACTCATAATAATATTGAAAACATTGTTTATATATGTATTTATATTTCTGTATATATATTTGTTATTTGTTGAACAGTCATTCAATTATTTAAATACTGACCTTATGCCTTCCACAAAATTAAAATGTTTGCAGAGTTGTTTCAGGCGACCTCAACAAAGTTCCTTCTGATATGTAAAAATTTATTCAACGATTCCAAACTCCGCTACAGGATTCTTTTCATTTGTAAAAAAGAAAAATAACGTTATGCAAGGACAAATTCTCAAAAAATATTCTTTGAGTTTTATTGAATTATTTTTGGTAAGATGCGGGACGAACTTTTTGTATGTTCCCATTCGATATTACATAATTTTTTTACTGAAATAATATCTCCAGGAATTTTTGTTTATATAACTGTAAAAAAGAATTGGACGTGAAGTAGGGAGCTCGATCATGTTTATTAAATTGACCTTGTGCCAAACATAACCGAACTCACCACAATTTACTCCAGATCAGAAAGTTGGAAAGATAAAAATGTTTCGTTTGTATAAATAAATAAACATTTATTTATGGATCAAAATAACAACTAATTTGTAGAAAGTGAAATTATTAACCGTGAAATGTTCTAAGAGAAAGTATAGTAAGAAGTTTACAGAATTAAGATTTCGTTTGTTGTAGTGAAATTTGATTTATGCAGATAAAGATATAAGTCCATATTTTCGATGTGATTTATCAACTGGGTAGTAGTAATGTATTGTTCCTCTCTTTCTATTGTGGACAGCGTTTAGGTGAGGAGGAAAAGGAGAGATAAAGAAAAAAGCAGTAGAGAAAGTACGAGAATACGAATATAGGTCGCCGGGGGCGCTTGATTTTCCTGCTGCATTAAGCTGAGTTAGGTAATATATATATATATATGTATATATATATATATATATATATATATGACTGACCGAAAACGTGAAATGTGTAGCCAACTCGGATCACGTGGTCGGCTCAAACGTAAACTCACTTTTGGGGGCGGGAAGAAACCTGATACTTAGATTTGTTGTTTTCTCCAAATTGTTTCTCCAAATTGCTCTCTTTTCATTGGTTAGAAAATAATTCACACTTGATCGCGAACTTTTTCCTTGATCTTTTCTCAGCACGGAGGCAATCATTTTTTTCCTATTGGTCAAAAATAGATTTTCATACTACGAAAACAGTGAAGAAAAGGAAGCTTTTTTATTATTTTATACTCACAACTGACAAACATCTCCAAAATTAAAATGTGTACACGAGATATCAAAAGCCTACTCGTATGTTGGTAAAACTGTTAGGGCGCCGCTCCTATTTGACTACAAATGGACTGTTCCCATTGCTATATATGAGCAATGGTGGATTCTCTACAAGAGAGTCGTACCGAGTCACTAGACTGACGACTCTACGACACTGTCAGCTCTCTGCCTTCGGGCGGGGGGCGCTCTCTGCTTCCGAGCAGAGAGCAATAACCCAGTCGTGGTTCCGCCGAAGGGTAGAACCACGATTGGGGAAAAATAGACAGACATTTTTTGGCCCGGCGATATGGCCGGGAATACCCACAATAAAATGGCCATGTGTCACATCCAGCCTTGCGTGGGAAGGCTAGTAAATACAGTCGTACCGAGTCACTAGACTGACGACTCTACGACACTGTCAGCGCTCTGCCTTCGGGTAGAGGGCGCTCTCTGCTTCCGAGCAGAGAGCAATAACCCAGTCGTGGTTCCGCCGAAGGGTAGAAACACGACTGGGCAAAAATAGACAGACATTTTTTGGCCGGGCCATATAGCCCGGAAAGCCCAGCTATAAACTGACCATATGTCATATGTTGCCCTTACTGGGAGGGACGACTAAATAATGAGTCGTAGAGAGTCACAAGCACTTGGCTTTTGCCACTGCTGCTACGACTATGACACTGTCGGCACTCTGCCTTCGAGTAGGGAGCGCTCTCTGCTTCCGAGCAGAGAGCAATAACCCAGTCGTGGTTCCGCCGAAGGGTAGAGGCACGACTGGGCAAAAATAGACAGACATTTTTTGGCCGGGCCATATAGCCCGGAAAGCCCAGATATAAACTGACCATGTGTCATATGTTGCCCTTACTGAGAGGGACAGCTAAATAATGAGTCGTAGAGAGTCACTTGAGAGTCTCTAATGAGTTACTGAAGAGTCAGTGCGAGTCAGTGAAGAGTTAGTCACACTTCCGGTGGCGTACCGGAAGTAATCACGTATACACGCGTCTTACGACGGATTGGACTCTTGTATCTTTCTATTGTAAATATTACTAATCACTTCTGTACATACTAACCGTCTTTCCGCGGAATACAACTTATATTCTGATTCTGTTGTTGAGTTATTCATTTATACTTGGCGACATAACAAAAACATACTCCCAAAAAATATTTCCTTAAAGTTAAAATAAAATCACCTATTCAGCAAAAAAAAAAAAAATTCATTAATGAAAATTTTATATGAATCAGATAATTCCCTGATTTAAGGGAAATATTTTAAAATTGGGGTAGCGATTTCGGAAAAAAAATGGAGGTACCTAAATTGTTTTACAATTTTATATGAGGAGTTGTTGATGCTTTTCAAAAAGAAAGATTCCTTAACAGATTCGCTTACTACGGATGGAAGTCAATAAGAGTAGGTGGATGTAACATCCTTCCAAGCCCTTTTTGATGAGTAATCAAATTATTTTACACATTCATACATGCAAATAGGATGTGCGTTGTGTTGTAATGGATATCGTCTCGGAATGAGAAATTAGAGAGGCTAATTCAAATTCCAATTGAATTCGTTGCATTCACTTACACCCAATTGCCTTGGGAAATAACCACTCTTTACAACGAATGTATGCAGAAGAGCATCTCTGAATTCACAACAAATTGGATCTTGAAGCAGTTTGGCTACAGCAACAGGAAAGAAAAGAATAAGAAATCTTTAAGGATTACAAAAATTAAACAAAAGATTACGAAAAGTTTCCTGGTTTGATGAGCCTCAAATTTTGCTGCAATATTCGGGTGATACGGCCAGAATTCTGCCTTGTATCAATGGCTCAAACTAATGGTATAGAAAATATTTTATTGGCATATATTGGGATCCTTGTTACAAGTGAAAGAGTGTTTAAATACGCCCACCTAAGTATTGTAGCTAATAACGAGCTCCAGTTTGTGACTTACGATGCACCCATCCTTTATCGGACAACACACCGTGTTACGAATAAAACATAGTTGCAGGTTGGTTCGTGGAACACAGCAACGAGTTTTCTATGTTGAATCACTTCTAAAGTCTCTGGATCGCAGTCTCATAGGACTCATTTGGGAAAGAGATGAGAATCTTGAATGTGCAGTCACCCAATCCTAAAAGAATTGCAAAATGTCATAAGAATAGCATTGATTAAAATTTCGAAAGACTACTTCCTGAATTTCGTCGAATCCGTACCAAAAACAATTCTAAAACGGTTCTAAAAGCAAAAGTGGTTCAACTTTATGCTAGAACAGTATACCTAATAAACTGAACAGTAAGAGTATATATATATGTATGTGTCCATATGTATATGTATGTTGTCACTGAGATCAGCACCAAGCAAATGGTGACGGTGTGTTTCACGCTTGACCGTAATCTTCATGGCTTGAGCATTGCGTTTAAGTATGAAACAGACTGTTGCCATTATCTAATAATTAATTAGGAATAAACAATATTTTCTATTTTTATCTTTATTTACACCGTACATTGTGTATTTGTATGACAGAAGGAACATTTTTCCTAAAACTTTTTCTCGGTACTCTGACATTTGATTTACTGACTGAATTGGCAAAATGTGTACAAATTCTTTGATTTTTCTTGGTTCATGTCCATGACTCTTAAATCAATCTCAATGAAAAATGCTCTCACTTTTGTGGAGGTACCTCCACTCATTTTCGATACTTCAATTTTAAATTGAAATTTTTAAAAATAAAAATAAAATTTCTTGAAGCTTTAATTTTAGTTTTAATTGAAAGCTAATTGATTAAATCTACTATTTCTAGTAAGCAAAATACTCTGATGCATTTAACAGATAAATTATTATATTGATTAGAATCTAAAATTTTTCAATTTTGTTTAATCCTTCAATTTTTCGGCCATTTTTAAGCGATCGACACATTTGTAAATAAAAGTTAATTTTCGGTTGTAAAATCTTACAAAAATAAAATTTACATCTGTGACACATTTTTGGAAAATTAGCAAATTTAATGTTAGATTAATCTGATTTACACAAGTATTATTTATAGAATTAAAATTATAATAAAACTATTTCTTAAGCACAGAGTTCAGCTTTCTGACCTTTCCACCGTACGTATTGACAGATTTGACAGAGGCGATATAAGATAAGTGTATGGCGATCACAAATGTCATAATTGTACAAATTTTTTACCTGTAAGTGAAAGAAACCCTGAAACACATGACCCTTTAATTTACACATAGAAATTACCATACAAAAAAAAAAAACTTCAATACACAAAAAAATTAAATATTATTTTTAAAGTAGGAAGGCACAACGTTTTATAAAAAACTTTTTAGTTTTCGATGAGTAAGTATAATGTTCGCTTAATAAGTTTTTAAACTAACCCCAACAAAATTTTGAAGTATTTTTTAAATATTTTTTAAACTTTATAAATTATTATAATTAAAAAAATAATGAAAACATTTTTTTAAAGATTTCATTATTAATCGAAAAAAATTTTCTTCAGGCTATAATGTCCTTAATTTATATTATTTATTCAAGCAACTAAAAAGCTTATCAAATTAAATAATATAGTTATATTGAATTTTTTTTATTTTATTATTGGGAGCAAATTTTCGGAAATAAAGGCAAAAAAAAAAAATAGATTATTTACTTTCCCCAATGAATCCTGCGTTTAACTCATAAAACCAATTTTCCCAACAAAATTTAATTTTTTAAAATTTCATGAATTTCCGTGGAGTACGGTCAGTCAGTCAATCAGTTAAGTGCCATACGTGAAACACGCTTGGGCGATCATGTCTCGAAAGAGACATGATTGACTGGGCAGAAGATTATCCCGCAGTAGGTTGCCATTGCTTTCTGCGGTAGACTGGTTGCCAGCCAAGGCTATAGAACCCAATCTGTCTTGTTATTTAACCCATAACTGGAAGGAGGAGACGGATTAATATCTTTCCCAAGGGTATTTACGCGTAAGTGAAGGCAATGAATTCTGGAATTCGAACTCGGCTCTCCGATTTCTCGTTTCGAGCCGATATCCACTGCACCACAACGCACATCCGGAGTTCGGTAACATATATAAAAATATTTTCACCAAGACTTTTTAAAAATAATAATTTCCAAAATAATTTAATTCATTTGTGAATAGGTCATGAGACTTTTATTAAAATCTGGCAATTATTTGGTTTTTGCAAGAATTTTCAAATTAATATGCTTGTGACCGGATGTCAGTAATGTGATAGAGTTTAGGAAGACTTGATGATATATGTTATGGGGAAACACACCTATTCCTCAGATAATGGACTCTCCCTGCTATATTAATAAGAGTTAACAAGAAGTTCTTGAGAAGTTCTTCAGAAGTTCTTGGAAAGTTCATAGGAATTCAATTCAATTCATAGCCCTATTAAAACCTTCAGTGCGAAAACTACTCCGGAAGAGGAGAGAATACTTGTTTTTTCTCAAGACAAAAGTCGCCGCAACAAAATCGGCGACGACAGAAATTTTGCGAGGTCACGCGGAGTAAGAGAGAAAAATTTTTCTCTCACGCCAAAGAAATGTGGCAAATAAAGATTACCAACATGACAGTTGGCTGAAGAAAATTGCAAAGTTACGAATATTTTGACAACAAGATCTCGAAGTCATAAAACAACATTTTTGATCAGAAGACTTCAAAAAGCGTGGTGTAGCTAAAAAAAGATTGTGGTGATACCGACCGAGCGGTGGACCGGATGTTCGCACCCTCACGACCAGAAATCAAATGACCAAAACTCGTCGGTGCGCATCTGGATTCGCGCAGATGTTCCGGTTGAAAACTAAAAATTAATTAAATATTAAATTTCCAGTTCGCGAGCCTACGCGAATTTTATTTATCGGCCAATGGGAAGCCCAGTATCAAATACGGATGTGAATTTCCAAATGATCTGCTGCGATCCAAAAAGTCGAAATAAAAAGCCGATACAGAAAGCATCGCCAGTCAGACAGACCCACACAGATTGACTCAAGAGAGACAAGAGTAATTAGTATCTCCCTTGACCAAGTCAAGCGGCTTACTATGCTCGCCTCCCTTATCTATCTTTTTATTTCTTCGCTGTCTCAAAAGTACTTACTGACCAAAGGAGCGGATACATCAAAGACATTCCTTACTTACAACGCTCCCACAAGTATTAATTCTCTTTTCAGCATTTTATTGCCATGAACATTTTAACGTCCGTTGGACCCATATTTAAAGGATTACTTTAATTGTAAAAACCTTAATTGATATGTGTATATATAAAATGTTATTTCTCAACTCAATTCGTTTTTCTTGATTTATAATCTTTTTATGACTTATAGTGGGCTATCTACAACGAGGCCAAATTCCGTTAATCTTCAACAATATACAACTGCGCAAAAGAACGCATCCCCACTATAAGATATTTTTGGTAACGAAATTCGCACATGTAAAAAAATAAATAAATATATAGTTGTATTCTCAATATACAGTTGCTCAGTAGGTCACGAATTACGAATTCGTCTGAGACCCCTCAACAACATAAGACGTGGTATAAATTTCTTGAATAAAAATGGAGGAATTTAAAGGTTTATTCCAGGAATTTTTTAAATTCCAGGCGGAACAGCAAGCAAAAATTCTAGAACATCAAAGTACATTCCAGAAGCAAATTCAGCAGGAAATTTTCGACAAGTAGTTAAAAGTTCAACAAAATATGGTACAATGGAATTTCAAAAGAAAATTCTGGATGGTACAATGGAATTTCAAAAGAAAATTCTGGATGTAACTAAGAAAAGGGAAGAAAAAATATTCAAAAATTTTCCACAGAATACAGTTTGGAACTAGATCGAGACTTTGACATACAAGACAGACAAAGAAGTAACTTTTGAGGATTATTACAAAAATACACAGACATGTATGCCGTAGACTGCTATTCGTGGTCAGAAAAAAAGGTGAGACTTCTTCTAAATAAGTTAGGAACGTTTGAACATAGCAAAATTGTGATTTATATTTTACCTAGAAAGACCTGTGATTTAAAGTTTACCGAGGCGGTAAATATATCAACGGAACTTTTCAGCAAGAGAACATTTCTGTTCCACAAGAAGTAGAAATGTTTGAATTTAATGAAGAAGGACGAACAAGATTACATAACATATGCAACAAATGCAAACAAGCATTGCAAAGAATTTAAGCTGGCCGATTTGAGCGCAGACAATTTCAAGTACTTGGTATTCGTTCAGGGCCTCGTATCAGAAAAAGACGCCGAGACGTGAAAAATGGTACTGACGAAATTAGAAAACGTCCGAATTATTACAGTACAGAATTTGGCAGAGCATTGTACAAAACAGGTTAGCGTAAAAAAAGATGCAAAAAAGATTGAACAATCTGGCGTTTCACACATAAGGAAAGTACGGTACAAAGAAGAAAGTCAGTACAAAAAAAGATCATCAAACGAAATTACCAGGAAAAAATAATCAAAAAATTCCGAAACCGTGTTTTGCTTGCGGTGGGTTACACTGGTACAGAGAGTGCAATTTTAGGAACAAAAATGTTTCAACTGCGGAAGAATGGGACATAAAAGCTCGCACTGCAGAGCAAGAAATAAAGACGTAAAAACAAAAAAAGTAAAGTCCAACCAAGTTGAAGAGGGAATAACGAGAAAATTCGTTACAGTCGAGATAAACAACAAAAAGATAAAAATGCAACTCGACACTGGGTCGGATCTGTCTATTATAAATCTAAATACGTGGAAGAAGTTGGGGAAACCAACGTTAATAAAAACGAATAAAATCGCTAGATCAGTGACAGATGAAAAGATACAGTTCATTGGAGAATTTGTCACAAACGTTACAGTAAATAAAAAAACGCGAAAAGTATTTGTCATCGAAGATACCACAAATTTACATGGTACAAATTGGATAAAGGAATTCCAATTATGGGATCTACCAATTAATTCTTTTTGTCATAAGGTCAGTCAGTTAAGTGCTATACGTGATAAACGCTTGGGCGATCATGTCTCGAAAGAGACATGACTGACTGGGCAAAAGATTATCCCGCAGTAGGTTGCTATTGCTTTCTGCGGTAGACTGGTTGCCAATCAAGGCTATAGAACCCAATCTATCCTATTATTTAATCCATAACTGGAGGGAAGAGACGGATTAATACCTTTCCCAAGGGTATTTGTGCGTAAGTGAATGCAAGGAATTCGATTAGGAATTCGAACTCGGCTCCCCGATTTCTCGTTAAGGTAGAAACCTTAAACAACGAGGCAGAAAAACTCATAAGTAAACTAAAGGAAACATTTCCTACTGTTTTCTCGCCAGGTTTCGGAACATGTCCCGAGATGGAGGCAAAATTCTAGTTGAAAGAAAACGCTCAGGCGGTATTTAAAAAGCAAAGAAATGTGCCGTTTGCCTCTATTGAATTGATAGATATGGAATTAGATAGACTTGAGAAAGCCGGTGTACTTGAAAAAGTTCAGTATAGTGAATGGGCGACACCGACAGTATACATAAAAAAAAAAAATACAACCCAGGTGAAAAAATTTATTTCAAAGTCTACATACAGAACAAGTCGTTCTGGGAAATTGGAATAATTGACCAGCGGATCGGCAATATGATGTACCTGGTAAAAGGAGAAAAAATTACGTGCAAGAGGCACATTAAGCAAATCAGAAGACACTTCGGACGTGGTTGACAGCGGTACCACGGAAGAAACGCTGATGGAGTTAATTTATGACACATTCGAATCCAAAACGTAGGCGATATACTATGTTTTTGCTGAGAAAGTGAAGTTTTTTTTTGTTTTTTTTTTCTTCATTCATATTGCCTGTAAAAAAAAATAAAGCTTCATCCCTGCGGAGTAAAATTTAGGAGTGGGGTGTTATGGGGACACACACCTATTCCTCAGATAATGAACTCTCTCTCCTATATTAATAAGAGTTCTTGAGAAGTTCTTGGGAAGTTCATAGGAGTTCAGTAGAACTACTAAGGCAGTTGATATTAGTCGGCAGTTAGCCGAATACTAAGGAGTCAGCTTTCAGTGGAAGATTACAAAGTTCCTCACATTTTGGGTACGTTAAGTCGATTAGCAACCGGCATAACCCGATTATAACCTTCAGTGCGAAAACTACTCCACAACAATATATTAGTCGCAAATTCTCTGAATCCTTTCAAATATTTTTTAGATGTTTAAACTATTTACATTATTCGGACTATTCTCCTCATCTTGGTTGTCATTTGTACGACGTTTCGGCCGTTGTACGCTCCGGTCTTCTTCAGGTGCTAGGTTTTTTGAACCAAACCCTTTATTACGATCAGTGGGGTATATTCTCATTTCTTGTGCAAAGCCTCTTTTGGTACTCATAAGTTATCTCCCTCTGACCCGACTCTGTAAATTGCTTGCTCACCACTGCTTTAGCCTGGTATTGAACTCACAACTCTTTGGGTCAAGTCACTGGAACTAACCAACGTCTATATCCAAACTGGAAGACCTCATTAGAAGTGGCAACTATAGCAATGTAAAGAAAGACCCCACGTTGAAAACGGAACGACAACTCTCGCATATTCTAATCAAGAAAAAGGGTCACTTCCAACTTAAGACATACAGGCAGTTGCCTCAAAGTTACAGCAAGCTACCTCACATGTATGGTCTACCTAAGATTCATAAAGGCTGTATTCTGTCCAGTCCGATTGGAAGCAGCCTAGGTGCGGTGTGTCACCCTCTGAGTCGTTTCCTTGTAGATATAATTGACTTACAATAAGTCACCATTATATGTTCGAAATTCTACCCACTTCGTGGAACTTATCAAGGATACTCGGATGGTAAGCCTGGATGTGGTGAATCTGTTCACCAAGGTACCTACGTTGGAGGCACTATCGGTAGTGAGGGACAGACTGGCCTAGAAGAACGTACCAGTATTCCACTGGATAATCTGATGGAGATGCTGACTTTCTGAACACAAACAACACATTTTGAATTGGGTTCAGACATATATCGGCAGATGAAGGCTTAGCAATGGGCTCGCCACCATCACCATCACTGGCTAACACATACATGGCATTAGAATCCACAGCTAAAGTCAAATAGCTGAGATACGTTGATTACACCTTTCATACTCTGGCCACACCAGGAGAAGGTCCAGATGCTACTGGACCAGGTGAACACAATAAGATTGTCAATACAGATCACTATGGAAAAAGAGAGTGACAACAAACTGGCATTCCTGGATGTGCTAATAACTCGAACAGAGGAGGGGGTTCAAGACATCCGTTTACTGCAAGCTAACATTCACCGGGAAATACCTCAACTTCAACTCTCACCACTCATACAATGTGAAGAGAGGGATCGTCTGCTGCCTGCAACATCGAGTCTCAAGCGGAGACCCAGAGACATACGAACCGGAAATGGTCAGTATAAGCAATACCATACTATGTAACAATTATCCAGAATATATGACAACAACTCGAACGAACATGGAAGGGATAACAGCTCTCAGAAAACGGAGTCAGTCTGCTTACCCTATGTAAAGGAGTTATCGGAGAAAATACAAAGGATCTGTGGTTCATATAACATCAGGACGATCTTCAGAAATGGTTCTACACTTCGCAGCTGCCTTTCCCGAGTAAGACCCCCAAAAGTGGAGGACATGACTAAGAACTGTGTGTACACCATTCCATGTCGCTGTGGAAAAAAAATATAAAGGAGAAACAGGCCGCCTTCTTAAGGTAAGGCTACAAGAACATTACAAGGCAGTAGCACGAGGGGAGATAGAAAAATCAAGCGTAGCTGAACACATATGGAGAGAGAATGAGGATCACTGCCCCTGTGGGATGAAGTTGAAATAATAGATAGAGAACGCCACTGGAAACTACTTAAACTTTAGGAATCAGCACATATGCTAGGCCACAAAAATCTTCTAAGCCGATCAAGAGATGAATACAATATGGCAACCAGTAATACGGAGTGTCATAGAAAATCATTAGTGTCAAAAATTGCAATATGAGCTCTGGTAAAAAATACTAAAAAACATTAACATCAAAAATTGCAATATGCACTCTGGTAAAAAAATGATTACTGAATATTAGGTTTATAAATCCCGGAAAATAAATTATTCTTGTCTTTGAGGACACATGAACCAGTGGCTATAGACGTTGGTTAGTTTCAAAGTTGTGAGTTCAATACCAGGCTACAGCAGTAATGAACAAGTAATTTAGAGAGTCGGGTGAGAGAGAGATAACACATGACTACCAAAAGAGGCTTTGCACAAGGACTGAGAATGATATACCCAAGTGATCGTAATAAAGGGTTCAGTTCGAAATTTCTAGCACCTGAAGAAGCGTACAACGGCCAAAACATCATGCAAATGGAAACCAAGATGAGGACAATAGTCCGAATAATGTAAATAGTCTAAATACTACCTCATCTCAGAAATATAGTCAAATTTCATAGATGTATTTGATTTTCCTTTATTCATGAAGCGACTTACTTGTCTGAATAAATTACCGTTACAATTTGCCGTAACAAATAGATTTCAATAAACACCTGTTAGTAATTTAGTGATTTTGTCATTAATAGGGAACTCGATATTCAATAAATTCTCGATAAATACGCTCTTATTCCATACATGTCTTAGTTCAATTGAATTTGAAGATGAACTAAAAAGGCCTTCAACTTAGGTGCGTTGCCTTTAGTTTTACACAATTTGAAATGTCAAATATTGCTGCATTCTCTCATATCTATTCGACAAAACATAATGTAATTTCATATATTTCATGGTCACATCGCCAGATCTCATCGTTGTAATAATATTTTGTTATATCTTCTTCTTCTTCTATGAGCCCTGTCCTTTCAGGACGTAGGCGATGATGGCCTTCCACGTCTCCCTATCCCTGGTGGCTCTTAGCACGCTTTCTACTGTCATCCACCTGCTCAGGCTCTTCAAATATGTTACCCGCTGCTTTCATTTGTCTCTTTTTCCCTCTATCTGGCCTGTTAGTATCAGGCTCTCCAAGCCCGCCTTCCTCATTGTATGTCCCAGGAATTTTAGCTGTCTCTTCCTGATGCTCAATATTAATTTCCTTTTCGTTTCCATCCTTTCCGAAACCTCATCATTGCTCACATGCTCGGTCCATGATATCAACAGCATTCTTCTGTAGAACCACATTTCAGTTGCTTCAAGTTTTTCCTTCATCTTTGATGATATTGTCAAGCATTCACTGCTATATTGAAGAACTGGCATCACATAGCAATCCAGTACTCTCTTCTTTGTTTCTAGTGAAAGTTTCCTGTCTCTTAATACTTTACTTAGCTTCTGAAACACGTCTTCACCATGCCAATTCGCCTTCGGATCTCTGTGTCATAGTTTCCGTCTTCTGTCAGAACAATCATGGCTTTTCACAATTTTGTTACATAGGCACTTTAAAAATGTCTCATGTTACTACAATAGTGTAATTAACATTAGTAATTACGATAGACCAGGTTCAAAATAAACTGTTTTATGTGAGCTTTCTTTCGATATTATTTAATAATTTAAAAAGCAGTATTCTTTCTTACGGACAACATAAGAATTAATAAAATATAAGAATTTTAGGTAACTCCACTAATTTCCGATACCTAAGGTTTAAATAAGTGGGGAAGGGGGTAACATATATATATATATATATATATATATATATATATAGTGGAACCTGTCGTATGCGACCAGACCTACTGCTATCAAAAACAGGTTGCATACGGCAAGTGGTCGCTCACTAAAGGCTCATAGTCATGACCTATCTACGCCAGGAACGTATATACTACTCATCAGAATGTACATAGAATTTTACTATGTAATCTGGTAATAAATAAATGAAAACATAAGAAAATGGCCTAACTTTAAAGAAATTTATTCAGCATAATTCATTTTAAAATTTTATAAACGTATTTACAACGGTCAACAGGAGACCAAAATATTTATTCACAAAAAATATTTAAGTGGGCTTAAAAAAGTTTACAGCTGCAGTTTTTTTCTTAGAAGTGAGTAATAGCAAAAGAGAATCTACGATAATAAATGGAAAAATAACATACAAAACACTGACAGCGATCATGGGTTGGGGTAGAGAAACAGAGAGATAGAGACAGATATACCCAGATATAAAGAAAGTAGATAAATACACAAAAAAGAACGAAAAAGATAAACATTTTAGAAACGGATATAATTGTGATTTTCCCAATCCCTGAATTTATCCAAGTCAGTACAGTGACTGCGATAAATTCCTTAAACATGTCAAATGCAATACATGTTGTACAAAACAACTGATGTTTTACCGTGAGGTGAACTCAGGCAATGTACATTTCAACAAGAAATAACAGTTTGATACAACACTACAATAACAAAACAATGAGGAAGTGTTCCTGACTTAGATCAAAGCAAAATGAAATAGATTACTCATTTAGTTTCTCCTAATTTAGAACTTCGCTGTGTCCGACCAAAATGGATTTTTTTTAAAGCGGTCGCTTGATCAGTGATTTTCACTCGTTAATGTTAGTCGCTGGTAGCGTTCTGGAGGTGCTCGCTCACTAAGGGTCAATTAACATTAGCAAATCGTCCGTGCATTAAAAAGCTGACAAAGAGAGCGGCATACGGCAGGTTCCCTTGTATATATATGAAAGTGAAAGAACATGTAGATTAAAACCCACTATTCAAGCATTTACTTTTATAAAGAGTGCTCGATACAGAGTAGGGCTTAATATTGTAATAGTTGTTACAATGGTTTATAAAAGCATAATATCACTACACAAAAATTTTCATGTTTAGGAGCAGAAACATGAAAATTTTTGTGTAGTGATACCATACTTTTATAAACCATTGTAACAACTATTACAACACACACACACACACACAGACACACACACACACACACACACACACATATATATATATATATATATATATATATATATATTACCAAGATTTTCTAAAAAGCAAAATTTCTAAAATAATTTATTTTTTTCATGATGATATTCTGTTTTTTCACCGAAAAGTGGAGGTACCTAATACACAGAAAATATAATGAATGCAATTGTGAGCTTATTTAAATATTAACCGGTTATGATACAAATTCTATGAGCATCTAAAATTTGGCTAACTTTTTGTCTTTTATTTACTGTTGATCATACATTTTTCATACTTCTAAAATGTACAAAACCTAAATAAATACTTTAACTGACCCACATACACATCTATCCAATTCAACACAGAAATCCGTTCAACCCCACCCCATAAAACACACAATTTGTTGTTCATGCCACATTCGCTGACATCTAAATACATCTCATTCATTGCCAAATAAATCTACTGTAGACGGCTTGGTGTCTGCCTGGATACAAAATAGTGTTTTGTTGTTGCCAGTTTCGTATTAAAAACAACTGAAAGGAGAAAAAACATTGAAAATGTAAGTAAAGACTGAACAAGGCTTACCATCTACAATTTTCATTTTTTTTTTTTCTTGAGATCATCATTAACGTTAATAACAGGTTATTACACCACCTCAGACTATCTTTAAATGTTAACAGCACGAATTAAAAGAATGCATCGTTTGTGATTCACTTAAGTGCCATACGTGATATATGCTTGGGCGATCATGTCTCGAAAGAAACATGACAGACTGGGGCAGAAACTCTTCTCGCGGTAGGTTGCCATTACTTTCTACGGTAGATTGGCTACCAACCAAGGCTTATAGAACCCAATCTGTCCTGTTATTTAACCTATAGCTGGTGGAGAAACACGGATTAATACCTTTCCCAAGGTTATTTGCGCTCACGTAAATGCAATGAATTCAACTGATTAAATATTAGTTAAACATCCGTAAAAGCGCTTCTTACGCGTGTGTGCGAAATTCGTACATAAGACAGTAAATATAGATTTTTATTGAGTAAAAAACTAGTAAATTTTCTTCAGATTCTGTTCTTGTGTGTCTTAACCTCATCCCAAAATATTACAGATGTGTAGAGCCCCACTCTAAGATGAGCTTAAAAAAATCACTATTAAGTGTTGGTAGAATCGTTAAATACATGAAATATAAAAATGACAATTTTTACATCGCAGGTAAGCGACAATTTATAAATCGTGGGTAAGAGTTTTGAAGAAATATGGAACAGGCTTGTCTCCCAGAGAGTAAAACACTACACCTCCTTGGCCTCACTCTCTCAGCGGACCTCAAGTGAAATGATTATATCGAATTCATTGCTAAATCCACTGCTATGAAAGTCGGTTCTCTGCGCAGGGCCCGGAGGTTTTTCCTGTCTGAATCTATCCTGCACATATATAAATCTACCATCCACCCGTGTATTGAATACTGCTGCCATATCTGGTCGGGTGCCCCTGCTATTCTCCACGGGGTTCTTAACAAAATACAACGGAGAATCTGTAATGTGATCGATACCGACTTGGCACACCGGCTGCAGTCACTTTGACGTGGCTTCCCTGTGCCTCTTCTATAAATACTTTCACGGCTTCTGCTCCGATGAACTTAGATCACTGGTGCCCCCTAGGTACGAATTTGCACGAGATATTAGATTAGCAACTAGGTCCCACCCTTTTACAGTGAAACAGATAAGATGTAACCGCAATTTCTACTCCAATAGTTTCTTTTCTCGCACTCCCCGCCTGTGGAATTCCCTTCCACATACCTGCTTTCCCGACAGCTACAATCTCCAGGTGTTTAAATGTAAGGTCAATAGACACCTCCTAACACACTAACTCACATTAATGACATTTTCTATATCTAACCTCACTTTCTCATCACTTTACTCTATGTAACCTACTGCGCAATAGTGGCAGTGAAATGCCTTGCTCGGGGTGAAATGATTAAAAAAAAAAATTTAAAAGAGGATCCACATTCAAACCTGAAGTGATCACCTCTGATTGGCTAATTTTTTTCTAATAATTTAAGGTACGCTTGTGTAGATATTTTTAGATAGAAAATTTCACCTTAAATTAAAAAGCATTGTTTAGCCTGTCACATGACAAAAAGTAGTATAAATTCTGTAGCGCGAAGCAGAACCCTCTGTGAAAGCTGCAGCTTCAGAAGAAGCAGGCATCACGAATTTTTTCTTGATAAATCGAAATCGAAAAGTACCAATCATCATAACGAGCCCTTTTTCTCATTCAACTATTTTCACGAACCTCGATGAGAAAGTTTTAAAGTTAATTAACAGTTAACATGAACAAGCTTTTCTCTCAGCGAGGAAATCTTAACATACAACAATCAACAATGACCTGCACCAAAAATATCTTCCGTTAAAAACATCTGAACATTGACTTTATTTGAATCAAACTCAGCTTCATTGAAAAAACAATCAAGAACTTTTCTACGAACATAAAACATATGTAAAACATTCCATTTCCAGTTTATGAATGTAACTAAAGGTAGATAACTCTGAATATTCCTTCTTTCATTATTCTGATTTGTTGAAAACAGTCTCATATATTTTGGACAATAATAACAAACAAATAATTTACGAATATTTTATTCAACATGAAAATCTATGAATTGAACTGTTTAACTCTGCATGTTCTTTAAATATTCATTGGACCAAAAACTGTAATTACATTACACAAATAATCCTGTTTGAATATTGTTTATAATTTTCATTAATATTTGTATTTCTGTATGAAAAACTTTGTTATTTGTTGGACAGAGTCATTTGATTACTTGAATATTGACCTTGTGCCTCAAATAGAATTCAAATGTTTGCGGAGTTGTTTCACGCAATCTCAACAAAGTTCCTTCTGTTGTATTAGAATTGATTCAACAATCCTAAACTTTGTAACAAATTGGTGATCCTGACGCTTAAAAAAGAAAAGGGACTAATAAACCCGACGTTTGAAAAGGAAAAAAAGGCACAATAAAAAGAAACCGAAAAATTGCTAATCCTGACATGCGAAAAAAGACAAATTTTTGATTCCGCATTTTAAAAATACCTGAGACAAATTTTTAACCTAGACACGCGAATAGAAAAGTAATTGCTGACTCCGTCATTTCAAGAGAGGCACGAAATAGAAAATAATTCATAACCTCCACGAAGACACAGCCAAAGAAGAAATAAATTAGTTCTCTAACGAACGATGAAAACAATAGCAGGTTGATAATCTCCGTCGTCTCAAGACAGCACTCCATAACCGAAACACCGACAAAAATAAAAAAAAAACAAGTCAAAAATTAACATGGCTGAAAAACCTGAACAGTTTACTGATACAGTAGTAACTTTGAATCTGCCAGCAATTAATAAAAACGTGCAAACTTGGTTCCCGCAGTTAAATGTGATTTTTACAGCAAAAAGAATAACTTCACAGTCGGCCAAATATGCTTACGTTGTTGAAAAGTTCCTGACTGAAGTGACATCAGAAGTTGCTGACTTATTGAGTGACATGACGTATTATACGATTAAGGACGCAATATTGCACCGGACAGGAGAGAAAACTACGTGATTTATTCAATAATATTTTTTTAGGATCTAGCAAGCCCTTGCAACTTCTAAGGAAGTTGCGAAATTTACTGGATGAAATTACGCACAACGCAGATCTTTGCTTCTTTTCCCAACGACCTCGGCCTACAAAAGCTTGAGGAAATTTGCAGATAGAATCACGAAAAATGAGCCAATTGTACCCATTAACAGCGCAATACAAAAACCATCCGTACCGAATCCGACAGAAAATAAGCAATTCCAAGATCTCACGAAAAAACTAGAGCAACTTACAATGCAGATGCAAGAAGTGCAAAGAAAAATGCGAAAAAAAAACGACTTACTTCTGTACCGAGACGTTGGTCTCGACACAGGTCACAGTATCTGTATGCTGGTTCCACTAACGTTTTAAACAACAGGCTCGAAAGTTTCGAAAACCCTGCAAGCATTATAATGAGTTTATTTCCTCACAGAAACGCCAGTATCAGGGAAACGAACGTCTAGCCAATATGCAACTCCGTTACAAATGGTTCTTAAGGCTGAGTGGGAACGTGGCGGCTTTGCGGAGATATTCATTTATTGAATTCTCAGACTACATCCGACAAATATTCACTTTTGCACATAAGGGATTTTGCAGTGTCCTTGCAAGGAGTGAAAATTTTTACGAAGTTCGACATAAAAGCATTTAATCAAATTTCGTTGGAAGAATGACATGCAAAAAGAACTACCGTGACGAACCCATTGGGACTATTTGAGTCCACCTATATGCTATTTGGATTAAGAAATGCACCTCAGTCATTCCAAAGGTTTATTGACGAAGGATGTGCGTTATAGTGTACTGGTTATCGGCTCGAAACGAGAAATCGAGGAGCCGTGTTCGAATTCCAGTTGAATTCCTTGCATTCACTTATGCACTTAAACATTACGGCTTAAAAATTAATGCTGAGAAATGTGAATTCGCGGTCTCCAAGTTAACATTTCAAGGGCATGTGATAAATGAGTTAGGGATAATTCCTTTAGATGATAAAATTACAGCTATAAAAAATTTCCCGCAATCTGCGACACGTTAACAACGACGAAGATTCATAGGCTTGGTTAATTATTACAAACAATTCATCCCACATTGCTCAGAGATTCTAATACCATTAACGAATCTCATACGTAACCAACGAAAACAAATAGCAAAATAATCCTTAGTAGTGAGGAACTGACAACATTTGGTAATGCAAAGGAAATACTGATAAATGATACCAAACTGGCATATGTTCCAGAAGATGATAATGCCAAATTGACTCTATCTACGGACGCGTCCGATGATTCGATTGGAACCGTTTTGCACCTGATATGCAAGGAAAACAAACCTTTGTCATTTTTCTCTGTGACATTGAACAAAACACAAAAGAGATATAGTGCATTCTCGTGTGAGTTATTGGCAATATATGTCTATACGTCACTACATGCACATACTGGAAGGAAGAGACTTTACAATATCTACAGATCACAAGCCACTTATTTATGTATTACATTCGAAGTCGGACAAGCATAACCCCCGAGACATCCCTCAAGTAGACTGTATAGCACAGTTCACTTCGCATATCCAATATTTGCATGGAAGGATAATATCGTAGCAGACATCCTGTCGAGAGCGATTCTTAGTATGATAAATTCAAACCAGTTGGCTTTGGGATATTTGGCTAGCGAACAAAAGAAAAACAACACTATAGATAAAATTAAAAACAATACATCACTAGTATTTGGCAACGCCCAATTCTTTTCAGCACTGAGATTATATTATGCGACATTAGCACAAAATACGTTCGTCCTTACGTACCTCCAAGTATGCGTAAAAAGGTTTTCGCGTACATCCATGCAATTTCTCACTCTGAACTTAATGTAACACTATTTGGAGCCAAAGAGCTAAAAAAAAAACGAAAAAACATACAGATAAACTACATGAAAATTTTTCTGTTTTGTTAGAAAAAGGCGAAATCTCAAAAACTCAAAGAAAGTTCGGAGAGGTAGAGTGCAAAAGAGGCCATGTGGCGAATATAGACAAATGATTAATGAATTGTCTTTTGGTACAAGTTATCAAAACACAGGACCGGATAAAGAGATTTTATACAAGTGAAAAGTTGAAATAATAAAAACTTCTTTGTGATCAGCCGAAAACTGACGGCGAACGAGACTGCACTATAAACAGGGTTGGAAATAAGGATTTCTTTGGGAATTAAGAATTTAGTTAATGACCCTGATAACAAATCGAGAGACATCTGGCAAGTTTCTAACCAGAGTTTTCCTTGCATAGAAGAAATTTTGAAATAATAAGTATTTAATTAATGACTGTAAATAAATGCGACCTGAGACCGACGAATCAAATCAGTTGAAGAAGGACTAGTTGGTAGTGAGCAGAGGTGAATAGCTAAAGAAGGCGAATAATTGGTACACATCTTCGAAGGGTATTAGTGTGAGATATCAATAAAGAGAGGAAGGAGTTGATTTGAGTGGATCGATGTCTATGACTGCTGGTCACGGAAGAGAAAAAAACCCAGTTGAAAAAGATAATTAATCTTCGAAAACCAGAGAACAAAGAGATCTTTATCAGAATTAAGTTATTCTCAGATTTCCCCTGACTGGTCATACTCCACTCTAATTTTGAGTGGAAATCCATATAAACGAAGGCCCGAAGCGGCCAAAAATATTCTTTCTTACATTATTCTGATTTGTGGAAAACAGTCTCATATATTTTGGACTATAATAATAAACAGAGCATTTACGAACATTTTATTTAACAGGAAAATCTTTGAATTGAACTGTTTAACTTGAATTCATTCTTTGGACCAAAAACTGTAATTAAATTACACAAATAATTCTGTTTGAAATATTGTTTATTAATATTTGTATTTCTGTATATTTGTTACAGAGTCGTTACTTGAATATTGGCCTTGTGCTTTACATAGAATTTAAATTATACGGAGTTGTTTTACGGGACCACAACAAAATTCTTTCTGATAAAATATATTTAACGATCCTGAACTCCACAACAGATGTAAAAAAAATCATGTGTTCATTTGATATAGTAGAAACAATCGCTCCCAAAATACAGTTGAGTTGACAATTATTGATCGAAAATTTTAATAACTATTTAGTCATAAACTAAAAAATACTGGTTGTGATTAATCGTTCTTCAAGATCTAACTATTTGACGATAAAATTTTGTGAAATCCCAAGCGAGCGACAAACAGAAATAGAGATTATGATGCAAACGATGATTTTTTTGTGTTTGTTTGCACGAATATCATCTATTTGACTGAATAACTCAGAAAATGTAGTTTTATAGCTTAAAGACGTTTCAGTTATCCAGCATGCATATATGACTGTTCGCAGAGCTGTCTTAACAGCATTATGAGCCCCTGGGTAAACCAATGTGCTGAGCCCCTTGGGTAAACCAGCATGCTAGGGCATCTATGACAACCATTCACGGGAATAAAAAGTAAATGGTTGATAATATCGAACATATTTATTTTATTGTCACTTTAACAAAACTGGTGTTAAATCATTAAAAACATGCTGTACAGTAGCAACTAATCAACATGATAAATATTTAAACAATGCACAAGGCTTAAAAAACAATAATAATCAGTAAACCACACAAATTAGATGGAGCAGTATGAATTTACAACGAAGGATGTGCGGCATTTATTTTCGGATAATTGTTTCATTTTTGGCTTGAAATCAATGGTCTTCAGGAATAGGATATCATTTTCCATGCACATGAGTGATAACAAATTCAAACGATGTTGCCCTACTGTGCTATGAAGCAGATTCTTTTAAAAATAAGTTTCAGTCTTGAAAAAAAAGTTCTCCTGCGCAGTTGATCAACATCATCTGTGATGAACACGGAATTAAAAGTAACTCTCATCTTCACTTTTACAAAAATTCACAATTATGTGTGCAATCCTAATTTTGATAAACAGAAAAAGGATTGGCCCTGTACTGAAAGAAAAAGATGAAATCAAAATTCGCGGTCCGATGTTAAATTAATTTTCTAACCAACGAAAGGAAGTGATTTGCCAAACTGAGAGAAAAGTTAACAAGCCTATGTTAAAATTGTCTTTGGCTATAAAAGCAGAAAGAAAGTCGAAGTCAGTCAGGTGGGAGCAGAGAGACGACGCACTAAAATGTAACTAAAGAAACTTCAAGCCTGACACGGACGTAAGGTCCCGTCACACATTCGTTCTTCTTTCTTGTCTGCTAGTTTCCTTTACCTCTTCTTCTTTCTCACAATTCTCGCTGTCAACAAAGAAGAAGAAAACAACAACAACAAGAAACTTTAACTGACTCCTAAAAATTCACTTCGATAAGTACCATTTTCTTTATTGTCTTACCTTCCTTTTCACATTCTCGACGGCCATAAAAAGGAAAGGAATACAGACTTTGATGAACACCTTCGCTACTTACAACTAGAATTCTGGATTCACTTAATTCCTTACTACTATTTCTCATTGAACATTTAAGTTCTAAAAATTGATGTTATTCTGTTCTGTTAATAAAATTCTACTTTAAACATACAAAATACTTTATTCTTCTTCAAATCCACCTTCTGATGACCTTTTGATAAACCCTTAAGTTGTAGAGAGTTCGATTATGCTTGACACAAGGCCAATTTAATAAACATTCAACCACCTCCCTACCACTTCACATCCATATGGACATTCTCAGTACAATATAAACATTCCGGAATATAGATTTCAAATTGTCCGAAACTATTTTGTTGCACATAGCCGGAAGAATCTCACAACTTTCATCAAGAGAAATGTTGTGCTCGAGATTCTCACATTCATTTAAAAGATCATCATAATTCAGGTCTTTGTGATACATATTAGTTAAATGTTCACACTTTCTCTTTAGTCCTTCAGAAGAAATGGTTCACAATTCACTGAAAAAAGAAAACAGATTTCCAATTTGTGAATAATCCTTTGCACGTCTTTTCAGTTCGACGATTAGAACGTTCAAAGATTAGCTAGTTGCAAAAACCCTGAATTTTTAATAAGTGAAATTCTTCATCCAAATTGGATAAAGAAAGAAATTATTCAACAGAAAATTTAGATTTTCGAACAAACACAAATACAGTTTCATCAAAAAAATATTTAAAGAGAAATATGAATTACTTTCTTTGTGGTTGTTCCGGTGTCTTCTAGGGGAAAAAGGGACATTCTCCGACTTTCTTTTCTATTTGAGAACTAACTCAAATGGAATGGATCTTTCTATTATGACATATATTTTCAACAATTGCAATACGCGTGGCTTGTCGTAGTAATTTCTATTTTTAGTATTTCCAAAACAGGGCTTCTGTAACATAAGTCACTTAATATACAGAGGTTAGCATGGAACCCCTATGGTCGTGTAAACCTCGAGTAAGTGCCTATTGGGCCCATTCGTTAAGACGGATCTCACTGTTCGCAATTAATAAATTTATCGTATTTGCCTCGATATTATTTAGACGAATCAAAGTAGTTCTTAAAATATGAAAAATAAACCCAGTATAATCAGAATCTTTCGCTGTTCTCTTGCTCTTTTTGGGTGACGATGATAAAATTCGTCGACTGCATTTGGAAAGTAATATTGTAGGGACAGTCGGCCAGAGACTGTGAAAGACCACTTAAAACATAGCAGACGTTCCCCGCATTTAAAGATGCAAAGTATTTAACATACATTAAAGGATAAAAAACCCACTGTTTTTGTAATAAGAAAAACGATGTTTATTAATTAAAATATTACATAAATTAAAGATTGAAGTTAAGTGTGAAAAGTTCCTTCCTTTTGCTGGTTTTAAGAGGAAATGTTTTGAAGAAAAAATGTTTTAAAGAAAAAATATTTTGAAGAAAAGTCTACTTGATGTTTTTAATGAGTGCGCGATAGTAGTAAACGTTCATATGTTAAGTTTTTGTTAAAGTCTTTTTTCTTTTGTTGCCGGACAGTTGTGAGGAAGAAGAAAAGTCAAAGTAAAGGAGAGCACGAGAGAGTGATATTTGTGTTGTCTGGTTTTTGCATGTCTAGACTAACGATTACAACTTTCTATTTCTTTATCTTTCGTTGCATGAGGAGAATAAAGAAGGTGACAGGGTCAGATACTGCAGGTCGGCCGGACGCCATCCGGAGGACGGCCGATGGCTCTCTGAAGAGAAACCGCAAAATCACGCGTATTTAATAATTTTGACGACCAAGAATTGGATCAACTTTGAATATATTTTCTGCATTCTGGTTTTTTTCAAAATACGTCATTATGTTTTAAGCTTCCTGTTTCTGCTCTTAGTATCACTACCATATATAAAACTAGAAAGAATGATGAACAGATAAATTTCAAGACATAATAATCCCTCTGATGAAGGTAATTTTTTATGTATGCTATTTTATATTAAGACTGAACACACGTAACTTTGGCTGTAGCCACCGTATTGATGTCAGACACAGAAAGAAAACTACAGGAACTCTTAGACAAAGTAGGAAAGGGAAGCAAGAAGAAAGGACTAACAATTGTAAGAACACAGAATGTATGGCTGACAGTAAGATCGATAGCCAAATATACGAGCTACAAATGGAAAATGCCACACCGAAATTCAAAACCGTATTTTAATAGGCAGTGCCCTTTTAACAGTCGACGCTGCCATTCGATATTTTAGACATCGATTGGAAGGATATATTTTTCACGTTCTTTAGACCATAAACCCCGAATAGGAGTTATTCAAGCTAAAATAGCCGAAAATTACTTGAGAAATAATACATCTTGTCTACAAATTACTAATGACATTCTTCAGAGACACGCCACTTTCAATCTACCTGCAGAGACTATCAAGAAATGTTGCTGTGGCCAGCATCGATTCTGAGTAATTTACAAACATTATCACTACAACGATGTGACAACATTAAATTAAGAAATTAAACAATTTTATTAACACATTGTAGTGTTACCAAACATGCTTATCTAACCTAACCTTGACTCGACTGTAATTTTCATGCATACCAAGTCGATGTTTTTTTTTTTTCATCTCTTGGCATGTTAAGTGGCAGTCCCGCAAGAGGCGCGAAAGTGAATGCAACTTGGTAGTTGGAGTCAATCTCTCAACGCGACAGCATATGTACTTCAAGACCTTTGTCTTCTTTCACGTTTTATCACCGAAGCTAAATCAATGAGGCGAAGCACGAATACACCAATTCACCTTAATACATATTTTCAATGCCTTTAATATGTGTATCTATTTCATTGCTTGAACAAAATTTTGCTTCATGTATCTGTTATATATATATAATGTTTTCTCTCTGGTATACACTCATGACCTTGTCTATTTTTACCCATGACCAAATTGTTAACATATCTCGGGTATTGTAATGCTATATTGGGATTGTTGGTAAGGATTTATTCGCCACCAGCTATTTCAATAATATCCTTGCTGTTATAAAGGATTGCTAGTTCGAGCTTACATTTATTTCTTATGTGTGATGTATCCATTGTATAGATTACGTACCTATTAATATTAGAAGGAATATATTAGATGTTTTACATACACTTTTACGACCTAATGTCTGATATAAAATACATATGGTTTCACAAGTCTGGATAAAGAATTGTTGAGCAAGTTGTTTTTAAACCTACTAAATCACAAGCAGCAGGTTTTTCTGTCCCGGACGACAGATTTGATTACATTTATTTAGATATTACCAGTTCTTTACTACCATGTCAACAATGCTGTTATCTGTTCACATAAATTTTCGAGATGGTTTGAAGCTATACCACTACCTACATACGTGCGGAAACAGTTGTGTTTTTTCACAGGCTGGGTAGCCAGATTCGGTGTTTTTTCTGTGATTATCACCGATAGAGGCAAACAATATGAACATGGTTTATATATATATATATATATATATATATATATATATATATATATATAATTTGTAAACAAGTTATTACGCGACCTAGGTTTCTACCATAAGTGATGTCTTCAGGCGATTTGCAATAACTGATTTTACCGTTTACCTTTTTTTTTCTTTTTTCTTTTTAAGAACGCTCACGTAAAGGTGGTTTTATTTGAATGCTCACGTGCCGGGAAATTTTTGAACGCGCAATTTTAAAAATTGCAAGAAATTATAACGTTTTCATCCATGGTTGTATAAACCTCATAGGTATATTTTAGTATGGTTACACTTAGTCATAATTTCTGTTTTTTCATTCAATAGTTCATTTTTTGTTTGGGAATAGCATAATCGCTAACTTTTCTTCCTGGCACAGTCTACATATTTTGCCACCGTTGTAATTCTTGGCTGTTTTCATTATACTCCATATTAAGCTTGGGTCTTTTCCATATTTTGATTTCAAATTCCACACGTAGCTAGCCAATTTTGTACAGCTTTTTTAAGTTTTCTATTTTGAAAGTAGACTTGTGATTGAACCACCTGGTCTTAAAAGTCTCTTTGATTGATCCCAAATATCTTTTATTTTGACCATTTAAGTCATGTACTTTTGCCTTGTAAATGACTTCTTTTGTATTACAAAGTCCTTGAAGTGGGCATTTATTTTTATCATTGCAGTTTTGTACAATGCTATCTAAATTTCTGGCGTTTTGTTTTTTTATGAAACTATCTAAATTACTAGTACAACTATAACTTAGCTTGATTGTGTTTCTATTGAAAATTTTGTGTAGTTCTGAGCTTTTTGAAAAGTGCCTATCTATCAGTTTAAAAAATATTTGTCTTATTTTAGTCTTTACCTCTAATTAGAGATAAAGACCAAAATAGGACAAATATTTTTTAAAAATTAAAATAATGTAAAACTTTGGTCAAAATTAATTTTAAAATTTAATTACTGAGGGAATGAAATTTTATAACATGACAGAAGTAAGATAATAATTTAAGAAATGTTATGGGATTTATTAATTCATATTTTTAATATCTATTTTTCGATTATTCTTTATTAGTACGAATTGTTATCTTGATGTTATGACATGGTCAGTAACGTTATCTTATTAAACTTTTATAGTACTTTATATTTTACTATAACAGCTCGTAATAAGTGTAAAAAGATACTTAACGAAGCTAAGATGCTGTTTGCTGCCAGAATGAAGCAGCGCATAGCATCCTCTGAGTTCGGAGCCAAAGACTACTGGCGCCTCTGTAAAAGCGTGCTCAACAAGAGTAAGTCCTCAATACCCCCACTAATCAACGAGTTTGAGGTCCTCACCTCCTCAGTGGACAAGGCTGAATGCTTTGCCCGTAGATTCTCGACCAATTCGTGTCTGGATTCATCTGGAGTCCAGACACCCGATTTCCCATCTAGAACTGAGGCCCAATTGAATGACGTCCACATCACGCCCTCGCTGATTTCTAGCATAATATCAAAACTTGTCCCTCACAAAGCGAGTGGTGGGGAAGGAATCCCAATCATAGTCTTGAAGAAATGTGCCCCTGAACTCTCTTCTGTGCTTTCTAAGCTCTACAACCTCTGCCTATCTTCCTCCTGTTTTCCTGCCTGTTGGAAGTCTTCTTCTGTGGTTCCAATATTCAAGAACACTGGGGAATCCTCGGACCCCGCAAATTACCGTCCTATCAGCCTTCTTCCGATCTTCGAGCAAAGAGTTCGAAGCCATTATCAATGCCGAGGTCGTTCAGCATCTCACGGCCCACGGGCTCCTATCGGACAAACAGTATGGCTTCCGCTTCACCAGGTCTACTGCTGATATGCTAACGACCAGTATATATACCAGGCTCTCGACAAGAATGTTGAAGCCCGAACTCTTGCCCTGGATATCTCTAAAGCATTCGACAGAGTATGGCATGACGGCTTCCTACGGAAACTGCGAAGCTACGGCATAACTGGACTTTTGTTGGACTTAATCCAGTCATTCCTCTCCAACCGCACACTGAAGGTGGTTTTAAACGGACATGCCTCCCAGAACTACCCTACAAACGCGGGTGTCCCCCAAGGCTCTATCCTAGGTCCTACGCTCTTTCTAATCTACATCAATGATTTCCCCGATGCCATACGATCACAAGTAGGCATGTGCGCCGACGATACCACAGTATACGCACGCCTCGATCAAAAATCTGATGTTGATGATAAGGCGAACCTCGCGGCTGAGCTTGAAAAGGACTTCCAATCCGTGGTGGATTGGGGTAGGAAATGGCTCGTTAAATTCAATTCTTCCAAAACGAAGCTGCTGTCAATTAACCACCACAGACGATCGCACCTCCCTCCCATTAGCATGGAGCAGGCATGCCTCCCAGGATAAAACACTACGCCTGCTTGGCCTGACACTATCAGCGGACCTCAAGTGGAATGACTACGTCGAATTCATTGCTAAATCCGCTACCATGAAAATTGGCTCTCTGTGCAGGGCCCGGAAATTCTTTCCGCCTGAAAATATCCTGCACTTATATAAATCTACCATCCGCCCGTGTTTTGAATACTGTTGCCACATCTGGTCGGGTGCCCCTGCTATTCTCCTCGGGCTTCTTGACAAAATACAGCGAAGAGTCTGTAATGTGATTGATACCGACTTAGCTGACCGCCTGCAGTCAATCTCTCACCGGCGTGACGTGGCTACCCTGTGCCTCTTCTATAAATACTTTCATGGCTTCTGCTCTGATGAACTTAAATCACTGGTGCCCCCTAGGTGTGAGTTCGCACGAGATACTAGATTGGCAACTAGGTCCCACTCTTTTACAGTGAAACCCATGAAATGTAACCGCAATTTCTACTCCAACAGCTTCTTTTCTCGCACTTCCCGCCTGTGGAATTCCCTTCCGCATGCTTGATTCCCCGACGGCTATAACCTCCAGGAGTTTAAATGTAAGGTCAATAGACACCTCCTAACACACTAACCCTCCCATTCTCTCCAACTCTCCCCCTATGTACATCCTAACTCGTATATTGCCCTGTGTAACCCCCTGCGCTATAGTGGCAGTGGAATGCCTTGCTTGGGGTGACATGATTAAAAACAAAAACAAAAAACAAAAAATTCGTACACACGAAACACGGAAGTGATTGAAAGAATTGTACATTGTCGAAAAAGTTCAAACGTTTTTTTTTCTCTATAAATGGCGAAACTCTTGAAACATCTGACCTTTTAATGATATGGTATTTATGAGATATCATATGGTATTCATATGAGATATCATATGGTATATGGTATTTATGAGATTTCATACTTGAAAAACGAGGAAATTTTACTTAAAAAAATTTAATTATTTAAAAAAATCCTTATGCAAAATGATTTGGTGAAGAAATTTAAAAAATGTTTGAATTTTTATTTATCATTATAATTAACAAAGAAAAAATGAAAATATTTCTTGTAAAAAATGAATTATTTTTCTTCAGAATATGATATCTTTTATATATATTATTTATAAAAGCATTTAAAAGCTTATCTAAATTTAAAAAAATAGCGTAGTTTTAATGCATTTTTTATTTTACTATTCGGAGCAGAGTTTTGGATACACGACTACTTTTTGAAAAAAAAATTAGATGATTTACTTAGAGTCCTGCATTTAATTAATCGATCAAAATTCATGGGCATTATTGAATTTCTAGAAGTTTCATGAAATTAACTAAGGGGGAGTAACAAATGTAAAAAATATATATTTTACAAAGATTTTCTAAAAATAGTAATTGGAAAATAATTTTATTTATTTGTAAATAAGTTCTGAAAGTTTCATTAAAATCAAACAATTATTTGATTTTTGCCAGAATTTCCAAATTAATGTGTCTTTCACCGCCAAAAAATGAGTTGCGTAATATTACGTTTGCCATAGTAATAAACTCTGGTAAAAATCTGGTCACTCGCTGACGAAAACAAGAAAAAACAAGATTTTTAACAAAACATTCGAACATGTTAGAAAAAAATTGTTTTTTTTTTAATAATGAAAAATAATTTGATCCTTTTTTAAATAATAACATAAATATTTTCACGATAAAAATGTGTTTCTATTAAGTTTTGGGCCTTTTAACAGTATGTTATGCTGATTTTTCAGTGAATGAGTGAAAGTATCTATTCTTATATTATTTGGTTTGAGTACAGTGTTCATTGACCAAATTAATTCATAGTACGATAGTCTATCTTCAAGAAGATCTGATTATTAAAACAAAAAATTCCCTGGGTACGAAATTTTTCTTGATAAACTCTCTTCCATGATAAAAAAAAACATAACTACACTAACTAGAAACACCAAATATGCGACATATATTCGTACTTATTTAAATAATAGTACCCATATGTTAACAAAAGACAACGCTACCAAGCAACCTTTCATACAGAGATTCATTCTATAATGTTATTGTTAAAAATCAACATCCCACTTTGTAGATAGATTAAATCTTAAAAATGTGGACAATACACTAAATAACACGTCAAACAACTCTTCAGTTACTTGCAGTAATATATTGTAAGTCAGAGACATCAAAAATGGTAGACACAGCTATATATTTCGATTTTTGAGATCAGTATCATGAGAGGGCGTGATATATTCAACAGATAGAAGATTCAGAGATTCTTTCGATTTTTAATAGCTATGCAGAAGTTTATGCCTGCCAAAAACCGGAATTTTATGAGTGACGCGTGCAGCTCGAAATAAAATGAAAAAGAAACGCAATTTTTTTTAAAACTAAAAATAACATTGACACGTAATCGACATTTGCTGCTAAAGACTCATCCCAATTGTGTCATCCTCCAAACTATGCCGTTTTAAACGATGATTCAACTTTAACTTCCTGCCAGCACCTAAATGTGTATCGGTTTATCTCCCGAGATAATGTTAGCGCCCTGTTTGGTCAAAATTCAATCCTTTAGTGCTAAAGCTAGAGTGATCTCTCCTGGGAGCATATCTGGGTGATGGTATATGGAAACCATGCGCCGCCCAGGCCACATGACCACCTACTCTCGGTCGTACCGGCAAGATCCTAAAGAATACAAGCCATTATGTTTGGGACCGGCTTGGCAGCACGAGATGCCCTACGTTTGTATTGACAGCTAACCACCTTCAGGGTTCTAGTCTACATTTACTTTCATAGGCTTTTCTGCGTTTTTTTATGGCTGCAAGGCAGAGGAGGTTTATAAGGGTTTTCATTTCCATACATGCTTTCAGGGGCTAGCGAGATACATCAACTCGAGCTGTTCGTTATGAGGCGCCAATCGTCCGACATTGCCGTTTATCTGGCTTGGAGCCTGACAGTTTTCGGAGGCTATTTGAGATGCATACCATTGGAGTATTTCATAGATAATGAGAGCTTGTTCCCACTACCACCCCGGCTATGGCAACCTTTGGAACATATGTAATGTACATATGTAAACATTACATACATTACGCGTTTTAGATTATTTTGTTTTGCATCTATTTTTAAGTGCCCATTTTTAGTTTTAACTTATCTCTTCGGTGTTGTCACTAGCACAGGGTCAAATAAATATGCTTGTAATCATTTCGCATGAGTTTTGCATTTTCTCATACAAAATTGTTCTAATCTTCTAGCGAGAACCTAGCATCTTTCGTTTAATATGTTAATTTATTTCAAACAATAAAAATCTAAGACGTGTAGCTCCTTTCCGACTTATATTGTTATTTCTACTTGCTAAACATACTTCAGTTAGTTAAGTGGCATTCATGATAAACACTTGGATCGTCATGTCTTTTTTGATCAATGATCGACTAGGAAGATTTTCCCGCAGTAGGTTGCCATTTCTTTCTGCGATAAACCAAGACTATAGAACCGAATCTATTTTGCAATTCAACCCATAGATGGAGGGAGAAGAGAAGGGTTAATACATTTCCCTGGGATATTTACGCGTAAGTGAATGCAATGAATTCAACTGGGATGCGAACTCGTCTCCATTTCTCATTCCGAGCCGATATTCATTGCACACCTACTTATTCTTCAAATCTGAAATAGACACTGTTTGCCAAATTCACTGCTATATGTGGACAAGGGAGATGTACTAATAAAACGGATGAGTTTTCTCACAGTACCAAAAAATTTATCAACAGATATAACACATCACTCAATAAATCCCGGGCCTAAATAATAAAACAACTACTTTCAGGCAAAATTCAAATTTATTCATCAACGTAGTCTCCTTCTAGGGTGCAACACTGATTCCAACGCTTCTCTAACAATTTGACTTTTTGTAGAAGATTTGTCTTTGGCATCAAAATACGCCCCAGTTTCCGACATCACTTCTTAATTGGAGTCAAATCTCTTTCCCTGGAGCATTTTTTGAGGTCTGCAAACAGCCAGTAGTTGTTTGGGGCCAGATCTGAAGAACAGGGTAGATGTGAATGAAATTCTAAGTGGAATTCGTGTAGTTTTGTCATCGTTACAATAGACTTGTGACACGGTGCCTTGTCTTGGTGAAAAATCACACTTCTCTTCATTTGTGGCCGGTGTTTTCTTTTTTGGCGATTTCTTCCTTCAAACTCAGCAGTAATACTACATAATATTCGTTATTGATGGTTCTTCATTTCTCAAGGTAATCGATGAACAAAATACCTTGCGCATCTCAAAATACGGAGGCCAAAATCTTGCCTGTTGATATTTGCCTCTTTGGTAGCTTTGGACGACTTTCACTTGTGCTATCCACTCAGATGACTGCCGATTTGACTCCGGAGTGAATTTGTAGATTCATGTTTCATTCATTGTCACATATTTACTCAAAAACTCCTTCTTGTTGCGTTAAAACAGTTGCAAACAATGCTCTCAATCGTCGACACGTTGTTGTTTTCATCGACTGTGAGTAAACGCAGCACCCAATTCGATTACAGCTTTCTCGTTGACAAATATTCATACAAAATGGTAAATGCACTGCCTTCTGATATGCTCAGATCTTTTGCTATCTCACGCAACTTCAATTTACGATCAGCCAAAACGAGTTTGTGTATCTTATTTATTTATTTATTTATTGACAACTACCGATTTTGGGTGACCTGAGCGTTCAGCATCATTTGTGTCTGTACGACCGCATTTAAAGTCAGCATACCACCTTTTAACCGTTATTTCTGACGGCGCAGAGTTCGAATAATACTTATCAAGCCATTGCTTTGCTTGGACAGTATTTTCCACGTCAGAAAGCAATGCTTTATCAACACACGAAATTCAGATTTTTCCAGTGTTTTGAAAATTTGCAACAGTAACTTCACTTAAATATCTGTAATTTGTAAACTAATAATCTGATTGGTTCCAAATTTTATCACATGCCATTTGGAGGTTAGTACTTCATAAAAATCATATGGATTTTTTATTAGTGGCGTCATCTATATGTCAAGCCCGGGACTTATTGAGTGATGTGTTAATATACTTAAATTTCCAATTAGCCCACACTTCAAAATGTTTCTCCAAAATTCGTGTTAATTTTGTATCCCTATGAATATGAAAGATTATAAGGGTCATTTTAGACACATGATTTTTTTTTTCTAAGCGGGAAAATGCCTCTCAAACAAGAAAAAAGATACGTGCTGTGTACGGTAAATATGCTTTACCTAACAGAACTGTACGGAAGTGTTTCTCTATGTTTAAAGTTGTTGACTGTAGCCTTATTGATGAAGACCGCTAAGGCAGACCCACACTACAAATAACGATCAAATCAAGATATTGATTGAGAATAACCCGAATTACACAAGGCAGGAATTGAAAGAAACACTAAATTTATCATAATCCACCATCCATGAGCACTTGGTGAAGCTTGGGTACTCAAATCGCTACATGATCTGAATGAAAATAATTCTTTAGACCGTATTTCTATCTGTGAGTTGCTGTATAAACGCAATGAAAATACGCCTTTCTTTAGCAAATTGTGTACTATGAGTTTCTGCCAAGTAACCAGTCAATTGATTCTGAAAAGTATTGCTTGCGACTGGATGATTTAGAGGTAGCAATTAAAAAAATATCCAGAATTCGCGAGCAGGAAATATGTCGTTTTCCATTAGAATAATGTCAGATCTCACGTTTCTTTCGCAACTCAGTAAAAATTGTTGCAGTTTCGCTGGTATATTAGCCCACCCGTTATATTTACCAGACATTGTTCCTTAGGATTTTCATTTATTCAGGTCCTTGCAAAATAATGTCAGTGGTAAAAGTTTTAATTCTTTGTATAACATATAAAACACCTTACTGAGTTGAAGAAATCAGCAAAATTTTTGGAAGATGGAATCTTTAAGTTGAAAGAAAAATGGGAAAAGGTTGTGCAACAAAATGGTTCATATTTAGTTGAATTAATATTTAATGGCATAATTTTGTTTTGTATTTTAATTTCTTATGAACTTTCCGGACAACCAAATTGATCGTTTAAACCGTTAACTTTCGACGCTCAGCACTAAAAGATGATTCATTTCTTAAACAACTTCGACATCAGTTAAAATGCAAGTCTACTTAATCTTTCCTTTCTTAATGAAGAAAACATTTTGCTTTTCTGCATATAATATACAGAATTATTACCTGTACTTTTCAGTAGCGTTTTAACTGAGAGTCCGAAACATGACTCCTTACATAGAAGCCTGGCTATGTTTAATTTTGCAATATTATTTCTTTCTTGAAGCATGAAAGAATAAAGATTTAATTTACAGATAAAATTTATCATGAGGTTGTTAGTAAAAGCCAAAAATTCGATTTAGAACAACCACATACTGTCGTTTGCTCTCCAGTAAAATACATCAGTTACTTTGAGTACAAGTAGAAATAACAAAATGTGGCATTTAAACAATGTTCCAGTAATATTAAGAACACTGAGAATTAAGAAAAAAATAATAGTGATATACACATTAAACATACCCTAGGAAACCCTTCATCTAGATACAAAAGATTGTTCTCATGAGCCCTGCACATGTATACGTTTTTTAACATAAGATAATTTGGGCTGAACCTGGTAATACTTAACAAATATTCAAGTCTGAGCCTTATAAAATGCTTATTTCGTGTTTAAAATTTGAGAAAGATGAAATTTCACTTTAAAATAAAATTACCTCAAAATGCTTTTCGCTTTATGCTTAATAAAGTTGCCTTTAAAATGTTAACTTCGTTTTATATTTAAAATATGCTTAAGTAGTTAGTATTTCTGGCAATAAAGTCTCTCCAGAGAAGAAAACTGTTTCTGAGTGAGCAAAAAATAAATAAATAAAAAAGGAAACGGGGGACTTATGACCTTTCTTTTATAGTCCTGGATAGAACGAAACTTAGAGGGGGTCTTAACAGACAATGTTTGGCAGTACCCACAGTATGAAATTGCAAATCAGAAAAGCTTTAATTAATATATTCCTAAGACTGTGACCTATTGTATTCTGGTAATCACATAAAAATGAGGAAAACGAATGAACACAGTACAAAGAAAAGTGAACTAAATTAATGAAAGTATCAATAAATCGATACTTAAAAAATGAAGTGTGGCTCACATTGTAATAATAAAGCAGTAATAAAGTTTACTTAACCTTAGTTATTGTTAAGTCAGTCAGTTAGTCAGTCAGTCAGTCAGTTAAGTGATACACGTTTGGGCGATCATGTTTCGAATGAGACATAACTGACTGGGAAGAAGATTATCCCGCAGTAGGTTGCTATTACTTTCTGCGGTAGACTGGTTACCGACCAAAGCTATAGAAACCAATCTATCCTGTTATTCAACCCATTACTGGAGGGAAGAGACTGATTAGTACCTTTCCCAAGGGTATTTGCGCGGAAGTAAATGCAATAAATTCAATTGGAATTCGAACTCGTCTAACCGAGTTCTCGTTCCAAGCCGATATCCTCTGCACCACAACGCAAATTGTTATTGTCAACAATTTACGTAAATGACAATGGAAGAATAATGTAAAATATCCAACTTGAACGTTATAGGTTGATCACCATAAAATTTTCCGTTATCAAGCGCAAAAATGACTTTATGGTAAAAGGAACTGCCCAACATGCGAATTACAAATTGAAGATACCAAAATCAAGCAAGGACAAAAATTTAGATATTTAAGAAGTGTTTTAACAAAGAACGGAAAATGCAACATGAAAAGACGAAGCTGCATTGGGATAGCGAAAATTGCCTTCTAAAAGTTAAGTAAAGCATTAAGAAACAGGAAAATTATGTTAGAAACGAAGAAAAGATTTATATTATATAATGTCGGTGCTTCTATATGGCAGTGAATGCTGGATAATCTTCTCACAGGTGACGAAGAGACTTGAAACAATAGAAATGTTGTTCTGCAGAAGGTTGCTGAGAATACCATGGACTGAACGTGTCAGCAACGAGAACGTTTTAGAGAAAATGAAAACAAAAAGGACACTTATACTCAACATCAAGAAGAGCAAATTGAAATTTCTAGAGCATATATTATGGAAAGACAACGTGCGGAAAGAAGGTTATATTGACATATTGAAGGTAAGATGGACACAGGAAAGCAGCACATAACATACCTAACGACTTTGTGCGAATGGTTGGCAGAAAAGAGATGAGAGGAGAAAGCAAAAAGACTAACTTTACTCTTTAAGTAGGTTACTCACTGTTCCCTGCTTCTTTTGCTTTCAGTATGTCCTTTGAGTGATAAATTCTCTAGGCATTCTTTCTTACAAATTTCAACCGTATATTTTATATTAAATATAAATTTCTTTGTAGTCCCTATTTTCCTTAAAACGTTATCGTTACTCACATGCTCTGTCCAATGTCTTAGCATTCATAGGTAGAACCACATCCCTGTTGCATCAAATCTCTTCTTCATCAGTGAAGATATTGTCTAGTATTCAATGAAATATAAGAGATTTTATATTCTACTTTTTTCAGTACTCATTGATTTGTTTCAAACGACATTTTCCTATCTGTTAATATTTTGCTTTGATTCTAGAAGAAATTTTTCACTATTGTTATTCGCCTTTCAGTTTCTGTGTCACATTTCCATCCGTCTCTTATAGATAATTACATTTTTCACAGGAAGGAAGGATGTATAGAGCTCGATCATTTTTATTAAATTAGCCTTGTGCCAAACATATCCGAACTCCCCACAAGTTAGGAATATAATTATCATAAGTTTGGAGTAATATAAGTGTTTCCTTTGTATCTTTAAATGGAAATTTATTTACAAAACAGAATAACATCACTTTGTAGGAAGTCAAATTATTAACTGTGTAAATATTCAAAGAGAAAGTGTAATTCGGAGTTAAATGTATCCTGAGTTGGCAGGTGTAGCGAAATGTGTGTATGTAGAAAAGGATTAACAGGATAATAATAAAGTCTGTGTTCTTTTCTTTCTTTTTGCGGACGGCGAAAAAGTGAAAAAGAAGATAAAGCAATAAAGGAAAATTGTACTTATCGACGTTAATTTTTTTAGGTGTCAGTTGAAGTATTTCATTGTTGTTGTTGTCTTCTTTCTGTTGACGGCGAGAATGGTTAGGACGAATCAGAAATAAAGGAGAATAGTACTCGAGAAGAAAAGAAAGAACGAATGTGTGTCGACGAGACGTTATGTTCGGTTCAGCAGATTGAAATTCCCTTTGTCACATTGTGGTGGTGTCGTATCTGATCTCTGCTCCCATCTAACTGGTTCCACTTTCTTTCTCTCTATATATATCAAAGGACTTTCTTTCTTTCTTTCTTTTTTTTTTTTTTACACAGGCTTGTTACCTTCTCTGTTTTGTAAATCGCTCCCTCCCATTGGTTAGAAAATAATTAACACTGGATCGCGAAATTTGGCTTCGTCTTTTCCTTCAGTACGGGGTCAGTCCTTTATTTTTATTTATTTATTTTTGCTCCATTCACCATTATTAAAAAATAGGTTTCACACTAGATTGCGAAATTTGTAAACAGTGAAGAGAAGAGAGTTACTTTTAATTTCATATTCACCACAGGTGCATATTCACTTGACAACGGGCTTGTTTACTACGTTAGATAAGGAGTGTTTTCAGTTTCATTGCTGCGTTTACCATCTACACAAGTGTCATCCACATATGCTGTTAAGATTATGTCCGCCGATAATACATCATAGTAGGTTTTCTCGTTCACTTAGGATAGTCTCTTGATATAGGTTAATTAAATCCGGGGAGGAAATACATGCTTGTCTTACTCCTCTTTCTATTTCTGTCTATTCACTAAAGTAGTTCTCTATCTACATGTAACCTGTTTGTTTATCCTACTTTGCTTCGATAAATAACATAAATTTTCCTTGCTTCAAAAGTCAGGGAGACAACAATCAGTGCGCTCTTTTCTTGACACCATTTATATTCTTCATGTCAAGACAACTCACTCAACACACACACACACACACACACACACACACACACACACACACACACACACACACACACACACTATATATATATATATATATATATATATATTAACTTTTCACAATCAATCATCAAGCTACAAATAACTGATTTGAACAACTCTCAAAAATATCTTGTTAAGCAGATATCTGAACCATGTCTTTTCAAATTAGGAGTATGAGTGTATAAGGGTATCAATACTCAAATATTATCGCACTTTAATTCCTACCTTCGATTTATTTCGATTACACTTGTTTGGTTAATATTTGTGTTAATATTTTTATTTCTAACTAAACGCTTGTTAACAAAAACATGACATTATTCACGTCAACTACAAATGGTGAATGGAGCAAAAACTAAGAATACACCCATTTTTAATGAGTTTAGACCTAATTTATTCCATTTTACATAGGATTTCAGATCAAATCTGGAGTTACTAATAAAGACATAACTTTCTCTGCATACGTAACCTCTTTAAAACTATCTAATATCATACAAAATATTTTTGTCGGCTGCAAAATTCTTGTTAGAAAGTAAAGTAACTTCCAACAATGAGCTTTAATACAGTCAAATCAATGTAAAATTCAAAACTTTTATTTATACTCGTATACAAAGAAGGTTTATGTATCAAGGTATGTGCATGTTGATTTGTACGCTGTTATAATTTAACGTCGTGTTATTTGAACCAAAGCTCCTTCTCCAGAGAGCGAGCCTAGATTCTCGTGAATTGTAAAGCGACTGATTGACTTGTTGCTGAAACTTTGTGTTTTCGTGGTTCAAGCTAAACCTTTAGAGAATTTGTGTGTACGTTTCAACACTCAACAGGCTTATCAAATCACACTTTTAAAATGTAAAGTAAGTTTTATTTTAATTCTTAGTTTCCACATTTTTTATGTTAATTGTGAATTTAGGTACTTCCAATAATTCGTGATAACGAAGATTTAAGAAAAATAGAAAACACTTTTTTTTTCTTTTCAGCTTTATTGTTTAGGGTCGTGGAGTATAATTACATAAAATAATAATGCAAACAATTATGTAATTAATAATAAAATATAAATTACTATAAAATTTAATAAGATAACTTTACTGACCATGTCATAAACATCATGATAGCAATTATTATTAATAAAGAATAATATGAAAAATAGATATTAACAATATAAATAAATATAACATTTAATGAATTAACTATTGAGTTATCTCTATTTTGTTATATTATTTACATTATTTGAACTATTTTCCTCATCTTTGTTGCCATTTGTACGATGTTTCGTACAAGGAATGAAAATGATATACCCCAATGCTCGTAATAAAGGGTTCGGATCGAAATTCTTAGCACCTGAAAAAGGCCGGAGCGTACAACAGCTGAAACGTCGTACAAATGGCAACAAAGATGAGGACCATAGTCCGAATATTGTAGTTACTACCTCATCTCAGAAATATAGACAAATACTGTTTTGTTATATTATTTCATTCTGTTTTATTAAATTTTAAAATTAATTTAAAAGAAAATTTTATATTATTTTAATTCTTATTTTTCAGAAAGCATATTCAAATGCTATGAAGCTAAAGTAACTAAAATTCAATAAAATAATAGATAATTGCTGAAAATACTCCTTTATTTGTCATACCCAATCTCTCTATTTCTACACATTTATCTTTAGTCTGTCTGAATTTGTACCTTACATTCTTGTGTGGTTTTCTGTATTCATTTACTAGTCCTGGTATTTGTTGTGGCTTTGTTAAGGCCAGAAATAAAGACACAAAGAAGGAATAGAGTTAACAAATATATTTAACAAAGTCAATAGTACAAGCATATCCCAATGAGAGATTATTAGCGTGACTGTTATTCCGGCTGTAAGAGTTATCTGCTGGAATATATTCCACTCTCACTCTCTGCAAAGCAGAACTGCTGCTTATATATTGTTTGGAAGAGTTCATGTGTCATATGGCTAAGTCACCATAACACCCGCCTCCTAAGTATCAACTTTGCAGGAGTCTTAATATTTTTTCTTTTTAGGATTCATGACTAGAAAATCCGTTATTTTTCTTTTCCTACGTAAACGGTACTGTTCCGGGGCCGCTTGCGGAGTTTGCATATCAAAAGTATCGTAAAGGACATCCATTACTTCTTTTTCTTCTGGGGTGGGGGCGACCGCTGTCAGCATCCTCCGACAGGCGTTTCCTGAATTGATTTAAGTGTCTTTGTGAGTGAACTGGGGATCTGTAATTATATAGACCATATTTCCTACTCTTTTGTCAATTGTATCCATTTTCCAGAAAAATTTATTATCCTGAAACATCTGGAATAAAAATTTTTCTCCGGGTTGATAGCGTTTTCTAGGTGCCGTGTTTGTTCGTCCAGGTTTTATATGTTTGAGAAGTAGCTTGTCAAACACAGACCTGATTTTACGCGCTAACATTACCTCGGCTGGGGATAATGATGATAGTGTGTTGTCGTAGGCCGTTATTTTATATACCTGAAGGAAATATTGTAGATTTTTTTCTGTGGGTGTGCCCCAAACTTTCTTCAGAGCTCTCTTTTAGCGCTTAGCCTGTTCATTTGACCTTGGATGATATGGAGCAATCGTGATATGATTGATCATGAAGGTCTCACAAAAATCCTTAAATTCGCCGGATGTAAATAATCGACTACCCCCAAATCTGACGAACAGTTCGAGTAGGAAACTGATCCCCACTTTTGTAGTGGTATTTCTACATCTAAGAACTTCAGGTCATTTAGAAAACTATCGATTACTATAAGATAGTAGAATCTGTCTAGGGGACCTGCAAAATCTACATGGTCGGTCTGTTTTGGGCCAAGGACTATGTTTCATTGGAAGTGCTTTAGCTGCTAAGGTACAGCCTTTACAGGGTTTTACCATATTTTCGATATCCTTATCCATGTTCGGTCAGTATACATAACTGGGAATAAGGCTTTTCATCCTTGTAACCCCTGGATGACCCGCATTGAAATCTTTCATAATTCTTCTTTTTAGTGTTGTACGAATGACGACTCACTCACTATATAGCAGTACTTCCTCGTATAAAGAAAAAATATCTGAAGTTTGTTTGTCTTTTTGAAGAATTTTGATTTTGGTTTGCCTGATAAACCCACCGTTTAGAGCTTCTCGTTTGATTGGTCGAGGGTTACAAGGAATTCTCTTACTGTGTTGCATAATGTAGTTTTACATTCTCCTTCTGTCCGAAGAGAAGCAATCACAGTGTCTTCAAGAGGTTCTCTGTGCTTTGGAATTAATCTGGACAGCCTGTCGGCATGACAGAGTTTTTTTGGACGGTAAAAACTTCAATTTTAAAGTTATAATTTGAAATAATTATTCCCCATATTTGCTGCATGAACAGGCAGACGTTTTTAGAACCGAAGATTTTCAGTAACGACTTACGGTTTGTCTGCAACGTAGTGTTTACCGTGAATGTACCGGTGAAAATAATCCCTAACGACTCCTCAATTTGGGAGTAACTCTTTTCTACAGGAAGAAGTTTTCTCTACGCATGATGTATTGGTTAATAACATCCATCTGGCATCTTGGGCAGAATACATGCTCCAATGCCATACGAGCTGGAGTCGCTAGCAACTAAAATGTTCAAGTGGGTGAGAAACAAGTCAAGACTTTCTTTATTTTGACAAATGCTTCTTGGCATTCAGGTGTCGACTCCTAGTTCTTGTCTTCTTTCAAAAGTTTGTTTAGCGGAGCACGTAAATTGTGCATATTCGGTATAAACACCTGGTAGTAATTTCCCAACCCTAAAAAACTTTGCAAGGTAGATATATTTTCGGTTCTTACGCCCTCTTTATCGATAATGTGTCCCAAGTATTTAATGTTCTCCATAAAGAAGTCTCATTTGTATTCTTTCAATTTGAACCCGTACTCCTGAATTCTTAAGAAGACTTTATACATATGTTCCTTATGCTGTTCTATATTTTGACTGATCATTAATATGTCGTCCAAATATACAACCGTGAAGTCAAAATCGCTCAGCATAGTGCCCATTATTTGTTGGAAAATTGCTGGCGCAACCCTTACCTCGAACGGTAGACGTTCGAACTTGTACAACCCACGATGGGTGTTGATACATAGCAACTTAGAACATTCTTTCTCCACCGATATTTGAAGATACGCGTCACTGAGGTCGATTTTTGAAAAAGGTTTTTCCCCATTTAGTTTCACGAAAATTTCATCCGGTCTAGGTAAAGCATAATGATAATCTTTGTGTGCCGCATCAGGCCTCGTTTAGAAATTGGCACACACCAGGATCTCGTTTGACTTCTTCTTCGCATAGACGGTCTGTGAAGCCCATTGACTGTACACTATTTTCGATAAGATACTGGTTCTTTCTAGTCTGTCGAGTTCTTATTTATTTTTGGTATAGAGGCAAAAGGTACATTTCGTTTTTTCTTAAACACTGGCTGGATGTCATCTTTTAACTCGAACTTTTCCGTCATCTTATTAGACCGACCAAAGGCTCCAGAAAAAAACTTCCGGAGAATTTCCTTTTAATTTTTTTATTAGGTTATTTGCCTCGTTTTCGAGCTTTTTAGCAAAATGAATTGATTGGCATGTCCCACAACTTAAATTTCTTCTTCCAGTCGGTTTCAAATAAATTTTCTGTATTCTTTAATGCGAATGTCTTTAGTTTTAACGTCCTTCCTTAAAATATTGCATTCGTGATAAGTTCTTCCATAAACTTGATTTTCTCCCCTGTCACGAACTTGGCCATTTTATTTGTTTTAGCAAGGTTGGTTTTACCAACTTTTTCCAAGTGTGTAGATTTATAATTGTTAAATCTGAGCCAGAATTCAACTGTAGTTTAATATTTTATTTAAGATTTGTACTTGCACGTACTTCCTAATGTTTAACCCGTCTTGTTCATCTGATTTTGTGTTTTTACGCAGCTATTATCCTTTTTTCTCGCTCGTATAATAATGTAATAATCTACAACTGAAACACTGGTGAGGAAGCAAATTGTCTAGTTTCTTTTTTTTTTTATTGATTTGATTTAAGGGGAAAAATAAATTGTTTTCTTTTTCTTTTGCGTACTTTTATTATGTGAGTTACGCCAGATTTCTCGATATATTTTGAATCTTGGCGTACGCTTACGAATCTCTGACAGTTCTTCGCTACTTGTTGGAAAGTGAGATTTAGCTCATTTTCCAATTTATTTAGAACTCTACGTAACATTTCGGCGTCTTTAGCTGAAACGAGTCTCTAAACAAATATCAGACACTTGAAATTATTTGCACCCAATTCTGACAGTTTGAAATCGTTGCAATACTTGTTCATGACCAACGCGAACGTAGTGAAATCTTCACTATTCTTTCTGGTTAAATTCATGCACTTTTATCTCTTATGAAAGAGTGAAGTTTTATGACTAAAAAGTTCTGTAAGAAGTTTAACCGTTTCAGTGAATGTCAATTTGCTTGTTTTGCGGGGTAAAATATAATTAAAAAAATGGTGTGCTTTGTGGTGCCGGTTTTTGAAGAAGAAAGCGAACTTTCTTAGATTTCGATTAATTTATGCAATCTGTGGCGTACAAATCCTCGAATCTTCTAAAATAGGAGGCGAAAGTTATATTCTCATCCGGAGAATACGTAACAGTGTCTATTGCGCTCTAGAAATTGTTTTGTGAAACCGCATATTCGTTCTCATTAATTTGTCCCCAGTTTGCCAATTGAAGTAAGTTTCTTTGCTCGTAGAATTTCTTCGAGTTTCTGATGTCTGACTTCAGTTTGTTTTTGAAATACAAGCCGTTCTTTTTTAGCTTGCTTTAGCATTTTAAACCGGTCTTGCTCAGTGTGCTTTTGAATTTCAAGTCGTTCTTTTTGTATATCCAGCTGGGGTTGCTCTATTTGTTTTCTTTTTTTGCTAATCAAGTTGCTTTTCTTGCCATTTAAGTCCCCGTTGATTTTGCTTCTGTTGCCATTAAGCTCCCGTTGGTTTTGCTGTTCAAGTTGGAACTTAAGAAAATCGAGCATCATGGGTTTAAATTCGTCTATGTTATCCGCATCGTTTTGTTTTTAGGATTACTCGAATACAAATTAAATTCAAATGAATACTTTTCTTTGAATAACAAAAACAAAAATGTAGTTTCTTACTCACACGGTAACGAAATAGCAATTAACTGAAAATGAATAACTTTAATTTCTTACTCACTCAGAGAATCATGAGTACTTTTTTTTCTCGAAAAACATGAATTCTCATAGTTTAGTAGCTCGCGTTCAAGTTCATTGTAAATTAATTACATTTTTTTTTGGTTCGGTTTCCTTTTCTAGATTACCAAGTACTGTTGAATAGAACAAAGTGTGACGAAAAATAGAATTCCGTATTTATAATATGGACCAATATTGACAATTTCCAAGCAAGTCTTTTGATTATAATCGAAGATTTCTTTGGGTTTTTGTCAACATTTTCAAGTCAGTTTGTTGCGACATAAAACTGACTGCAGTTTCATCAGCTTTTATAGCGATTTAGAACAGAAATATGAACAAGTAGAGATCATTGCATGAATTGACTTGAGACTGCCAAGCAACACAAAAAACTATCAATTAATCAATCACATTTTCTCAATAATTAAAATATAGAGTAAATGTCTGACATCCTTAAATGAAAAAGTAAGTATATATATATATATATATATATATATATATATATATATATATATATTGTTACGAGGATGCATTTATATACAAAAATAATAATGTCTAAAAAGTTGTAGTAAGACATTCTATTGAGTGTTATTACAAAAAAGTTTTAGCTCAGGAAGTAGTCGAAAAAATAAGAAAATTAGAAATAGAACGTTTAGAAGATGCCAGAATGTTCCAGTAGCGTCGAGAGAATTCGAAAGGTTTTAGAAATATGTAAATTAGGTGTTAGCCCCTATAAAAATAAGTTTTGGGCACGGAGCAGTTAGTTGATAGGAGGATGGATTGACCTCATCAGCTCCGGTTTTGATTCAGGGATGTATATCCAGCCGAATGAATTTCTCAAAGTCGACGACAAAAACTAAAACTTGAAACAGTTGATAAAAGGATGTGCTGACCTCATCAGCACCGGTTTCGATTCAAGGATTCATATCCAGCCGAAAGAATCTCTCTAAGTCGATGACAAACTAAAACTTGAAAGAGTTGTTAAAAGGATTTGCTGTTATATCAACTCCGGTTAAGATTCAAGGATTTATATCTAGCCGAAAGGATCTCACAAAAAATGTCTGAACAACTAAAACCTGAAAGAAAACCTCGTGGAACTATCTGGGTAAATACTTATTTTTGCCTCTTTCATTGACCAAGCCAATAATTAGTCTTTATATACGCATTTAAGGATTTCTAAAAAAAAGTATAGCACTTAACCTCCCCGTCAACTTAACTGGGTAAAGATACTTGACAACTTACTCCCCCCCCCCCCACTCTCCTCGTAACACTTCACTGGACAGTAGTAAACTATACGTTTTCTATTTGATTGCCAAACCGTATATTTGTAAATATTTTTATCAAGTGTTTTTTGAATTAAATATTTATCTGTATTTTAACTCTGAGTTTTGCTCAATCATTTTTTATTATTTCCTTTTGTTACAATTAACACGTAACATAAATGGGGGCTCCTCCGGGATTAAAACGTAACAATATATATAAACTGATAGGGGATGAACAAACAAAGAGTTTTCTTTAGGTGTGTTCGGAAAATCTGAAACAGAATGAACTCTCCGGCAGGGTTCGAAACTGCAAACAACTTTCTGGGAAAAAAATCCTTTCAGATCCGGCCTCTTTACTACTCGACTAGCGTCAGAGTTCTTCTTTATGTGCTATGGTTACTTCCGTAGTCAGCACCTTGTTAGGCTTTGCAGTGAAGGACTGCATTTCTGAATCTCTTGTTGATAGTAATATAATCAATTTGATTCTTAATTTCCCCTCCTGAACTTCTTTTTGTCCATAGAGAAGTTGGGTGCTCTTGGAGCTAGGTATTGTTTATTATCTGGTCATTTGCTGTGCACCATTGCACCCATTTTTAACCACAGCCATTGTGGTGTCCTAGTTCAAAACTGCGACCGTTTCACCTTCTCTCTCTCGACCAACTTTGGCATTCAGATCTCCCATGATAATTCTAATTTCTTGTGCCTTGCCATAATCGAGTATGGAGTAGAAAGATTCTATTTCTTCTTCTCTACTTTGTGTTGTCGGTGCATATACCACTATTACCGATATATTGAGAGGCCTTCCTTTCAGTTTATTTTCTTATTTTAAAGAAACAACTTGAAAATCATTTCAAAAGTATTCTCATGTAACCTTCAAGATTCAACAAAAACTGAAGACCAAAGTTTTTCTTTTTTATGCTTGACCGTTAAAAATAACGAATATCTAATTAAATGCATTATGTTTTTCAATTAGTCGTTTTAGATTCATTTAGTCTTTAATTAACAAACCCAATGTCCTAATTATAGAAATATTTAATTTTCAAGAAATTATATATATGTCATATATATATTGGGGTTGCCTGGAAAGTTCATGCCGATTTTTAAGGAAAATTAAAACAAGTTTAAGCCATTAAATACCAATTTAACTAAATTGGTATTTAATGACAACCCTAACCCTAACCTTTTTCTATTTTTCATTCAACTTAAAGATTCCGTCTTCCCAGAATATCGTTGATTTCTCGGTAAACGACTCGTTAAAGTGTTTTTTATATCAACAAAAGAATTAAAATGTTTTATTATTGAGATATTTTGCAAAAATCTGAATAAATGAAAATCCGAAGAAGCAATGACTGATGAATATGGCGTATTTGGTAACACAACCCAGCCAAGCTGCAACATTTTTTTCCAGGTCGCCAAAGAGACGTGTGGTCTGGCATTATCCTGATGGAAAACAACACCAATTCTGGGCGTTTTTTTTTAATTGTTGCCGTTAATTCGTCTAGATGCAAGCAGTACTTTTCAGAATCAATTGATTGGTTACTTGGTAGAAGCTTATAGTACAGGATTCTTTCCATTTCATCAAATGCACAGCATGATTTTCTTAAGGTGGCTAAAGTTGACTCATGTCCCTTAGCCCAGGATATTTTCCCTGAACATTGTTGTAAATGATCCATTTCTCATCACTTGTTCAATTTGCTTAAAAATAGTGAATTTTCATTGCGTTTTTACAGCAAATCCCAGATAGAATTGTGATCCAAAAGATTGTTTTTACTAAGATTTTGTGGCACCCAAATTTCGTAGCGATTTGAGTACTCAAGCTTAACTATGTGCTCATGGATGGTGGGTTTTGATAAATTTAGTGTTTGTGCCAATTTCTTTTCTGCATTGTATAATGCGGATTATTCTCAATCAATTAATTTAGTCGTCACTGACTAGTGTATTTTGAGTGGCGTCTACCTGAGCCTTCTTCATAAATAAGACTACAATCACCAATTGTAAACTTAGTAAACCGCTTCAATACAGTTCTGTCATCTAAAGCACCTTCACCGTACACAGCCCATATCTTTTTTGTCTTTTCTGTTGCTTACTGTCATTTTTGCCTTTACAGTAATAAAAAGGCATTAAGAGTCTAAAATTCAACTTGTATTGTTCCATATTCACAGAGATGCAAAATTGACACGAATTAAGTAAATTCAAACCGTTTTTTTAAAAGACAGTTTGAAGTGTACTCTATCAACCATATTATATCTGTCAATAAATTTGATGTGTTTGAATATGAACAACTAAAAATTGGCCTGAACTTTCCGGACAACTCAATATATGCATGTGCTTGCGTGCGTATGTGTACTTGTGTGTGTTTGCAGAATGTATAATAGTATACAAACAAAAGTAAAGATGATGAGACAAAGTAGATAATTTTTATGAAAATTTTTTTTATAATATTCTTTGTATACAGATATATGTACAAATATGAAAAATGAAAAAGGCTTTAATATATACACATGTCTGGGTGGATGTATACATATAAAAATGTATATATGTATGTGTGTGTAATGATCAGAATTACTCTGCGTGTTCTCTGCGGAGTCACCATTATGTAGTGATCAGAATTCCTCTGCGGCGTTACCATTCTTGTAGTGAGCCTTGTCTATGTTTGCGAAATGGCCTTGTTTCAAACATAGCCGAGCCCACCACATTTGAAAGTATCAGGAGGATGAACAAAGGATAAACGGTTTTACTTGTATAAATAAGTGTATATTTATTAATCGAGAAAAAGTGATATCAATTTTTGTTGTTTTGAAGCATGTTGGAAAGTCATGCGTAAAATTTTTTATGAATGTTTGTTTTTAAGACTTCAATTTTTTAAAGTCAGATGAAATTTTTCTTTTGTAAAGAAAAGGCAAAATGGTGTCGCTGAGGGTCGTCTTGAGTGTGAACTGAAAGCTGATATGAATTTCCTTTGTTCTTTTATTTTATTTTATTTTAGTTGTCGATATGTGATAAAGAAAAGGAAATAAAGAACGCTGCGTGAAACAGAAGGTGAGAGAGAAAGAAAAACAGGTCACCTAGACGAGACTTCTGGTCAGACTACCCGTAGCACAATGAAGAGAAAATTTAAGCATGTTGACGACCAAGAAAAAGATCAAATATATATTTTGATATATTTTTCTATCTTCTGGTTACTCGATAAATAAGATGCTGCATTAATTTGGTCCTCAACTATGTCCACATATGGCAAAAATATGTAAGCCAATTATTTAATGTAAATAGATTTTCTATTAATTCATGAATATAAATGTTCTTTACATTGGCTGCTGAAAGGGTATAAGGTGTGTGTAAAGTCGGATTTATTAAGCAATCAAATATCGAGAAATCCGACAATATTCCCCATTCTACAAAATTGAAGAAACATTGAAAAATGAAAGTAAACAATGCATGCACCTCTACTCCTGTTCAAAAGAAGAGGGGGTGTATAAACCGGGCGATAGTAGGGTCTATCTACTCAAATTAAGAAAAAAATTACTAAGTTTTAACTTAGTTAAAATCAGAAGTCTTTATAGTCAATATAAGAGTTTTCAAATACCTTCCCTTACAAATTAAAAGGAAAGAAAATAAATAAAATTAACTAACACAAATCTTAACTAGCAAGAAAAAAATAAATTTTTAAAATTTATCCAGCGCTATATGCAAGAAAAGAAAAAAAAAGTGAAATAAAGATAAAAAATACATTTCCAAAATGATAATAATCAGAAAAAGAATCAGACAAGTATACCAGCGACCCATCTCTGCAGCTGTCAGAAATTTAACCGAGTTGAGTGAAACTTTAAATTCATCATGGCAGATTCCATTTCACTTTTATTCAGTTACAATTTCAGTTGGTGACTGGCAAGTGACCTTAGCACATATCCTTGTTAATAAAAACGTGATAAAAAAGGTTTCTCGTTTGTTTATATAAATGTTGAATTTATTTTAACGAGAGAAAATCTCTTTTCTTCGAAATTGATATCATATGAGTTGATTTAAGATGTTTCGAATTTGAAATTATATTTATGTTGAATAAAGTAGGCATAATCTTTCTTCCAGAATGTGTTTTTAAGTTCAATTTTCTTTAAATCATGTGAAATTTTTCTTTTGTAAAGAAAAGGCAAAATGCTGTTGCTGATGTGTCGCCTTGAGTGTGAAATGATAGTGGATAGGAGTTTCTTTTGTTTCTTTTTCTTTTTAGTTTGTTGTCAATATGCGAGAAAGAAAAAGAAATACAGAACGCAGCGTGAAAGAGAAGGCTAGAGGGTAAGAAAATATAGATCGCCCTGACGAAACGTCTAATCAGATGACCCGTAGCATGCTGAAGAGAAAAGCAAAATCACTCGTATTTAAGCATTTTGACGACCAAGAATAAGATCTATATAGATCTTATTCTGTCTTCTGGTTAATCAATGAATAAGATGCATTAAGATGTATTAATTTGGTCTTCGACTATGTCCGCACATGGTAAAAATATGTAAGCCAATTATTTAAAGTGTAGGGATATTCTACCGGTTAATTCGTAAATATAAGTGTTCGTTACATTTGCTGCTGAAAGAGTAAAGGTGTGTGTGTAAAGTTGGATTTATTAAGCAATCAAATATCGAGAAATCCAACGTATGTGTGTGTGTGTGCATGCATGTGTATATGCTTATGTAGATATGTGTATGTGCATACAAAAAACATAATAAAAAGTCCCTGAATTCAAATCCCACAAAACCAAACGGCTGTATTACAGGTATGGATAAAACAAACAAGAACAGAGGCATACAGACTCACCTTCAAGTCTCAAGCCAGGAAGTAATAAGCTAGCTAGAGTAATTAATATGATTTACGATACCAATTTACCCTCAGACAACCCGATGCATTCTCCTATTGCATAATTTTGTTTTGCTTTTAGTCAAACTGATGATGCCAAAGAGAAGAGAACATAAATGTTCTCTGGCGAAACGTGTCTTTGATAAAAATATTCCACTTTGTCCCTTCATCTTCTCTCTCTCTCTCACACACATACACACACACACACACATACATACATATATATATATATATATATATATATATATATATATATATATATATATATATATATTGTGAGTACGAAATTTATAAAACAATAGAAAATCTTTTATTCGGGAGTGTTGCAAGTATAAAATTATTACGTATGTGTGCACTTATAAAACATCATTGTTTTTGGTCTGGTTTCGCAAGGAACATCGCCAGAGTGCTTTGAGCTGTGCGGCCTTTAGTCAATGGGACCGCGAGTAAGAATTTGTGTGCACTAAAATTAATTCACATAATTTTCAGAGGGTGGTGCAAATGATTTTCGGGTACGGGAGCCATGGTGCTTGATTTCGCCAAAACAAATTTATATCACTAACCCAGAACTATATCGTAAACGAAACAATTAATTTGGCCTTTGAACTATCTTCACATCTGAAATAGTTCATAAGTTCTTTCTTTAAAAATATACACCGCCTGTCTTCTAGCAAAGCTAACAAATAAAAATATTTTAACAAATATAGTGAATATAAATCCAATATCTGTTCAAACTATATTTTAATGGAAAATCAAATTTAGGAAAGCACAAAGGTTAATTGCATTTATTTATATATTATAATATTTTTGTGTATCAATATACGAATCCTTTTATGATAAAACAATCTTTGACATAGGTGCTAATATATTGTGCTAATTTCAGATTTACAACGACAATAATTATTAGTTGTTTTTTAGTATTGATCCTCTAAATAAACGATTTTTTTCAGTTGAGATAATTTTTTCTTTGTAATAAAAATTAATTTTAATTCACATGAACGCTGTGATAACGGGAGTGCGAATGTGCATACGCAACTACTATATTCTATTTTCTTCAAAGCTTATTTTGAGGATGATGTACAGACCGATACACTACCGGCCATAATTATTAGGCAACCCCAGTGTTTTAAAAGAATTATGTATTTCATACTGTTTTTTAGTATTTATTGTCAAGAGAATAATTGTAAATGAAAATAGAATGGTTCTTTTGTTAATATTTTACAATAACATGTGCATCAAATGAATTTATAAATATTTAATAATTACCTATATTGCAGTTTCATCAATGAAAGAATAAAGAAAATTTAGGGTGATTCAGACGAGTTCATCTTTGCTTCCTTGCCTTGTAAAACTTTGCAAAGTAATAATAACAAAAGAACCATTCTATTTTCATTTGGCAATAAATACTAAAAATAGTATTAAATACATTATTACTTTTAAAAAAACTGGGATGACTTAATAATTATGGCCGGTAGTGTATATCAACACCGTACTCCTGGAAAGGTTAGCCATATGACACATTACAAATGTCGCTAATCTATGTACAACCTTAATGTTTAGCGTTTGCAAATACCTAATCCATTCACATCCAAGTCTATGCACTGCATCCCAGTTAGAATGAGAAAAAAAAAATCAAATGAATGACAAAATGCAGAATAACATAAAAACACGGATGGGATTGCCATTGCTGTCAAAATGGCAAAACATTATAAACAGGAAGACAAAACAAGTTAGAAAACCAATCCCAGCGGAGGAGAGTTGTTTGGAAAGGATAAGTTGTTTTCAAATCGATTCAAAGAAGATTAGGACAGCGTATGGAATGATTCAGGAATAGCTCAAGTAGATAGAGCTTGTTTGATTTGAATAGACTTCATTGTTTTATTTTAGTATCGGTTATTCCTTTGAATCTCTCTTTCTCTCTCTCTCTCTCTCTACGTGAGTGGGGAGAGAAAAATAAAAACAGAATCATTCGGCAGCTTAATTTGATGCGTATATTCTATGACAATCGCAGCAGACTAGGTACACAAGTACCAAATTGATGGTTTAGATAAATTGATCTACCCTAAAATTAAGTTACATTTTAATCTCTTCTTAGGAACTCGTATACCTGCATAAAAATTGACCACAACTATCCTGAAGTTTTTTTATTTTTAGGTAAACATTTGTTGGACGTTTGGATGCAGTGTGTGGACGTCTCTCCTTCACGATGCGCGACCTTTGCATTTTTAGCCTTCTGTCGTCTGTCTTCATTTCCATCTATATTAATTGTACGCTGTAACAATTTTATAATTTCTACTACTGGAGTCTTTCTTTCGATATTTGTTGTGGTGTTTAAAATGTCGTGAAATAATTGTTACTTGCTTGGAAATGGCTACTTTATAATGAATATGGTCAGTAGATAGGCCCCAGAGAAACGTACTATGTACTATCTTGTTTCTGATTGGCTAGAAAAGAATATTCATCAATCATGTGGTATGTTCCCAACTACGTCATCAAGATTCATATTTTCTTCTTTTTTTTTTTTTTAAATAAGTTCTATAAGCTGTTTTTATGCTTCAGTAAACAACAATTGTTTTCCTTATAATTTAAATTTAATTTTTGTCGGCTATTGAGTTGATGCAGAGACAAATACAAACCTAACAGAATATTAACGGTGAACTTGGAAGTAATTTTAATTCCTCATAGAATGATAAACCTTGTTAATAACCCATAAAATATTTAGCTAAGTCGATAACATTTGTAATCTAAAACTGAGCTGACATAGAGATTTCAGTTTTATGTAATCCCTCAGAAATAAAAGATTATGTAAACTATACACAGGCTGGTATATGCATAAACATATATGAAAGTGTTTGTTTGTGTGTGTGTGTGTGCGTATGCATGTGTGAGTGAGCGAAAGAGGGCATACGAGTTTTCATAAAACGAAAAGTGCAAGTGTTTCGGAATACAACATTGTATTGTATGTCTTGTAAGAATTAAGCCATAACAACTAAGTTAGTGTGAAAATGTATAATACATAATCATTAAACAATATACTAACCTGTTTTTATTTCATTTTTCGAAAAAAACACTTTCCAGTAATTTAATCGCCGATTGGTTTACAAGAAAGTGGTTATTGATCTGGTCTTTGATGTACATCTAAAATAATAATTTGACTTTTTTTGGAGTAATGTTTGTTAGATGCAACTGTGTTATCCGGTGAAAGGTATTATTGTACACACGAGCACCGACATGTAAATTTGTATTTATTTTTCCAACAGAGAACATTAAAGATCATTTCCTTAGTGTTGAAAAAAAAAAACTTTGGTTTCTGTTTAAAGATGGTATCTATCTACAAAGCTGGGATCATCTCTCGTGCCACATAATGCTATCTTCACTCACATTTTAACTTGTAACTTTAAACCAGGAAACTATTTCCGCAATATTCGATTGTATAATCTGGTAAGGGTATAGCAAAAACCTGAGGGAGTTCAAAGTAACTGTCTTGTATTATTCACTCGCCCTTGAAATAACCTTTGTTTTCGTCTAGATTTTAATGCTATGTGGCAAAAGTAAATTTACAATTAAAAGGTAACGTATGAACGTCGAGAATGAAACAGATTTTATTCAGAATGAGTTGCTTTCTTTCAATGCACTGCCAAGATATGTAATCGTTGTTTTGTTTTTTTGTGGGGAGTGGCAGAGAATTTGCTGTATTATTGACTCACTTCTTATTTTGACCGTTAATAAAATGATTCTTGCTATTTCTTGACTTCTAATTTATCTCCTAGAAAACATTAGACGATGATCGAAAGTATTCGAATATTACACATTTTCGGAATATAACATAACACATCACTCAATGTCCCGGGTCTAATTAATAAAACAACAACTTTTCGGCAAAATTCAACTTTATACATCAACGTATTCTCCTTCTAGGGTGATACACTGATTCCAACGCCTCTCTAACAATTCGATGCCTTTTTTGTACAACGATTTGTTTTTGGCCTCCAAAAACCCCTTAGTTTCCGATATCACTTCTTCATTAGAGTCAAATCTCTTTGCCTGGAGCATTCTTTTGAGGTATGCAAACAGCTAGTAGTCCCTGGAGACCATATCTAGAGAATAGGGTGGATGGGGAAGCAAGTCCAAGTGCAATTTATGTAGTTTTGCCATTGTTGTGATCGACTTGTGACACGGTGCGTAGTCTTGGTGTAAGATCACCTTCTGCTGTCCACTCAGCTGACTGCCGATTTGAATCTTGAGTGAAGTGGTGGATCCATGTTTTATCTATTGTCACATATTTAAGAAAGAACTCTTTGTTGCGTTGAAACAGTTCCAGACAACGTTGTTGTTTTTGATCTACTGTGAGCAAATGCAGCACCCACTTCGAACACAGCTTTCTCACTGACAAATGTTGATGCACAATGGTGAATACACAGCCTTCTGATATGTTCAACTCCTCTACTATCTTATGCAACTTCAATTTACGATCGGCCAAAACGAGTTTGTGGAATTTTTTGGTGTTTTCCGGGACAATTGCCTGAGCGTTCAGTATCATTTGTGTCTGTATGACCGCGTTTAAAGTCAGCATACCACCTCTTAACCGTTGCTTCCGACGGAGCAGAGACCGAATAACACTTATCAAGCCATTGCTTTGCTTGAACAGCATTTTTCCCATCAGAAAGTAATGTTTTATCAAGGCACCAAATTCAAATTTTTCCATTGTTTTGAAAATTTGCAACAGCAGCTTCACTTAAATAACTGTATTTTGTAAACTAATAATCCGATTGGGCCCAAATTTTGTTACCTGCCATTTTTCATAAAAATCATATGTTTTTTTTTTTTTTTATTAGTGGAGCCATTTATATGTCAGGCCCGGGACATATTGAGTGATGTGTAAATTTTGTGACTTCCTTTACAAGTTACCACCTGATATTAAATGACTTATTCAACACCAGGAAAAATCCACTTAACAGACATTCCTTGACCATTCTCTATCAAAAAAAAAAAAAACATATTTAAGCACACATATGAGCGTACACACACACACACACACACACACATATATATATATATGTATATATATATATATATCCACACAAAATCCCATATATTTGCACAAAGCCTTTAGTCATCTCTATAGATCCGTGTGTATTGTACATCATGTATAAATCAAAAGTCGAATAACAGGATCCGTCTGGTAAATATGTCTTCACTTATTTTGGTTGAAATATAATCAATGAAATTAGCACAAGTTCAGACAAGGTTATCGGTCCAATTTTTCGCACTTACAACTCAAACTGTTTTTCTTCGTAAAATATTAGATACTCACGTGTAAATCAATCAATCGCTGCAAACTGATGTGTTTACCTTATCTATTGGAACCTAAAACATGTATTGGAATTCTTGGACATCAAGTGCGTGCAGTGTTCGATTCATTTGACCAAGGAACATGAATATTTATATAAGATTTTCATGTGACTGCAGTGTTTACTTGGGCACCAAGAAGAAGAATTTCAATCAAAGACAAAAATGTAGATGTAAAGAAGGAAGGCGATATATGACATTACGAGTCACGGATGGACACAGTGGAATGTATGCAATTTTTACAAGTAACCCAATTAGCTACATTCAATAGAAAAATAAAGAAATAAATACTGAAATATGAGCCGGTACAAAGCAACGTAAAATGGGTTTTCAAAACTTAACATTCACTCATGCACAAACATACTTGCAGGGTTACTGTGCAATGTACAAGTATAAACGTAACAAGCTAACAATGAAAAAGAAAACTAATTTCAAAATAGGACCATAGACAGTTCTAAACGATATTCATTATCTGTAAACATCTCCACATGTGCGCGTGCGCACACACACATACACTTATGCATACATCTCAAGTACTTAGTATTTAATTTCAACCTTCTGTGAGAATGGAAAATGGAGGCATCATTAGTTGGTATAAAATCAATATCTTTTCATGTCTATTTTTCGGGTTCATTCATTGATAAAGAAAAAAAAATCTAAGGACCGTGATCCAGAGGAATATTATTCTTGCCTTTCCCAAGAACGCTCTTGTAACGGTGTTTTATTTGAACGTTCACGTGGCAGAGAATTTATGAACGCGCATTGTTTAAATTCAAACGAATTATGACGTTTTTATCCATGGTTGTATGAACCTAAGAGATATTTCTTAGTGTGGATGCATTTTGTCATAATTTCTGTTCTTTCATTTCATACCCAAATAAAGACGAACTGTGAAATGAAAGAACAGAAATTATGACAAAATGCATCCACACTAAGAAATATCTCTTAGTTTCATACAACCATGGATAAAAACGTCATAGTTCGTTTGAATTTAAACAATGCGCGTTCATAAATTCTCTGCCACGTGAACGTTCAAATAAAACACCGTTACAAGAGCGTTCTTAAAAAGAAAAACGGTAAAAGGTAAAATCAGTTATTAAAAAATCGCCCGAAGACACCACTCATGGTAGAAACCAAGGTAGCGAAATAACTCGTTTAAAAATTATATATATATATATATATATATATATATATATATATATGAGATTATAACTATACTTGTGTCGAAAAACCTTCCACGAATCTACGAAGAAGGGAAAAAACGGTTTTAAAAAGAAAGAGCGAAGTACATGAACATCAGTCAAAAGGGTTCGGACCGAGTCAGAACGTAGCCCAAAGAAAAAAAACCGATACGAGTAATCAACTAAGAAAAAGCGCTCAATACTTAGGTAGAGCGGAATAAGTAAAGAATACCTAGTGAGCCAGACAGACCTACCTAGGTTTCACCTAAACGGATCATCAGGGAAAGCTAACAAACGACATATATAAAGGAAATTCAATCAACCCACGTGACCAAGAAAAAAGACACCAAACACAAATAGAGGAAAATTTTATTAAAGAAAACAAATTTAATTTTTAATTTCATATATTTTAAAATATTTTTAAAGATTAGTGAATGCAAAGACGAAAACCAAAAATGATACAAACTCACCATAAGCAAACTTAATCCAAAAGCCAAGGCTTTCTATGCCTGCATTTATTTAATATTTAAGTTTTGGAATTCAATAAATTATTGGTTTGTTTATACGAAGCTATAGCAAGTTTTTCTGCTACACACAACCTGCAAAATTTCTGGTCGGCTTTATATTTAATACATCTCTTTAATACTTTCCATTTCAAAATAGGGTCTATATTATGCCAGTACGCGTATCATCTCTAACTCTTTTCTTGTTTAATCCACTAATAATTTTCTCCAAATTGGGCATATAGCAATAACTAAGTTTTACATTATTTTTGTTAAATATTTTATACAACTTATTGTCTTTACCAAAATTAATAAATTGAAAAATATTTTACCGATTTTGGTTTTTACCGCTAAATTATACGGGGGATTAAACCATAAAATGTTCCTACCTCTATTCTTTCGTTTGTTTCTCTTAGTGTCTGTATATACTAATTTATCTCTATGACCACTCTTAATAAGTGCATCTTGGTACACTTTTTTTATGATTATTGAAGATATCTTTACTAGACGAATTGTTTGATAGTATATAAGAAATACTTTTAGCAATACTCCGCAGACTGTGTGCGGGGTGATTAGATTTAGTGTTTACTAAAGTGTTGAATTATTGATTGATCAATTTAAAAGTGGTGAATTATTTAGACATCACGCTAAATCTTTTGAATGGATCAATATCCCCACATGAAAGAAAACTAAAATCTGCAATATGTAAACACTAAATCGAATCACCCCGCACACATTAGGAAAAACTTGCTATAGCTTCGTATAAACAAACCAATAATTTATTGAATTCCAAAACTTAAATATTAAATAAATGTAGGCATAGAAAACCTTGGCTTTTGGATTAAGTTTGCTTATGGTGGGTTTTTATCACGTTTGGTTTTCGTTTTTTGCTTTCGTCTTTGCATTCACTAATCTTTAAAAATATTTTAAAATATATGAAATTAAATTCGTTTTCTTTAATAACGTTCTCCTCTATTTGTGTTTGGTGTCTTTTTTCTTGGTCACTTGGATTGATTGAATTTCCTTTATACATGTCGTTTGTTTCTTTCCTCGTTTGTTAGCTTTCCCTGATGATCCGTTTAGGTGAAACCTAGCTAGGTATTCTTTACTTATATATATATATATGTTTAAATATTACTTTTAATGGATGCTCGTATTTTTAAAATTAAACAGTATATTTATTATATTTATTTACATCTACTGGCCTGAATAATCAAGAAATCTTGTTAGGAAAATATGCGTCCTCCAGCAAGATTTAAACCTGTGTCTCTGGAGGATGCATATTTTTCTAACTAAATGATTAGCAAAACCTTCAGGGAAAAGTTATCCCCACCCCACAAAGTAAACAGTTTGCTGAGTATATATAAAAATTGCCAACCAATTACTGTTTTTTTGAGTAAATTCAAAAGCCTTCAACTTTGTATCATCTGAAGAGTTTGCAACAAGTCATTATCATTATTATATTCTTTGCTGCTCTGATCAGCATATTAACCCTTTAACACCCCACATACTCAAACCCACCCCGTAAATATTGGTATTCAAAATCCCTCTCATTTTTGTGGTCAAAATCTCATTGTTCGCGTTATTTGTGATTTATGCAGTCATATATTATGGAAAAGTATATATTTGGTGAGTTACGAGTTGATCATTGAGAGCCAATATTTCCGAGTTTAGACATGTTGTATGCTAATGATTTAATCTTGGATATTGTATTTACCACAGTTCGGTCTTTGTATCCTTTGGCTATCTTCATATTTGAATAACTTAAAAATTCCATCTCACCACACACACACCATGTAACATCTTTATCATGATGTTCCATACTACTGGTTTATTCAAGTGGTAACTAAGGGCCAGAATTGGTAGCCTATTTCAAATTGTTTGAGTTTTAGAAATTTGAAGAGAAAAATTAAATGAAACCTTCTCAATAATTTTGTAGTAAATAATATATAAAAGAACAATGAGCTTTTGAAATAGTGAAATTCACCCCAGAAACCACAATCTAATAAAACAATTATGGTATTTAACAGTACAGACCGAAACACAAAATGCACTTAAGTCATCACATTTGCTGTAATTTTTATCTAAATATATTATGCCATCTAACCATCTAGCCCAAGTTCAAAACGAATCAAACAAATCGCAAGTCCAAACTTGAAGATCCAGGGGAACAGAAAGAAATTTCAACATCACGAATTGTAGATCCAATGTCAAAAATTCCAATACATGTAAACGGCTAGAAATCCACTGGACCATCCCAAAGTTTCCGTTAATTCACCTTAGTAACTCAACACTGTTCTTTGGTCATCTCTGCTGTATCCAGGTATTGAACTCACAACTCTTTGGGTCAAGTCACTTTTTAAATTACTCAGTCAGCACTTTTATAAGCAATGTCCTTAGGGAGATCAGAGAGTGAATTTTCAGGACTTATAAACCTAATGGCTTAGTAATCATTTTCTTTTTACCAGAGCTCATAATACATTTGTCATTGTTGTTTTTTTCTAGCTCTCTGTATTACTGGTTCCCATATTGTATTCATTTCTATGCTTGGCCAGCTTAGAAGATTTTTGTGGCTTAATATATGCACTGATTTCTTAAGTTTGCATATTTTCAGAAAAATTCTTTATCCATAGAAGGCATGGCATGTGGAAATAGAAGAATCTACCAGACTAAATAAAGGCTTTAGTTCAAAATTCTATGTATATCACCAGAAGAAAGAGTGTATGATGGCAAAAACATTGTGAAGATGGCAATAAAGATGAGGACAATAGTCTGAATGATATAAATAGTAATAACACATCCAGAAATATAGACAGATAAAATTATTTTAGGCTGAATATAAAAAAATATATAATGTAATGGTGAAATAGACTAGGTTTGTTTATTGTAGTTAAAAATTATTATAAAAAGAAAGTCAGTTAGTTAATAAATAGAAATGGCTTGAATAAATTTGATGTGTAAAACTTTGTACATGTGAGGCTCAGATCTGATGTAAATAGCACCAAAGAATCCTAACCGTTTATGAAAAAAAAAGGAGAGTAAATTTTTTTTTCAAATTAAAAAAAAAATGATCAAGCCTTATGGTCTCAAAACCCACTTAAATAGTTTTCAAAGAAGCGTGATTTAAGAAATTATTGCATTACTGCCCACTGATGATAATCACAGGCAGAATATTTGAAAGGCTCATCCTTTGACAGGCATGAGGCATGTAAGTACTTCAGAGACAAAAAGCTGAAGATTGTATTGAACTGTTTCTTTCATTATCCTTCTGTAACATGTCTCATTAATATATTTATTGTTTGAATTCTATGTTTTGTGAATTTCTTAACCTGGATTCAAAGGAAATTGCTAAATAATATTTGCAGGACAAATGCACTAAGCACAAAATAATACTTTAAATTCTTGCAACAAGATTAATTCTGTGATTTTTTTTTAAAACAAATGGGGAAAGTAAATTATGAACCCAGAGTATCAAATTTCTGTTTCAACAAGGAGCCAATTCATGGTTATTTAAGAAGTAGGGCTTGCCAAAATGAGAAGGGACTTAGAAATCACATACGGAGGTCAGTTGGCTGCTGAGCTATTTGTAGAGGTCAGACCCCCTTTTGCTTTTAAACAATTATTCTAACTGCATGGCTGACTAGTATAGTGTTAGGATCTGTTCCTGAAATCTCCACAATGCTTTTAATTATTTATTCATACCATCAATGTCTGACTGTGCAGGTGAATAATAATGTATTTCCTACTGCATAATATGTACCTCTAATTTGACAAAGAATAATCAGGAAAAAATTATTTAATTGATGGTTCCTCCATATTTGTATTTTTTTTTCATTTTAAAATTTGGATTTTCAATCATAATTCTGAGGTCATCAAAGGATTGGATCATCAAATAGCATTGTTTCAGCATTAGCTTTGTCTACCCCAAACCAATCATCAGAGATAAGATGCTTAATGATTTTTGAAGAAAAAAAGAAGTACACTTTATGCAACAGGAAAATACAGTGTGTATGCATATATACCATAGCTGGTTGCTCGTACCAGCATATGCTAGGGCAACTAGCTCAGACAATTGTGTTTGACACTTGGAACCAACCTGTGGTTTATACTGTAACTATTCTGAGCAGGTCATAGTTAAGGTTCCTGGGAGAGAGCTAATCATCTTGCATGATCAATAGTTTGAACAAAGACACTTAAATCACTCGGTCATGATGCCTTGCAACTTTGTGCTAGCACAACCATTGATAGATTCTGAAGAGTTTCAACTACACAATTTCCCTAAAATGATTAAAGTCAAACAATGGTATGTTTTTCTGACATTTTCCAAAAATGTCACATGATGGGATTACCTCGTCAAGTCAACATTACCTAGGTCAGCTCCTTGATTAATTGATCATAGTGAGATTCAAACCCTGGTCAGAACAGCAACAGTTTAACTACTCAGTCATGTGCCCATTTTGTTGGAGTGAAGGAATACTTTTAGGTCAATTTATTTTTAAAACATTTTTACAGGTTGATAAATAAAAACACAACAAATTTTTGCTATAAAAATTTTTTTTTTTTTTATTACACCATTTTTTGCCAACATGAATTTTGACTTTGTATGTGTCCCCACCTTGTGTAATAATAACTGGATGGATATTTACATGTCATTGATCACAGTAATGCTTCCTAACAAACTAAACAACAACTTTACCCAAATGCTACATTCTAAAAACAGCTTTATAATAAAAAAAAAAATAAAAAATTAGAAAACAAGTAAGTCCAATATAGTCTAAAGCAGAACCAGAAAAATAACTTTTTTATATTTGTACAGATTCTGTTTAAAAAAAGAGATTTTGTAGAAAGACAGTATTGCATAATTTTAAAAAATAGTTTGCAATTTTTAAATAACTACATAAATTTTAATATTTGCTAATTTTTCAAGATAAAGTTAAACCAATAGACATTAAAGTTAAGAAAAAAATAACTATAATATTCAAATTTATCTATATTAATTCAAATTTTTGAATCCATTTCTAATTTCATACAAAAAATTATAAAGCTGAACATAAAAACAGTATGTACTAAAGTAAATTTTATTAAAATGAATTTCTAATAATAAAACTATACTTTGAAGATTTTAGTGGTATATATTGGCATGTAACCAACATCGTCTGTGTGTATGTGTGTTTTTTCAGTATGACAAACAAACATTTAAGGTAAGGTTTATATTCATTACACTTCTGTTTTCTTCTTGTTGAGCAATAAAAAATTGTATTTTTTTTATTCATTTATTTATAGTAAAGGCCAAACTAAATATTCCACCACAATTTTGGAGAAACATGCTAAAGTGGAAGTTTTTTTTTGTTTTTTTAAGCAGTTAAATTCAGGATTTTATGTTTTTAGTAAACCTATGAATGATCATATTCTTATTAAAAGATCTCGGTTTTATTTTGGACATTCTGCAACGTTCATTTTTCAGCCAGTTTTTGCTCAGCTTCATCAGGTTAATAGGAATGAGTTGAAGATTACTCCTTTATCAACTTTGATTGGTTCTGTGAGTAAAGGAAGTAGTTTTTATTTGATAAATTTACTTTTTACTTATCCATTTCCAAAAGAACTCAACATAATGAAGTGACCCAAATGAGACAGATTTTAAAAATATCAAATAGATGAAATAATTTTAGAAAGTAAAATGCAAAATATTCCATGGCAAATTGCTAGAGATAGTTTAATAGTACTTCATTTGGATTGACCCATTTTAAGAATGTATATTGCTTATAGCCAAGTGAGGGCCTTCTATAGTTGGTCTAAGAATAACAGACAGGCAGACTTGTGAACCTGTTATTAATGATACTTAATCCAAACTGTGAAAGAATTAAGAATTGTACCATAAGAAAAATTGTGCATTCAAAAGACAAAGAGTAAAACTTAATAAATAAAAAATTTAAAAAAAACAAAAAACTTCTATTTATATAATTCTGCAGGTATCTCCATGTTATCTTGGAGGGAAAGGATTGCTTTTAGGGAAATACCTGTGAAGCCAAGTGTAAAATATTGTTATAAAAAAAAAAATGCCTTCACACAATTATTTTTATGCAAATCATTATTTAGAATTTTAAGAACCCAAATGAGAAAGAAAAAAAAAAACAGATGAAAGGCAAACAAACAAAATAATGGGGAAGTAATAGTTAAAAAGAAGTTAATTTCTAATACAGAAAACAAAAAGAGTGGTATTTGTAGTTTAGTTAAGGCATCCTTGCTTTAGTGACTAATAAATGATGCTTCAGGGAGTAAGCCATATGAACAAAAGATAACATATTTAATGTGAGCTTTTTAAAATCAGTAAAAGAAAAAAAATTTAAAGTAAAAAGAAGATTTTAAAATTTATTTATATAGAAGTGAATACCAATATCTTAAAAAAAGAAAAATATATGCAAAATCTACCCAAACTGAAGGATAGATGCAAAAACTATCTAAATTTGATGATGGTAAAGTAATGATATTTTATTGTATATTTGAAGAGAAAAATCTCCATGTCAAGTCTTTTTATCCTATGAATGATATGTTAAAAAGCAAATCCCCAGTCTATACTGGATATTTCCTTCAAACTTCCAGGGTTTGATTACATAAAAAATGTATTAAAGTAGAGATATATTGGGAAGAATATATATTCTATGGTTTATCTTAAGATTTTGAATTCTGTGGACTATGTTACAATAAAACAGTTATGCATTAATAAAATATAATAATCCTAAAAAGATTACATAGTGTCTTCATTTAAATCACTCAATCACCTCACAAAAGACTTATCTATTATTCATTCATTTATATCAAGTTAAAATCAAAAAGAATATTCTGATAAAATTTAAAGTTCATACTAATTTCAGACATTGCAGATAGTTTTGACTTCAGATATTTAAAAAGAAATTTAATAAACAGACAAAAAGAAAAATTTGAATGAAACAACTTATCACTATGTGAACCATACATAAGTTTGCTGCACCTTAGGCAACAATGTGGTGTAGCTGATCATCATCAGGTGAGCAGATCTTTTAAGTAATTTTGCATATAGTTTTTGTTATTGATTACTTAGTTATACTGGCCAATAAATAGTCTGTTTAACATCTGGTAACCGAGGTTATCTTTCCTTTGTGTGTCTAACACGAGCATATCATCAGTTGAAAAATGTTATCTATAAATAGCAAAGAAAATGGTACTTAAAGATTTTCCAGTTTACATTTTTTAAATCTTGCTCTTCACTTTTCATTCTTTACATTTTGCCCTTTTTTTATTAACCATTTTAAATATTTTCTTGATTTTTCTGATTTGCTTCTTTTATTTCGGCCAGCCTCCATCTTTTGTTTTAAGTTATGGCAGTGAGGAAAACAAAAGAAAGGAGTGTAAGAGAAAAAAAGAGAAGCACTTATTTTTATATAGGGAATGAGTAAATAAGTGAGAAAAAAAGAAAAAAAGAGAACCAAAATCTGAACTGGTGCTAAAAAGTTCTTGCTCTAACCTATTTCCAAAAATGTGACCAAAGAATTAACCATCAAAATTTCTTTTCTTTATCTTTTTAGATTGACCCAAAAACTTTTCAGCAACCTATTATATTAACTCTTACCCAACAACCCAACTAGTCATTTTCTTTTTTTAATGAATAATGATTATAATACAAATATTGTTATTTATAAATAGTTTAAACAAATTTATTAAGAATTTTTTTTAATTGGCATAAAAAAGTGCAATGCCTATAATTAGTTAAATTTAATTAAAAAAAAAAAAAGCACCATAAAGCATTTTATAAGAGTATGATAATTTTTAGAGGATAATCCAAGAAAAGGATTTTTAGGGATTTTTAAATGAAAACATTTTGTTTAACTTAGATTGGAAGTTTTTTTTAATTTTATCAGTTAACACTGAGTTAATTCAGTTTATTTACTAAATAATGAATATACTCAAATAGTGTAAATTATTTAAAAAGAAAACTGCTTCTGAGCACTATTAAACTAACACTTCTGTATGTTAAAAATCAAAGATAGAAGAAACAAAATTGTGTAAATATGAAAAACTTTAACAGTATTTAGCTATAAGTTTCTTTCTTCCAATTATTTACATCTATTTTTTAACTATTAATATGAATAAAAATGATAATGTCTTGTAATCCAGTATATTTTTTGAAGAAAATACAAAGAAAATTGTTAAACACAAATTCCATAATTCTCAATGAATGAATTAAAAAGTAAATATATAAATTGAAATTTAAAATGCAGTTCATTTTACACAGAGAAAATTTCAAAGTAACTTTAAAAATTTAGAATTTACATTTGAAAATACAATCACAAAGTCAATAACAAATGACAAATTTATAAATCTACTTAAAAAAAATGTATCTATCAAGGAATGATTGCAAATTTCAACCTCAAAATACATAATGAAATCAATAAAGAGTGAAGAATAATCATTAAAATATGAGAAATTGATCAATTTTATAATGTATAATTTATCAAATTAAAGTTTGAAAAATATTAGATCAAAAGCTTTTATCCAGAAAAGAGAACAGAAGAAATTATTTTTTTAATATGGCAAATTTAAAATTGCATTTCTACAATTATGTTTTAAATAGAATCTTTCTGACAGATTAATATGAAATGTTCTTTAACAAAATATGTAAGTCATTTACAAAAATTATCAAAGAAAAATTTAATCTTTCTAACAAATCTAAGAAAGTAATAACATAAAAAAACTTTCAGATTTTTTATGATGTAAGGCAGAAAGCTGATAGCAATTTTGTTTTCTTTAATAAAATTAATTTTCACAAGTGAAGCAACTCCACCTCCTATTTTCAGGCCTATTTGACTTAAACTGCTTATTAACAGAAATTAGTGAGTTCAATAATGAAGTGTATAAAATCCAAAAATTGTTACAAAATCATGTACAGGTTTCATTTTATAAAAATAAGTTACTGTACTTAACCTGGCATTATGGAAGACTTCAATGTTAGTTATCTCTTAACATTTAAGTAATCAAAATATTGTTGACTAACAGCATATACAATCTAATATCAGACTTAGTTTAATAAACTTTAATATTTTTTTTATCTTATTGTCATCTTCAATTATCAATTATGAAGCAGTTACAAAAGCACTGGATTTCCAGAACAATTTGATCTTTAACAGAAAATACTCAATAACATTCATTTAAATAAAAATGCATAGAGTCCCAAAGAGAAAATATACATTATTTTCTCTAATTTGTATTTAAGTCTTTACCTTGACATCTGACAAATCAGGTAGTCATATTGATTCTATTTATAATAGAATGATAAAAATAAATGTAAGAATACTAAAAAAAAGTCTTGTTTAGTTCATTCTAAACAGGAATATTTTGGTAGGAAAATGCCTTTGAAAATATTTAAAAATGAACATTTGCCAAATAAAAGATCCATATAACTTTGCAAAAATGAAGCCTAACAGATGACTATACATAACTATCTGCATTCTAGCATTAATTCATCAGGAAAAACTAATTTAAAAGTTCAGAAGCAATAGAAGGTAAGAACTTTTTTTATAAAAGGTAAAGAGAACTTTTTCATTGGTGCTAACTCAAACACAGGAAAATGAGGTAAATGTTTACTTTTTTTTAAGATATGTATATTCATGAATAAACATTGTTAACTGCTAGTGAATAATGCAGCTTAGAGAACAAAAAACTATTTAGAATATCCCGATGACATGTATTAATCTTTTGCTGTAAGATTGAAATATATAAATAAATGATAATCCATAATTGAATTATAATACTCAAATTAAGAAATTTGCATTCATTAAGAATATAAAATAACTTTTTAGAATATAAGGAAATGAGAAAAAGTGTGTGATTTATTGAAATTATGGTATAAAAGAAAAAGTTAGATTCTTAGATAAATCGGTAGTATTCACAGTAATTCCACCGAAAAAAAAAAAAAACCCAACAAGGACTATAAATCGTAGTTTTTAAGTATCATTTCATATCCTTCAATGCCAATCAGTTTTATTTGCCTTTATTAAAATACTACCAAAATAATAGAACCAAGTATGTTTTACATTATAGAATGGTCTATTTTTCTCTTTATATTGTGTTTCTATAGATTTCTTAAAAAACATGAAAATAGTTAACTCATAGTCAATGTAAATTATTACATCATTTGTTGGAGTTGAAATCTATCATTTTGCATTATGTGTTGTTTTAAGCTGGTTAATTCATCTTTTACAAATGTTCAGTAAGAATAAACAGTTAAAATATATTGCCAAATATGCATTCATATATTGTCATATTTAAAAAGCAATTTGAGATTCTTCATTTATAAACAAGAACGTTTCATTAATGATATCAATAGTTTACTTAATAGAATCTCATGATAATAAGCATTCATAAAACAGTGCTCCCTAGTGTGCATTTTGAGAAGAATCTTTTAGTTGCAATGAAAACAAGTAGAAGCAACATGAGAAATTTTGTTAGCTAAAATTGATATATTAAAAAAAAACAAATAAATAATTAAAGGGAATATAACAGTGGGTTTTGGAGGCATATTGTTTAGAATCATTTTAAATGAGTTAAACTTGTCTTTATTTCAAAGTTCTTTTAAACTAAAAGCAGATCTCTGGAGATCTATCAAATTGCAAAGAAGTTTTCTCTAAATTTCAGAGAGAAACAATCTACAAATACCTCTATTAATTCCAGTTATTGAAGTTTGCTGCTGAACAAATGATATATGAAATGAATAACCAAAAAAAAAAAAAACACCTACTCCAAGTGAAAGAAAAATCTTTCATTTCCCTTATAGTCAATATTCTTCAGAAGATATGGCAGCTAATAAGTAGATATCATAGATCACATATCATAGCCAGCAGTGCTATATAAGCAATAAAATTATGCACATAACTTAGAAGAGAATAATAAATGAAATCATAAAATTTGTAAAATATAACAAAAGAAACATTCATTTTGTAATAAAGATTTCCTTGACTTTCAAAAATTTCAAAAACATCTGTTAATGAAAGAAATCATATGAACTTTAAATGGGAACAATTTATCTTTTACTGAAATGACAGAGAGAAAAAATTCTTAATATTAGTTTGGTTGATTTTCTTTAACTGCATATCAACCTCTTTAGGTTATTTAATGCCAAAATTGAGCAAAAGAAAAAAAAAAATAAGGATTTAAGTGGTATTAGGAATAAACCTTAAAACAAAAATGATATGCTTGAAGAATAAAGTGATAAATTTTGCAATTTTTTGTTTTTGAAAGAACTTATTTCTTCTGTGTCATCTTCTATAAGATGTGATGTCATCATTATCAAAGATTTCTAGACTTCAATAACTTCCTTCCAATACTTTCACTATGTTTCAGATTTTTCAAACAAAGAAATGCCAACGGAGGTACAGACCTTAAAAAAAGTCCATCAAAATTAACATAGTTAATGCTACAGTCATTTTTGGGGGAAAAAAACTGCAAATTATCATAAAAAAATCTATTTTGACTGACTTCTGGGTGTTTCATTGAAAGCTCTAAATCAGGAAATGAGAACTAGTAACAGTCAGTAGTCATATTAAAGCATCGCAGTTCATTAAAAATAAGAATTTTAAATCAGAAATATAATTACTGGTTTGGCTTGTCCAAACACAGCTTTACAATAAACGATCTTCAAAGAGAACACACTTTGACCTAAATGTTATAAATCAAACAAAAAGGCTGAGTTAAACAGTCAAAATAAATTTAAAACAATGATTCACATTTTACTATAATCCAATATTCAAGAAGAAAATATATTTGTGACAAGGAATCAGATAAAAACATTTTGGTTAAGCAATAAGAGCTATTTTTCTTTAAAATGGAAAATATTTTGTATCTTGTCTAACAGTTAAATAGTAAAGTAATCATTAGGGACTGGTACCTGTTAATAGTCTTCAGGTAACAAAATATCCTTATGGCTAGAAGACCTGATGAGATCAGTCTAAGATGCAGGTAGGAAAAGCTACAAAAGATAGGGACAAAACTTAAGTCATAAATGGCAGAGAATAAAAATAAATGTAAGTAATGATAATTAAAAAGAAATACAGCAGAAAAAAAAGGCAAGCAAAGTTTATACAAAATTAAAATATAAAAACTTTGAAGCAACAACAGCAGCAGCAAATCTAAAAAGATTGAAAATTACTTGGATGCCAAATACATTTTCTATTTTCATATCAGTTTTCATCTGAAGTAAAAACAAATTTAAGTACTTCTCAAGAAACATCTTGACAAACATAAAACCTGTCATTTAAGTACTGGACTGCCTGTCTTAGCTGTTCTTATATGTTGGAGAAAAAAGCAGAAACACCCCCCTCCAATCTACCCTTTAAAAAAATAAAACTAAAGATAAGCATTAACTGGTCTCATTGTTCTGGCGACTGGACAGTAGATCTTCCAACCATTGAAGCAAGTCGTCTCCGTCTTCTTAGCCCATTGTTAAGATGAGTGGCACCCCACATCCACAAAGTATCTGGTAGCATTGTCAGCAACCACAACTAGAAAGGAAATTAAAATTATTTTTAAAAATTAATAAATCAAGACACATATCATTTAATGCAAAACTAACATCAGTTATTTATAATATTCAATTAAGACAAGATTAAAATGTTATTTCAATTTATCATTAATGATATGTTTGATAAAGTTAAAAAACAAAAACAATCAGCTGACTCAGAGGTGAACAATTTATGGCATGTGGGTTGCATGCAACCCACTAAAGAGTTTACAGTGGCCCACAGGAGCATTCAGGAAAAATCTTTAAATCTAACATTTTTTTCAACTTATCACAGTAAATGTTACTGATAACAAATTTCCATGTTTGAAGAGCCTTGCTAGGAAAATGTTTTCTATTTTTGGATCCACATACATCTGTGAACAAATTTTTTCTTGCATGAACATCAACAAAAATAAAAATATATCTTTTCTGACTGACAGACTTGCAGGCAGTGATGAAAATTTCAACAAGAAGCCTCACTCCTGATTTCAAAAGATTTATTGAAAAGTGTGAGAGATTACGTTTGTCTCATTGAATTTCTTCTGCTGAATGATGTGAATTTGCAAATGAACAATTTTATTAAAAACATTTTCTGTGTACCATTTTTTGTTTTATTTATTTATTACATGTATTAGGTATACTTTGCATTAAATTAAATATGTAAACTAATAAATATGATCAGTTTTAGAATGTAAGGCCCTCCACTAAACGCAGCCAACTCAAAGTGGCTCTCAGGCCAAATTAATTGCCCACCTCTGAGCCAACTGAATATACTTTGTTTTCAAATTGTATGATATAATTTACTTTGTGCATTAGAATTTAAAGTTCACAAGATTTGGGTGAGACATATACCTGAGAAACTATGGGTACCAGCATAAATAAAAATGGAGAATATTAAACAACACAGTATTCAAGAATAATGCCAGGTGTCATAAACCCTTCAGACACTTGTGCATACATGCACATGTACAGATAGGCACAAATACAAACATACAAAGGACGCTGCCAAAGGAGTACCTTCTGTGTATTTCTACAGAAACAGGAGAAGAATAACATCAATGGATAGAGCAAGTTTTTAACTAAAAAATGCATTTTTTCATAGTTACCACTCATGGTGATGTATTTATGCCAGAGATGAACAATCACTCTTCTTTTGTGGGTTAACAGTTGTGCAGGACCACATAGAATGTGGTTGGTCACACATATTGCTATCGTTACTATTCAAATACATTACCCCACCTCTTAACTAGACTCACAGCCACTGTTTGATCTCTACAAATGCTCAACAAGTATCATGAATGTAAATGGTTGCAAATTTTTTTTGCATGGAGGAATTTAGTGACGTGCTTTTGTTTCATATAGACTTTTGTTTCAGACATGCTTTTTCCAGATTGTTACTCAGTTGCTATCTGCAACAAGGTAAAAAAAACAAAATTATAGGTTATTGGCAGGAAGGTTCAACCTCTACTGCCAACATTTGCTTTTGATATCAGGAACCAATATAGAAAAGGAGACATTACTTTTACTTAGACCTATAGATAATGAACTTTTCTGTACATGCATGCTTCTACCACTGTCAGTTTCATGCAATTTTTACAATTCTTGAACAGCAAAAGGAACCATATACAAAAGATTCACATATATCTTTTGTATATGGTTCGTCCTTGTTGCATAAAGATTGTAAAAATTATATGAATGACAGTGGTGAAGACATATGCAGAAAAGTTTGTTATATTTTAAGCTCAGTATTTTGATGACATTTTACATGTTAATGCTTTCTTGTACAATTATATACATGGTGTGATGGATAGATTGTCATCTAAACTTTAAAAAAATATACTGACATCTCATTTTAAGATATGTTTACCAAAATTATACAAAAATATCTTGAAATACTAAAGAGTAAATTTATTTGATAAAATTGCTACTGGCTTCTACCAAGGCCTCCAAACAATTTTGGAATCTGCAACTCTTCTGGACAACCTCCTTGTTTAAGTTGTTGAATGCTGCCATATTTCTTGCCTTCAGTTCATCTTTAGCGTTAAAGTGTTGTCCATCTCTCACTCAAATGCACCCCACACACAATAATCAGGAGGATTGCAATCTGGGAGTTGAGTAGTCAGATATAAGGAGTGATTTCAACCCACATATGGTGCATGCAGGGTTACTAATAAAAAATGTGCTCATTTGGATGCATTCTACTGAAATGGCGAGTGGTTGATGATTTAGCAGCATATCAACCTGTATGGGTTATTTAATGCCCAAACCAAACCTAAATATTTTTAACACAATTTTATGACTTCAACTAAATATACTTTGATCAAAATTGTATGCTTTCAACAACAGATAAATGTATAGAGGATCAATTTATTTAAATAAGTACTGTTGGTCATTTTTTTTTTATATCAAATATATTGCTGATATTTTTATACTTTTATAGGGTTTTGTTTGGATTTTCTCTATTTGCCCATAGCTGGAAGCCTAATAAGTGCTACCACCCCAAGTTAGGGTGAATCTGAGAACAGCAGCAATTAAGAGGCAGTTCCATGCTTCTCAAAACCTCCAATCTCCCAATCATAGGCCTTGTTGTCAGATGTAGTTTATTGTCATACCCATGACTAAAAATAGTGAGTTCATTTGATGATTTACAAATTTTACCAGAAATATTGCCTATCAAAACTTGCTGAAGATTGTAATTGTACACAGTGTTATGGCGTGCATGTTGCTAGCCAAGGCTGATAAAACTAACCTTAGGTAAACATACTCTATTACAGATCTCATAATTAAATATACTCGTTTCTAACAATCTATTTTTCTTGTAGCACATTTCATTTCATTTTCAAATGACAAATTGGTCTTCTATCAAAATCTTTTAAATCATTCGAAACAATGTTCTGCCAATGGTCTTTCTTGCTTGCAGATTGTTTCCAAGTGGTTAAGTCTATCTGTTTAAAATATTCTCTTAAGAAATTAAGAGAATCTTTTAAACTGTCTTTATAACAGTTTACGTTGTAAGCAAGCAGTTCCCCATTTAGACTCAGTTGGGGCAGTCTTATCTTCAAAGCAAACCAAGTGTCTAGACTATCTGTGTTGATGCTTTATAGTCAGGGACTCAATGCTTGATGTACCAACCTGCTGAAGTATGTCAGTGTTGTGTGTGAAAGAAATTAAAGAGATTTTTATAATTCATTTGTGACATTACCGATAGAAGCACTCAAAACACTGTGTGTCTTATATATGTAGTCTAAGTCTGATGATTGCATTTAAGCATGAAACAGATATCATCCAGCGTTGATATCTATGTCCATTCTACTTTTACATATGTATTTATATATTGGATGGTCTGGAAAATTCATGCTGATTTTTAGTCATTCATGTTAAAACACATCAAATTTATTGACAGATATAACATGCTTACATTTTTGATTAGAGCACACTTCAAACTATCTCTTGAGAAATAAAGTTTAAAATTACTTAATTTGTATCAATTTTGCATCCCTATGAAAATGGAAGATAAGGTGCATTTTGGACACTTGATGCTTTTTTTTTTATTAGTGTAAAGGCAAAAATACCTCACAAGCAACAAAAAAGATTGTTTAAGGAGAAGGAGCTTTAGCTGACAAAACTGTATGGAAGTGGTTCATTTAGCTTAGAGTTGATGATTGTAGCTTTATTGATGAAGAACACTCAGGCAGTACCCCAACAACTACAGATGATCAAAACAGGACATTGATTGAAAATAACCTGCATTACACAATGCAAAAATTGGCAGAAAAAATAATTTTATCAAAATCCACCATCCATGTGTACTTAGTGAAGCTTGGGTACACAAATTGCTATGATGTTTAGGTACCACATGATCTGAGTGAAAAGAATCTTTTGGATCACATTTCTATTTGTGATTTTCTATATAAACACAATGAAAATGCACCTTTTTAAAAGCAAATTGTAACTGGTGATGAGAAATGGATCATTTACAACAATGCCCAGTGAAAAAGATCCTAGGGTAACGGGTAACAGACATGAGCTAACTTTAGCTAATATATATATATATATATGTGTGTGTGTGTTCTAATTTATGCTTTACAGAATCATTGAAAGACTAGTTACCCAATCTGATCAAGTAAATAATATATAAGTGTCATGTTCAAAGGAATGACTGCAAAAACATCCCCCCAATTTATAGACAAATTCTACAGATGCATACTGGGATTTCTTCATAACCAATAAAAATAAACAACTTTTTCCATATTTTTGTTCTTTCTTGAAATCAAAATGCTACAATCACTTGACTGTATCCTTTTTGTATGTGAACGCCATTTTTACTTTGTGAACTTTTGCCTTATTGCTTTGCCCAAGTTTTGACTTGCACACATATTGTTTGCTTAGTATTATTTCGTCCTGTTACTATTGTTTATTGAAGCCTTTTTGCTAATTATACTTAACCATGGCCAATTACTTCACAATACTTTAAATAAAAAAAGTTTATATAATTAATAAAAACAAATTTGCAAGATACAGGAGAATATAGCATAACGTATTTTAAACAATACAAGAAGCCATTTGATAAATTTAATTTTTCAACTCATGAGAGGTATCTTAAAATAAGTTTGTAAATTTATGTAATAGTTTTGTATTTTTTATCACAAGTCAAAATTTTAAAATTTACCAAAAAATGACCACTCTCCCCACAATGTCTTTTCTGTTATCTGAAATTGCATTTTTACTCACAGAATTACAATTTATAACTCACTCTTATCTTAGACAAATATCTAATTAGATAAAATGCATTAAAAACATGTTGAGAGAATAATGGCTACAAATGAGAGAAATCAACTGACCAAAATGGAATGCGGCAAATAGCCTGTGGTCCTGGCAGAATAACCGAGGGTGGCAACAGCATTGCGTGCATAGACACTAGCAGAAGGTATTAGCAGGTTCGGATTTGATAAAGTCTCACTGTACCGAGTCATCCTTGTGGCTACATAAAGTGGTGTCAAACTCTGGATGACCACACCACTTTTCTTGTATTCATATTTAAGGGCTTGAACAAAATAGTCAACATATTTCTTGGTGCCTGCATAGACAGTCATCTGTGGAGTGATTTTCATACAACTGGCTGACGACATCATCACAATAGCACCTCGACCACTAATAGAAAAAGAAACAGAGAACAAGAACCATCAGAAAAGAAACATGCTAAAATAAATGCAAATCTGTGAAGAATATTTCCTCCCAATTAGCTTTTATACTAAAGTTTACCTGATACAAGACTAGAAACTCACTCAAGATAGAAGATTGCTGTTTGGTTTGGTTGCTTAACAACATATCAACTTCTTATAGTTTATTTAATGCCAGAATATGATTTTCTTGAAAGTTTTGGTAATTCTTTTGTTTTTTTTACTATTAAAATGTTTTAAATTTTTTAGCATTAAAATATATTGCTGGTATTTTTATACTTTCATAGTATCTATTTTCATTAAGGGGTTCAGTATTTGCCCATAGTGAGGACCGTAACAGGTGCTACCACTCCAAGGATCACTATTAAAATGGTTATGATGAATGAGGTATGTGATATGAGTGAAAGAGAAGGTGATATAGATAAAGATTGACATTTGGACTTGAAGAGATTAATATTGTAATGTTCATCTATGCAGGTGTCTGATAAAATAGCAGTTCTTGGGGAAAAGCTGAGTGGAACTTTCTCCATATATTTATAATATGGAGTAAATGAGGGTAATTCAACTCCATGGAGGGACTGATTGTTTATTATTTTTACAAGTATATCAAGCCCTGTCCTTTATTAAAGGCTGAAACTGGATTTTTTTTTATTCAGATATGTTTTAAAACAAATTGCAAATCTCTATTTTCTATAGAAGTTGAAAGTATTTTGTTTTCTTCAAATATCCTATTATTTGGGCAGTAGGTATATTTTGTTAGTTACTACATATTTTGTGCTTGGTAATAGTTACTACATATTATTTTATGTTTTTTGCATTCTATCAAGGTATCCTTGATGGTGAGAAATTGGTTGCAGTGGGTACACCAAGGTGTGTGTGTGTCTATATATGTATAGGAAAAACTATTAAAAAATTGTGAGTTTAAAAATGTATTTTTTGACAGTATTTGTTTATTTCTATTATTATATTTCAGACCGCCCTCGGTCTTTCATCAGAAACGATTTGTTTCTGATGAAGGACCGAGGGCGGTCTGAAATATAAAATATAATAATAGAAATAAACAAATACTGTCAAAAAAAATACATTTTTAAGCTCACAACTTTTTAATAGTTTTTCCTATATATATATATATATATATATTCTCATTCTGTTGAGCACTATGTCTTGTCTATATTCAGCCAATCTCTCTATATTCTCCTTTCTTATTGTCAACTAAGATTCAGATAGCTTATTGTTTGGGAATATGTCACAAATTGTGTACCATTTTTCTTTTGTTGTGTTGTGCAATTTTGTTTTTATAATTTGTATGGGAGTTTCATGTTGGTTATTTTCATTTACATTGCTTCATTTGCCAGTGTATCAACTTCATGATTTCCCTTGATGCCTATATGACTAGGGATATAAGCAACTATTATTGTTTTGTGCTTTATTAATTGATTACAAGTTTCTAGGATTTCTTGAATATAGGTATATTTGTGTTCTTTTCTTTAAATGCTGTTAAACTAGATAGAGAGTCTGAGAAAATTATAAATTCCCTATCTTCTGAATTTTCCATCATTTTAAGTGCCATTTTAATGTCTTGTAGTTCATATATATAGCATTACTTTTTGGTTGGTATTACTTTTAGAAGATTCAAACCTTTTGGCACTTTTGTTTAAGGTAATCAATGTGTGCCTTGAAGTTAAGCTTGCTATCTAGTATGATTCTTAGATATTTTATTTGTTAGACTATGGTGTTAGTTTGTTAGTACTGTAAACTAATGCAACATATGGCAAAATATGACTCCATATTCCAGAAAGTCCATCTAAAAACAAGGGATATAACCAAGTTAGATAACTTCAACATTGCTGGTGTCTTCTTGTGAAGACTGGAGTTTTATTTTTAGAAAAAGAAAAAAAGAAAAGGAAACAGATTATTAATACAAGTCTCTTAGAATTTTTGAAGACACTCCCATCTTTGCCAAACAACCTGAGACTTGTTCTCTCCATGTGATTCATCCAACTTGGATCTCCTCCTTCACCATCTTTTCCTTCACTATGGCCACATCAATTTTCAGACGCAAGTCATTCACAAGATTTGAGGACTTTAAGGTCTTTACCAAAGATGTATTATCTGTTTTACAAAGGACTTCAAGCAACTTTAGTAGTCTAAATATTTTTTGAAGCACGGAAGCTATCAATACACCTGCATCAGCTGCTTCACTGAGCACAAGAGACTTAGAGGCTAATGGACTCTTTGTTACTCAGTCAAGTTGTTTTGATGATCAGCATATAGGAGCCAGTCTGTTATTTTTGCCACAAAAAAAGATTGATAAAACCACCCTGTGACAAACCATCTTCTAAGCTGGCATAGGTGGCATCTGAATAGCAAACAACATTCAGATTTGAAGGTTTTTCCCATCTGTGAAAAGGATATGGAACCTGTCTTGGAGTTTAGCTTTACCAATGACTTGTTGGCCTCAAAGAGTAACTTTGCTTTTAGAGATTTCCCGATATTACTCATCCTACACACATCAAATGATACATCAGGTCAAGTCCGAGTGGATACCCACACCATTTGACCTGTTAATCTTTTTAAGTCAGTTTTCTCCTCTTGACTCAACTGATCATTTTTTCCTTTAAGGACTTTCCTTTCTTTATATCTATTAGAGATATAGCTGAAGCATATAGATTTTGGTCTATAAGAATCCCATCTTTTGTTTGCTTAACAGTCAATCCCCAAAATTTTAAGGTTTCATTTTCATGTGTTCCAACTTTGAATATTCTTTCGACTGTGAGATCACATTTTTTTTAAATGAATCATTTCCACAAAATATAAAATCATCAAAATGCATTGCTAAAATACTCATCAGGTTCGTAGATGCATCATGCCAAAGAAACAGTGTATTGCCATATGCACTCACTATTCCTAAGTTAATTACTTCATGATTAACTCCCTTGTACCATCAATGGAGTGCATCATTCAATCTGTAAATGCATCTTTTCAGCTTTTATACCTGTGACTCAGGACATACCTCAGATGGTAGTCTGAGAAATACTTCTCTCTCTCTAGCCTATCATCTTATAAAAATGCCGAGATGAAATCAACTGTCTCCTGCCATTTCATAACTGAGGCCGTTAACATTTCCAAATGCATAGCTTCATAGCTGCCTGTTGTTGAATCTGTTTTCAGGTTATGTGAATTTTTTTCATAACCACGTGCAACAAGACAGACCTTCATTATCTTTTTATTATCTTTAAATTTCTCTGTTATGACCCATCTTGTTGATATACATTTCTGACTCTTGTCAGACACACATTTATATACTTCATGAATTTTCATATTTTTTTTTATTTCTTTTTTCTTTGCATCAATCACATCTTGCGCTTGTTCTGATGTGAGCAAAACTGCATGATCTTGATACTCTCCCTCTGTTACTTGGAAGAGTTCTCTCCATTGATTGACATGATCTCAATTTATACACACCAAACTTTCAAATTCTTCATCTGGCTTTATATTCAACCAATGGCTACATTTTCAGGTTTTAGTTAGGTTGTCATAATCTGTCCTATTTTCTACTCATCATTTCTATTCCACAACATTTTTCTACTTGGTTTTGTATTTTTGTCTTTCATTTCCTCTGTTGCTATTAGGACTTTTATTATGTTGTCCTTCAACTAACTCCTCCAAGACTTCATTCATCTCATTTGAAGAAATTTTGTTTTCCTTATTTCTTGTGCTTCCCAATTCCTTACTTTCATCAAGTGACATGAATACATCCTGCAAAATGCTCCTCTATGCCTAATTAGTACATACTGACCTCCTTACCCAATACTTTAGCAGGGCTACGCCATCCTTTACAGTTTTATTGTCTATAATAGACACTGTCACCTGTCACAAATCCTATATTTGCATAATTCCTTACATTAGATCTCAGTGCTCTCTAAATTTTTTCACTCAATTCAACTTCCAAGAAGCTTTTCCTTGCTGAATGTAAGGCATTTAAATTTATTCGAACAATATCACTGGTTGTCACAGATTTCAATGCAGGTAACTGATCAGTCAAAACTGATGGTGTGCTTATGTTGGATCCAAATACAAGCTCATTTGGATAATGTACAGAATGATTCTGAAAAGTATTTTTGGCACTAACGGCCCAAGCTAGAGCTATTTCTGGTTCACATTTCTCATCTTGTAATGCTTTTTTTTCGCTGCTTCAGATACAATCAGAATGTGGCCTTCCATAGTACCATTACTGAATGGACTTTTTGCAGCTGTAGTACATGTTTCAATATTCAGTTTTCCATTCATCTTTCAGTAGCCTTCATTATTAAACCCTTTCTCATTGTCACTCAAAAACCATTTGAAAGCTCCAAAATATGCTATCCACATTAAATATATGTTGCGAATAATTCATTCTCCCTTTTTAATCACCCTGGCAGCAGAGTACCTAGTGGATGTGTCAATTAGGTGTAGAATCCAGAATTGGTTATGTCCATGTTTCTTTAAATCCAGACATACAGTGTCATTAAACCTGTTTCCAAGAGTCAGTCCCACCACTGGTTGAAGAGTGGGGGGTTCTAAACCTCAAGCAAACTGAGTAAAAATCACAAACCTCCTTGATGAGATCCAGAAACTCCTTATGAGAAGCCCTACTACTTTTCATCAATGATATCAATTTCTTTTTTGATGCATGAGCAAACTGCTTATGTAATTTCTCAGATTTCCTTCTTTTCTCCATTGTAGGTCATTTTTCCAAAACCTCACAATATAACACAATGCTTAGTGTGTTTTCAACTTCCAAAAGCATATTTATCAGTGGAAGATTATAATCTCCAAAAGTAGTACTTTGTGATTTTATATATCTGCCTAAAATCTAACAGCTGTCATTTTTAAAATCCAGTAGCATTGCAGCAGTTTTCATTGATTTATGACTTAGTAACAAGGGTATATCATTTTTGACGATGTCAGCCTCAATATACACTCTGACACCTTTTACAGTTACGAGAAATTTAACTGCTTTTAAAGCTTTTGCCTCCACTATCTCCAAAACAAAATGTTCTGTTAGACTTCACAGTTTTCACTAACCACTTATCTTGGTCATTTAATGTATCAAAGAATACATGTTCTTGCTAACTCTTCATTTTCCTCACATATATTTACTGCATTCAAAACAAAAAAAATGGTAATTCCATATTTACGTAATTTCTGGTAAAGAAATTCATAACATACAAAAAAATCATTTATGTTCACTCCAGCTTCCTTTTTGTAAGGAATAAAAATCCTTGCATGACATCTATGCCAATGTGTTTTCATCTTGTAAGTAAATTTCATCTAACTTATGCATAATGATTTTCAAACCAATCTTACATGTCACTAAGATAGCTAAACTCAACAACATCATACCCAACATTATTAAGCTCAATCTTTTTGTCTTCATTTGCAACTAGTAGTTTCAGGCAAGTTCTGCATTTGAAATTCACCTCATTGTGTAATCTACATCACTTATGCACCCAATGCATACAATAACTGCAAAAAATGGAATTTGAACTAACACCCTTATAACTTTGTGCTTTTTCTAATTTGTTTGATATTAGATTTTCATAAGTATAGCTTGTTGCTGCTAGGGTAATTTTTGCATGTGATGGTATATTGGAGTTTGTTTTGATGCTTTTCCTTGCTTTTGATTAGGGAATTTTAGCATGTTTAATTTTTCTTTTTTTCTAGGTTTTGAAATTTCTAGAAGTTGCCCGATGACTTTTTTTTTTACAATTAGAGCATTTGGTTTAATTTGGGCATGTAATTTATGTGGTTAGGGTCATTCTTTCTACATACCAACTTTCTTGTACATTTATTCTTACTGTGTCAATATCTTTGGCAGTTGAGGCATCTTAATGGATTTGAAATATACATTTCTACTTAAGGAAATGTATAGCCAATTTTATTTTTTCATGTGGTGGTTCTATAAGTATTGGTATCTATAATGCTACTATTTTTTTTAATAGATATTCTTTTCATGTTTGTAATGTTTTGTTTTTTTGATAGAATTATTGTTCTTAATTTCCTTCAGTGTACATAACTAGAATTCAGTGCTCCTTACCATGCCTTTAGAGAAATTTTGTTTGTTAGTCTTACTTAGGGCTTGATGTGACCAGCTGGTTGATTGGATCAGGCCTCTCAAACCACCCATCTAGCTCAAGCAGAGGCCAAATTGGTGTGTCAGAATTTAGGAGTATATGCATAACCCAATTCCTAAAACCCTCAACCACCAGGAACTCATCCTCAAGCATCACAGATCGCCACCCACAACAAACAGTTGACCCCCTTGAAGGACATTTATTCCCTATAAAGATGCAGTTAGAGTATTTTGAAGCCCTGCCAACAGTACGGTCAGCTTCAGGGAAGTAGCATGATATGACCTAGAGGCATAAATTGGTAGGACTTACAAACAGAGCTCATCTAAACATTTGCCATGGAAATAGTGACAGTTTTGTGACATTGCATCAATGAGAAAGAGGTTGCAGTGTAGAGAGCAAGCCCCCCACCCCCCGCCATGATACACAATTTTTAACTATCAAAGCTGGAAAGTAAGGACTGAGCAGCTTCAACCTAGATATGACAGCAAAACTCCATTCAAATCTTTTCTTGCATGGCAGGAGTAATTTAATTCCTGAGGTAATCGAATGAACCAAGCATCCCTCCAGCCTCTTTAGAAATGGATTGTATATATGAGTTCCATTTCAGATCTGCCATAGACAACAGACATTCAAATCATGGAGCCTTATCGAGAATACAACTGATCCCAGATGAAATATCGTTAATCATGTAATGATTTTTTTTTTTTTTTTAATGAGCATGGTGTTATTTACTTCGGACTAAGTCATAGTGCATTTGACAGCCAGAACTAAAAGTCTATCTCAAATCTTGTTCCATGATTTTTAGTTTCTGTTGTTGGTTTAAAAACATACTAAATATAATGTCTTCTCTGTTCTATTTCTTAATTTTTATAAATTATATAACAAATATGTAGATGTTACAAATATAGCTATCATTACTAATAATATCATTTTTAAGCAATAATAAATAGAATCATTTTACTGATATCTTCAATATGGTGTTGATACCAACAATGCAATGTTGTTATTTTTGTTTTTTTTAATTCCATTTCTTTTTTGTTCTTTCCTTTTAATAATGTTCTGTTTTTATCATGCTTCCTTACACTCTTGCATCTTAGTGGCTTTATCACCTTGCTTGGGGGGGGAAATGATTAAAAAAAAAACAGAAAACAGAAAAAACCCTAAATTATTTTTTGCACAAGTATTGCAGGCTATTTGCAATATAAAAATCATTTTAATCAGTGATTTCACAAATATGAAAATAAATCCTAAGAAAAACTATTTTCTTTTCAAGAGGACATTTTTTTTTTATTTGACTGTGTGATCACAAGCCAATTAACTCTGAATCGAAAATAAAACTTCACACCTTCAATCCTATATTCTATAAGAAAAAAATAAACAATATGTTGCAGGAATAAAATTATAAACGTTTATAAAGATTACTATCTCCTTCTGCGTTTTATTTCAATTTGGCAAATCAGAGTAAAAATGTTTCGGTAGGAATATACCATAAATTTAAAAAATATAAGTTAAATATACTATAACAATTTCTAAGAGTATATAGATAAAATTCATAAACAAGAACATTTATAAGCATTAAAAATAATAAGTTGGATAAAAAAACTGTCTACCGTTTAACCATTTGGGGCAGGATCATATGGGTCATCTGAAAGAGAAAGAAAAATTTTAATTCAAATACATACAATTGTAAATTAAGGGTAATTTTTAAACTAGATTTTAAATGCTATTTTCATCAATACTACATCAACTCAGTTATAGAAGCCCACTGAAAAATGGAATATTTATAAAAAAAAATATACAAAAGTTTCTTGAGCAACAAATATAACAATTAGCAAATACATTTTTCATACTAATTTTCTAGTGTCAGGAGTGTTCTTCACTCAGTGCCTTACTACCATGATCTTAGTAAATAGTTAAGTAACTATTAAACTATTAAGTAAATTTTCATAAAATAATAATTCTTTATACAGATTACTTGAAAAAGTCTTATTAAAGAGTAATTAACAGTCAGGAGTTGAATAACAAACTTAAATAATGAATGTTTCAAGTTTTGTTCTTTAGTCAGTGTATGTTATTAAAATGGTACACCAACTTAACTACACTGTGAAAGTTTTTGAAGATCTCACCAAGCATTACTATTTGAGATTCCAATTTGTCTACATTTCACATCAATGACCAAAATAAGCACAAAATTTTAAAATCAAATCCTTACTCTCACTTTTAAGGGTAGTTTGCTCGAATTAAAAAAAAAAAAAAAAATAAATAAAGTTTTTATTATTATACAAACTATAAAAAGAAAACTTTATAATTGCAAGATATTTAAAATGCAATTTGCTTGGTTTCAACTTTATCAGCCCTTAAGAGATTTCAATTGTTAAATCCCTGGAGTTGTTAGCAAATTGCTGAAAAATTTGTATATGGTATGCAATTTAATATATCTCAAAAACTGTTGAAAATTAAGTTGAAGAATATGAAAGTAGACAGTTCTCTTTCAAATGATACTAAATTTAACCTTATTGGTATTACTGGTTGTGAGATAATGGTTTTAGAAATCTACTTTGTAAAAGTTGTAGATTTCTAGCATGCCTACTTACTTATATGACAAGTAGCACTTAATACCATGCTACCAATTAAATTATTGGATGATAGGTAAAGGAAAAAAATATGTTCATGAAAAAAAAAGAGAGAAATTTGAGGTTAATGTAATGCAGCTCTTGGCAAATAGACTTCCAGATATCTTAGCAGCCAGCATCAATGCCATACACAGAACATTTGAAAACATGTTACACAGGTTGAAGATTGCATGAAGTTACATGGTAAAAGATTTTATTATTTTCTAACAAAATCAATAATGAATTTTTATTTAATTTTATACTTTTCATGTATATCAGACATATAAAGACAAGATACAATAACTTAGAAATAAGAAAAGATTTTTTAATCATCTGAAAATGCAATGAATGTAGCTGAGTATTTTAGGATTAACAATAAATAACAGAAAATATTAGTCCATTTAAATTTTCTACTAGTAAAACATGATATGCATTGTAATAGATATTGGCTGAGAATGGTAAAGCATATAGCTGATTTCAAATTCCAGTTGAATTCATTTCATTCACTTACACACAAATACCCTTGCAAAAGGTATTAATCCATCTCTTCTCCATCCAGCTATTGGTTGAATAGCAGGACAGATTGGGTTCTATAGCTCTGATTGGCAACCAGTCTACTGCAGAAAGTAATGGCAACCTACTTCTACCTAGTCAGTCATGTCTCAAAAGAGACTGGTCGCCCAAGCATGTATCACATATGGCAATTAACTGACTAACTGACTATTACATTATGTAACATGTATCACATTTACATTTTTTCTTTTAAATTCTTTCTCCCAAAACAAGGATATAAAGCCACTAAGAGAAAAAGGATTACCAAGAGTCAAAGAAACAGAGAAAACATTGAAGAGAGAGAGAGAGGACAATGGTTAGCAAGCTTGTCTTGTTAAAACAATCAAAACTAAGTGGTGAGTTCGATCTTCAGTGGGTGCTTCATACTTGTGCCACATCTAAGCTACACTTAGAAAATAAGTTCTGGATTATTCTAATATCTTTCCAAAATAAAGCAAGTTTACCTATCAGTTCAAGTAGATCTTTGTATTGTACCTTTTGCTTATGCTAATAGTCTTGAAATATTAAATTCATATATAGAGCAACACTTACCATTGTAGTGGCCATAATATTGACATTAATAAGCTGCCAAAGTCTCTACAAAAGAAAATATAAATAATATAAAGAAATGATTATTTCAATATAAACTTGATATTCCATAGAATATTTTGAATGAATAATCTTTAATGTTTATATATTTTTATCTGTTGGGTTGTTCAGAAAGTTCATGCTGATTTTCAAAGGAAATTAAAAAACAAAACAAAAAATTATACCATTAAATATTTATTCAACTAAATATGAACCATTTTGTTGCACACACTTTCTTCATTTTTCCTTCAGTGTAAAGATTTCACGATCCCAGAATTTTGGTGGTTTCTCAGTAAAAACCTCATTAAGGTGGTTTTTATGTAATCCAAAGAATTAAAATTTTTACTATTTGGCAAGGACCTGAATAAATGAAAATCCAAAGAAGCAATGTCTGGTGAATAAGAGTCGGGCTAACACATCCCAGCTAAACTGCAACAATTTTTACTGGGTTGCCCGCCACCCAAAAAAGAAAGAGGTTTGGCATTGAAAAACAACACCTTTCCTGTTGGCCAATTCTAGGCATTTTTCTTTGATTCTTCCAGTTACAAGCACTACTTTTTAGAATCAACTGACTGGTTATTTGGCAAAAGCCTCATAGTACAGGATTCCTTTCCAATCCCACCAGATGTCTTTCTTAGGATGAAGACCTGCTTTGGGGGTGGTGTGTGTGTGGGGGGGGGGGGGGGGGCTAAAGTTGGCTCAGGTCTAACCCCAGGATTAGACATTGCTGAACAATGCTGCAAACCACTACTGTCCTCAAAAACACATAGCTCAGCACATAAGTGATTTTTTAAAAATCCAGTGACCCTGAATTGTAACTTTAATACCTGGCTACAGCAGTGGTGAACAAAAAATTTAGAGAGTCGAGTTAAAGGGAAATAACTAAGACATCTGAAATTGGCATGACTCATGGAACAAAAGCAATAAACCCCAAAATAAAAGCTTTGGTTCAAAATTCCAATCGCCTGAAGAAGGTAGGAGCACACAACAGCGGATATGTCATGAATATGGCAATAAAAATGAGGACAACAAAGTAAATAATTACAATACCTCATCTCAGAAATGTAGACAAATTTTTTTTGTCAATTCTCAAGAAAAAAGAAATGCATGTTTCATGCCTGGTGATTATTAAAATTCTAAAAATAGCTTTTTAAAACAATAAAATTTACTGAGACAGTCTACAGCAATGGTGGTATTAAGAGAAAAGCTGTTCTTTTGACACTGTTTTTTTTTCCTGGACACAAGTTAAATTTTACCCAATGAGCATAGTTATTAACCATAATTAAAATATAATGAATTAAAAGACATACTTCTTCTGGCACCTCCAAGAAAAGTTGTGGATAGTCGTACATAACACCAACATTGTTTACTGAAAAAGAAAAATTGACAACCAAGAGTATATTATCAATATAAAGTACATTTAAATTTTTTTAAAGAAACTAATAATACATTTTCTGTGTGTTGTGTTTAAATTTTTCAAAATGAGTGATATTTAAAGCTAATGCAAATATTTTTCATCCAATATTCATTCCATCACTTACAAAAATATGCAAATCCTTTAAACAATTACTTGATAGTACAAAATTTAGTATAGCATGAAATGAAGATATTTTGGAATTACTATCAAAAGTAAAAGGTGGTGTAAATCTATTTAAGCAAATAGTATATTTTTTTCAATCAACCATTATCAAAAAGAATCATTAGTAAATTTATAGGATTAAGCAATAAAACAAAATAGCTAATAAAAACCAGATAAAACATTCTAAATGAAATCTTTATCTGTATTCTTATTGTATTGAAAATATTTAAAAATGTGATGACTTTTAGAAAATTTCTATCTCAATTTTACCGTAGTTTTCGTTTCTATCTTCTAAATTTATCAACAAATGTCTGACTCCACACATTCACAAAAATCTTAGTGAATCTACAGCACACTCAAGAAAAAGAAAAAAATACTTTAAAAATTTTTCTTAGTTTTAAACAATTAAGTTATTTTTTAAAAGAATATTTTCCATATTTGGCTCCATATATTTATAAAATATTTATTAAATTTACGACATCCTAAAATTTGCACTTTAATTTTAATCTTTTTACAGTGATTATCAAATTTGCAGTCAAGAATATTTTTTTTAACTATATTCAAGTTGATTTCAGGGTTGACACAGACTGAATTTGTAGATTAACAGATAAACCACTAATGAAATTGTAGATAGTTGTCTGAGACATCAGGTGTTTAAAACTAAAATTAATAAAATTAATACATATATTCTAAAACAGGATAATACCTTTCTATTATTCATACACTATTATTTATATCTAAAAGTAAAAGAAAAGAACGTTGTTTACTTACTTAAAATTCCAATTTCCTTATCCTGGATAGCTAACCAAATTTCATCATAAATTTGACTGTTACCTGAGAAATCTACCACAATTGGAATAACATTGACCGCGAACTGACTAGCTGCAATGAAAACAAAAAATCAAGACTATGACAAGAATACAAATATAACATTTTTCAGAACTCCACAATAAACTGGTTTAAAATGTTGTATTTGAGACTGAACACCAAATATTTAGATGTAGAATATGTTTTGAATATTTTCCACTTGGTAGTACCAATTTACAAAGATGTGAAATGTTTTACATATATGGAAAAATATGAAAACACTTTCTTTTCTAGTAAAGATTATATATATATATGTGTGTGTGTGTGTGTGTATGGATGTTTTTATTCAATTGTAGATTTGGGGATGCAATCTGACAACTTTGGGACTTGTATTATGTATTTATGTTTTATTGGCATATATTTTTGCTGAACAAGTTTTGTCTTAATCCAAGTCAGTATTTTTTATTAAAAAAATATTTTCATGTTTCCAATATTCTGAAATTCTAAAAAAGAAGGAAAGAAAGAATTAAGGATCTTATAAAATGAAATGTGGAGGATAAAAAAACGTTATCTGGTAGAGTTCTAAAGATTGTTTCAATTAAGATCTTAATGATTATCAATAAAATTATGTAATCATCAACAAAAAAATTATTTAATCATACTTTAAGATAAGTAAACAGGTACAAAATAATATCAACAAAAATTCTAAAAGGTGTACAAATTAATGCCTGCATGCCAAAACTTTAAATTTTCATATGGATATTGTAATTTCCATTAGATCACAGGAACATAAAAATTACGAGTTTAAGGTCAGATAGGGATTAGCATTTCTTTCCAGATTATCAATACAGTAATCTTAATCTGTCTATGACTATATCACGTTGAATACACTGGTTCCCGTTCAATCACCGAAGTTAAGCAACATCAAGCCTGGTCAGTACTTAAATAGGTGACCATTTGGGAATACCAGGTGCTGTAAATGTAAGGACCAAGAATGGTCCACCGGTCCTCCAGGTTTGAGGGTTGGGTGCAGGGCTAACAACCCTGCCCCGTTAAAAAACAGTTTGTTACAGAAACAGCAACAAAAAGTTGCTGCCCTTTGCACCATTAGGTGTGATGGATAAATGATAATGAATCTTAATCTGCTGGCTTTGCTCTGGATTTCACTGTTTTAAGAAAGTCTATGACAAAGTGAAAAAAAGCTTTTCATGTAATGCATTTTGTTTTTTCAAATTTCATTGGACTAAAGTGATGTTTATGCTGATGTGATTACACATACACATGAAGGGGAAGGGATGTTGAAATATATGTTTTGGGTATATAAGTCCAGCTGATTTCATTTAGTTGCTTTTTCTTTTTATCACTTTTATTAAATTGTAATTGTATGTGCTTATACTTATAAATTTTGATGATTAAGATTTTTCAGTTGTACAAATGCAAGTGAAACTAATCTCTTCATTAGTCATTTTATTCATACAGAAATAAAACAATAAAAAAAAAAATGAACTGAATACTTACTAATGGTACTTGCTGTCTTTTTCAGTTGTTGTTCTCCTTTGCTGATCAAAATAAGGTTCATACCACGATTAGCCAGTTCATGGGCATAAGCCTTTCCAATACCTTCACTACTGCCAGTCACAACTTGGAGAAAAAAAAAAAAGCACACTTATCTTAGTCAAAAATAAAACAAAAAATATACCGGTTCTACATAAAGATGTTTTAATTATGTCTATAGTTATCTACACTTGATATTATTTACTAGTGAAAAATCTATCTATATTTAAAATTCTATCACAACCTTTAAAATATCCATACATTGACAGATTGAAACCAAATTAAAAAATATTGTTTATCATGAACTCCTATAAAATTAAGTTAAAGAAATTATTAAACACAAAGTAGGATTTTTGTAAAAGTATTTTTCCAAACAAATCAATTAAATTCCAGGCGTGATACATGCTTGGGCGATCATATTGCAAAAGAGACATGATTGACTGGACAGAAGATTTTACCACAGTAGGTTACTTTTTGCAATAGACTGGTTGCCAACTAAGGCCATAGAACCCAATCTGAAAACTATTTAACCAATAGCTGGAGTGAGAAGAGATGGATTAATACCTTTTAAAGGGATATTTGTAAGTGAATGCAACAAATTCAACTGGAATTCGAATTTGGCTCTATGATTTCTCATTCTGAGTTGATATCACAATGCACATCCAAACAAATCAGCTTATTCAAATTTCATCAATTGGTTTGTGAAATTGAATGAAACATAGAACTTGTAAAATATCAACAAAAAAATTTAGCAATGAATTCAACAATACTAAATACTAGTATTGAAAAGTTCTTGGAATGACCCATTTTCCAAAACAATCAGATCTATTTTGGGTGTAAGTTGGGAAGAAGCATAAATCCCAACTTGGCTTGGCTGAGGACTTTTTAGCATCACTCCTTGAACTATCAACAATATCAGAGGGACCATTTTTCTAAATCAAGAATTTTCTCAGTAAAATAAAATCAATAAAAGATTTAAGGCAATACAAAAATGTGTTAAAAAATAATCAATAATTTTTGTTTAATTCTCAGTGTTTATCCACATCACATTAATAAACTGGGAGATATTAAGAAAATCAACCAAATTTCTTAATCCACTTTTCACATATGAAAATTTTTTCAGGATCACTTTTATGCTTTCAAATTTCCTGGTTGAAAAATTCTTTCAAGTTAATAGAATCTAGAATTGAAATTTGAACATATATTAAAAAAAAAAAAAAAAATTGAAGAATTATGCATTTTACAAGCAACAAGAAGTTTATTTCTCAGTAAAAACTAGATATCAAGATTGTTTGAGACAAGATGATCTGTAGATTTCAGACATTTTTTGTCAAACTTTCACTCCAAGAAAGGTGATCAAGCCAATAAGATATAAGGGGTTACTGAGTGTAAAAGAAAACGTTACTAAGCAGAAAGTACAATAAAATAAACAAGAGACAGAAGACAATGATTGACAGTGCAGTGAATTTTTGAAGATCAGAGTTGACAGGAAAGTAAGAAGCTTGAAGAGTTCCCCCAGGTAAGAAACTATTCAAATAGAACTTAGTTACATTTAGCATTTTCAACACTAAAATAATTAGAACTGTCAATTTACTATTACACTTATATTTCATATAGTCATGGTACCAAAGAGGAGCCCATTAAAACAATTACCATGAAAATATTTATAGAAAAGGCACAGGAAGCTATGTTATCTCTAGATACTGAATCGAAATACTATACCAAAATTGGTAACAATATTCAATGCACAGTTGAATTGTAGACTTTTAAAAAGGTGGAAGGCATATTTAGGTGAGAAAAGATATTTAGCAGAATACAGTGAATCACCTTTATTAGAAGCAGACTTAGCAATTGACTCAATATCATTCATAAAAAAGATGCAAACATTTTATTGTGTTACACTGTCAGGAAATCAAGCTCCATATTGCCCCTTTTATAAATAGCAGTGATTTCTATGAAATCAAAAGAAATGAGGCAAATTTTAACCTTCAAGCCCACAAAAAAACTCAGTTTCAAAACAAAGATTTTTCTGTTGACACCACTATTGCTGTATATACTCGTTTCCTTCAACAATGTTTATTTATAAGATTATAAAAATATGTGAACAAAGTACAATGTAATATTATTTACCATTTTATAAATAAATAACTCTGAAAACAATTTTTTTATTCTTAATTTTATAAAATATGTATTTAAATAAACGTAATTTTTCCAGATATTGTACATTTTCTTAAAATTATTTTATATTTCAGATTACTTGGTTTTAATCTTCCATTTTTTTAAAAATATCAATAGAAATCCAAGGCAGGAAAGCAGCAATTATAGCACCCCCACCCAACTTCCTACACTTTTTTGAAAAATGTTTTAAATCAGTTGTTTTTATCAATTAAGAAAGAAAATGTTAACTTTTCCAAGTGACAAAATATTGTGCATGTTGTATACAAAATATTAGGTTGATAAAAAATGTGTTAAGTGCCATATTTTTCACAATCTTAGCCTCTGCAGATTACTCAGCTGTGTGTGCAATTAGTCAACATTAGCAGATCATTTACAACTCTTAAGAAAAATTAAGAATCAAAGAAAAAGCATTCCACATGGTATTATGAAAATGAACATAGTATTGAAATGTAGTAATAGATTTTACTTGTAATGGTGCCACTATTTTTCTTCATAAAACAAAGATATTTTATTTGTAATGAGCTAAGTTTAAATTTTGAGTTCATTTGAGGAACTTTTTTTTGACTTCCAAGACATTTACTACACAACAGTAAACAATTGGCTTTTGTGACATACTGAAAGAGAAAAAGAAAACCTTTTTTTCTGAGCAACAAAGTCAACCAGTGATTTTGCTGCACATCAACTCCTGCATTAAAATACAATGCAGCAAATGATCATGGAACTGGAATTTAATCATAATTTGTATTGATACATCAACAGTTACAGACAATTTATTTTTTTCTTCATTAATAAGAAATCAACTATATAAAAAAATGAATACAACTTGGATGAAGATAAAAATAGAGAGACATTACAGTGCATCATGAATTGTAAATGTATGAGCATAAACTTTTGTTGTATTCAGTTTTATATTTTCAGACTGGAGACTGTATGTTTGTGGTTTGATGTTTAGTGCTGGTTAGATGTTTACAGTTGAATAGTTTTATTTTATGTAGTAAATTAAAGAAAGTACCGAGATAATTAAAACTTGTACAAGAAACTAATATAATCAATGACTGAAAGGGTCAAAAGAAAGTGAGAGGAAGACGCCATTTGGTCAGAGTAAACAAGTTTAAATAAGCGATTTATGTTTTTGTTTTAACTTTTAGTCAAATTTTCTTTTATTTCTTTAATTAAGTTTTGAATTTATCATGTGAAAGTCTTTATGGCTAAAATCAAACTAGTGATACACTTAGAAATATATTTGTGCTATTTTTAGCCATTTTTACATATTTCCTTAATTGCAGGTTTGCTCATATATTTTAAAATTTCATTACAACCTCTACCTTAAGGCGGAGGTATATTCAGTATCATTTGTTGGTTGTCTATGGTCTTGATATCTCTAGACCCACTGAATGGATTCGGATGAAACTTTCAGAGGTGATTGGCCCCATCTGGCACAAATTGATTAGATTTTGGGGGTTCGATCCGGTAAGTGATAAAGTTTCTGCGTTATTTTCCCGATTTATAAATAAAAATTAATTTTTGCTTTTTAAATTATCAAATACTGAATTACCTCCCCTAGATCATTTTAAATACTGAATTACCTCTCCTGTTTCATCTTAAGTGCACATTTAATCTTCAGAGGAGTTGATTTCTTTTTTTCTATTTCCACTCTTGAAAGTGGTCAAGTTAAATGCGGTTATTCTTTCTCATTTTAATAATTATCTCTTGCTAATCTCCGAGATGATGTATTTATTGACAATGGCTGCTCTTTCTAGTTTATATTATTAATTCTTCTTATAATAATTTTGCTTCTTCCTTAGCATCTATGTTATCCCCCTGCTTTTACACCAGATAATCAAACAGGAATGACCCATTGTTTATAAGGATAAATTAAATAAAAGAAATCAAAGGCATTGGGAAAAGAGAGAAAGGGAAGGTAAAAACAATAACACTCCTGTGTTTAATATTTGTTTCAATAATATGTAAAAATCTTGTCAATTTTCAATCTTTTCATTTGCACCCTGCATTCTTATTTATGATTGTCATTGCAATATTTTGTTAAAGTTGTTAAGTTGAAGCAAAGCAATAGAAGAATTTCCAAAGGTATTTTTATACCCACAGAACTTACAAGAAACTTAATCATTAACTAAGAATTAAGATTCAGCAGAAAAGTAAATTAGGAAAGCTATGAAAGCTGTTTGTAGTAACAATAATTTAAATACCAAAGTACCATCATGCAATAATCCAAGTTAAATATTTGCTTAAAAATCAGTGTAATAATTTAAATAGAAATCTAATGATATAATGAAACTAACATATTTGAAAGAAATAATGAACGTGCTCCAACAATTGAGTAAAGTTAAAGACCATAACTTGAAAATAAATACAAAGGACACTGAAAAAATAATGCCTACTATTTATTTTCAAAGAAACAATACATTCAGAGAGCACAATAACAATATATTTGCAGTAACACAGATAAAATAGACTTGCTCTATTTTGTATAGAGTAGTGCAACTACTAAGTCAGTTGTTGCATGACACAAAGGGAGAACTATGTCACAGACTAGAAGATAACATAAGAATGTAACATCACCGATATGATCTCTAATACTATTGGATGAACCAGACTTTGTGAAAACATGAGTCATCATTTTGTTGCTCAGACACGGACCAAGAAGTTAAAAGACCACAAAATTGAGAAGAGGGGAGAATTAAATTACAGATCTCTTTTTGGCTTCGACAAGATGTGAGACCATCAGAAAGATTTGTTCCAGAGAATTGAATTTGACTTTTCACAAATTTTGGGCATTAGAGAAATTTGTGGTCGAAAAAGTTGGTTTTTGATGAGAGGATGAAGTTTCTCATGAACAAGAGCTGAACAAAGCAATAATACACTTACAGCATGTAACACAAACTAAGAGGCTTCTAGATTCTGTGAGTTTAAAAAACTTGGCACTGGAGAAATGACAATCGAAGATGAATTGATACAGTTGAAATTAATTGAAGGTATGTGTGATGCTTTGTACAAACAAAATTTTAGAAGGGTTACAACTGACTAAGTGTCCATGGATTTATCTAGATAGTTTCTGCAACAATTAGAGAATTTATTGGAAAATTCAATACATTGAGAGAGTAATGCCAACCCAAAGCATACAACACATCAAATTACTTTGACTGTGGAAAAAACCATAAATGGAACAAGAAAAAAGTAAAATATGCAGAAATTATGAAAAGAAAAACCATTTCCAATCTGTGTGCAAGTATAAAAAAAAGACAACAACTCGTCATTGTCTTTTTTCACTCGACCCCAAAGCGAGTGTTTCCAATATGGGACATCGATTTACTAGAACGTTGTAACTTGTATGAGAAACTGAGCACTCCCTAAATATCTTTAAATATTGAATTTTTTCCAAATTTTTTTTGCTAATCTGAATATTTAGGGGTCTAATCGATAAGAATGCACTGAAAAAAGTCAAAATAAATGAAAAGCAAAAAATTACAGGGAGGTGCCGGTCGTACAGGTCCGTCTCAGAGAGTATAGAGAACAAAAATTAAAAACACCTCGCAAATAACTTATCTTTTTCTTATATTCAGTTTCTTGCTGTTATTTTACGGCCGAAAAGCGCATCGATCTAAGTGTTGTAATAAAAAATGTAAAATGGAAACAAAACAGAAAACACATGAACTGACAATGAGGCAACAGCGCAACACTTACCACAATAAGCAAGCGGCAAGCCACTTTAAAAACCCAATTTTCGAAGCAAATTAAAAGTTGTAAAACTAGAAACAAGTTAACAGTAACACTAACAGTATAATTATTTCTTTTTTTCTTAAAGAGGAACGTAAAAAAAATAATAATTAGAAAAATGACTATTAATATTATTTTTATATAAACTTTTTAAACTTTGGTTTTATCATTTGTTCGTAAAAATTCAATCAAATATTCAATTTAACAGAAAACAACGTTTTTTTTTTTTTTAGAAATTTTCATTTTCCTACATTTTTAAGTTGAAAATAGGAGCCACTGATTTAAATAAACGAAAATGTCAAAAAACAAAAGTCCGTGAAAGAAAAGTATGTACTGGTCATCATTATTTTTCAACAAAGGCAAAGCAAACCTTAAAAAAGAAAAACAAAAAAAAAAATTAACTTAAGAAAAATTTAATTTTAACATTTCATTAATTTAAATGTATTAAACAGTTACATCAACCAAGGTAAAATAATAAAAAAAAGGTTGGGTAAATTAAAAATTGTTTTTTTTTGTTTTTTTGTTGATTCAACAACAATAATAATAAACAACGATGAGAAGCGTCGTTGTATAGTACCTGCCCATTTTCCGTAGAGACTTCGAAAATCTGGTTGTTGCATTTTACTAAGCACATGGCAATTGAAAGAACTGAGCAGCGAATAAGTAAATGTCAGAGCTTTTTTGCTTGTGTAATATACTCCAAAGATCGCCAACCAGTCCCGAGTGCTGGCAAAAACATCTTTGAAATGCGAATATAAAAAGTCAAAGCTATCCACTACAGCCATGTTTAGATATAAAGCATAAGCATGCTACTGTGAAGAATTCCAATCTTTCAAGAAGGATAACTCAGGCAGCTTGACAACTGTCAACACTTAATTCCGTTTAACTATCGGATATTTTCGTTTAATGGAATTGTTCGTTTCTGAAAGTATCTGATGCAATATTTTTAAATTAAATTTTTTTTACAGTATTTCATCATTTAGTCAGATTATAGTTAAGACAGTATGCTCACCTCAAAGTAAAAAAGGAAAATAAAACTTTTGATTGGTTTAATTCGTTTTTTTTTTGCACCATCCCAAAGCGAAGGTCATTTTTTTTTTTAGTCAAATCAAGCTGGAAACATTCAATATTTGTAACGAATGCTTATTTGTCTCGTAAAACATTTAATCCCTTTTGTAAAAAACGCATTCATGAGCCACTTCTATCTAATTAGGTCATGTCTGTTTTTATTTATATATTTGTTTTCGCTCATTAATGAAAAATAGATTTATTCAAGAAATGATAAAAAAATGGATATCTTTTTTTTTTATGAATGGCTTCTCACAATGTATTAAATTACATTTAAATTCCTTTGTTTTTGGTGAAAAACATTAATTTATTTGGAAATTCTTGCAAAAATCAAATAGTTGTCCTTTTTTTATTGAAACTTTCACAACTTTTTCTCAAATGATTGAAATAATTATTTTTAGAAAAAATTGGTAAAAAATATATATGTTTACAATCTGTTCTCCCACCACCCTAATATAATGAAATTTCTTGAAATTCAATACTGATCCCAAACTTTGTTAAATCAAAGTTTGTTCTATTAATTAAATGCAGAACTCCTTGGGGAATGTAAATCATATATATATATATATATATATATATATATATATATATATATATATATATTTGCAAGCAATTAGCAGCTTTCCCTAAAATCTACTCCAAAAAATAAAAGATAATGCATAAAACTATGACATTTTTATTTATATAAGCTTTTAATTGCTTTTATAAATAACATAGACCTACGAATTTAATCCATTCTATGAGTGGATTCATAGCTGGAAATTTCGTTTGTTGAAACAATTTTCTCCAATTTAAAATAATAGAAAATGAATTAGTTCGTTCCAAGCCCCCAAAATATTGATACAATAAAACTCGTATTTATGAATGTTATGGCTATTACTGCTAGGTTGGTTCTATCACCTAAACATCCAAGACTTGTTGAATAGCTTTCGTCGCAGAAATAAATAGGCAAAGAGAAAAAGAAAGATATAGAGACACAGGAGGGACAGTTTGGACACTGATTTTATTTTTTGATTCCAACGACCTTTTGTTGGGGAAATTCCTTCCCGAACAGTCGGCATGTCTTTACCAGTCAAAGTTCAACAGAAAAAGAAAAGAGTTTATTTTTGGCGCCAGGAAGTCTCTGTTTTGCTCATGTATAAATTGTCTTTCCTGTCAGAGGACTCCTGGGAGATTTTTATGTTTGTTTTATTTTGTATTTTTATTTTATTTCGTATTTTTATTCAATCCCTACAACACATCCCTACCCGATATAGTGGAGCTACAGTAAGGATGCATTGAAGGCAACAAAGTTAGTCTTTTATAAGGTGCATGTGCGTATGTTACTCTTTTCAATGTACATATAATTTTGTTTATGTGTGTATTTTTATGTGTAGTAAAAATGTTAATTGTTTATTGCAAACCGCATACGTCTACCCGAGCGGGTGACGATTGGTTCCTTTGGTGAGTCTTGCTGCGTTTCAGGTCTTGGTGATGATGTGGTTTTTGTTTTCATTCTTTTTCAGGGCATGGGCGAATATTGCTGGTTTCAATCGCTCAATTGAAACCGTTTGCTCATCACCAGCCACTGTCTCTATGATAAAATATTTTTCTTCTTGTTTTATTACTTTGTATGGCCCTGAATATGGAGCTTCCAGAGGTTTCCCAATCCTGTCGGTTCGCAGCCATACATGTGTTGCTGATTTTAGTTCTTTAGGTATAAAGGATTTTTTTAGTTGTATGTAGCTGTCCTTCTGAAAAGAGGGTTATATCCAACTCTTGCATCTCTTTGGCAATTTTTTTATGTCCTGTTTTGTCAGGTCGGGATATTCCTGGTCGATTATTGGTCTTGGAACTAATAACTGGGTTCCTGTGACAGCAGTGGCCGGGAAGAAAACTTGCTCATTAGGCATATTCCTAATACCAAGCAATATAATTGGCAATGCATCCAACCAGCTCTGCTTTCTTGTCATGATTGCTGTTTTAAGAGTACGGTGCAACCTTTCGGTTATTCCATTGGTTTGAGGGTGGTAAGCCGTTGTACGGAGCCTGTGAAAACCTATTATAGCAGACAGGTCCCTAAACAGTTCATTTTCAAATTGATTTTCCCCTATCTGTGACGACATGTAATGGGAACCCAAAGCGAGAGATCCATGTATGCAGGAATGCCAATGCTATGGTGGTAGCGGAGGTGTCTTGTAGAGGTGTAGCTTCTACCCATGTCGTTGCTCTATCAATGCACGTAAGTACATATCTAGCTGGAGATGTGTATACCCCGTCATAGGTGGTGGTGGGTAACAAAAGACCAATGATGTCTATATGCACGGTCTCAAACCTTCCTGATGGTAGAGAGAAAGGTGTAGTTTTTGTTCTAGTGTGTTTAGAAATATTGTACTGTTGGCATCGTAGACAGCTCTTGACCCAAGATCGTATGTTTTTCTCCATTTTTGGCCAGAAGTACCTAGCTTTAATTAGCTTTGTTGTTGACGTAGGTCCTGGATGGGAGATGTCATGGAACATGTCGAAGATTCTCCTACGAAGTGGTTCAGGTATGTATGGTCTGGGAGTAGATGTTGATAGGTCGCACCAGACGGATGACCCTTGCATCTCAAAGGCTTTAAGTCGGTTCCTGTATGTGTCGATTTCCTCATCCTCTTTTTGTGATTCACCGATAGCTGGTAAGTCATAGCGGTCTACAGTCACCGAAAATGTGGATCGAGATTGACAATCAGCAACGATATTTTCATCTCCTCTTATATACTGTACATCTGTGACATACTCTGCGATAATTGATAAATATCTTTGTTGCTTGTCCGATTTCATCAGTGTTTTCTTTTTGAACGCCAGGGAAAGTGGTTTGTGGTCTAAAAACAAAGTGACATTTCTGCCTTCAATTTGTGGTTTGAAGTGCAAGACCGCCTGATATGCTGCCAAAAGTTCCCCGCCAAAGGTAGAATATTTCCTCTGGTTTTCAGACAGTTTTCTTGAATAAAACCCAATGGGGACTGGATCACCATTTATTATCTGATGTAATGCTGCACCCACTGTATGGTTGGAGCTATCCGTGACTAGATGGTATTGCGTGGCATCCGGATCAGGGTGCGTCAAAGCAGATACTTTGGCAAGGATATCTTTTATTACCACAAATGATTCACTTTCAGTCGGGCTTAGTTTTAATACTTTTTTCGCTGGATTGTGTTTGATGGCTTCAGTTAGTGGCAGGAACACATCTGAGACTTGAGGGATGAATTTCCTGTAAAAATTTACCATTCCCAGGAATCAACGTAAAGATTTGGAGTCTGTGGGCTCTGGAAAATTTTTGATGTCTTCGACTTTCTGGATTGTTGGCTTTAATCTTTTCATGCTTACAGTATAGCCCAAGAAGTCAATGGAGTCTTTGTAGAACTGACATTTTTCAACAGAGATTTGAAGGTTGTTACCTTCAAGAATCGAAAGGACTTTCTTGAGATCTTTGTGGTGTTGTTCCTTAGATTCGGAGAAAACGAGTATATCGTCGATATATGTAAAACCACAGTCTACATTCATAAATATGTTGTCCATAAATCTCTGGAATGTAGAGCTGCTTTTTCATAGACCAAATGGCATGAATAGGTATTCAAAGAGACCAAATGGTGTTACCACAGCAGATTTTTCTATATCTGTCTTATTCATGGGAATCTGGTGATAGGCCTGTAGGAGATCAATTTTTGAAAATACAGTCTTCTTGAAGAATTTAGATCCGAGGCTGTTAATATTTGGTATCGGATATCTGTCTGGTTTTGCCAACTGGTTCAAATGTCTAAAATCGCCACGTACACACCATTTTCCTGGGGTTGACTTGGGAACTAGATGTAATGGCGACGACCAGGGGGACTTTGACGGTTGAATAATTCCAGCTTGTAAGAGTGCCACAAACTCCTGTTTAGCTCATTTATATTTTTCTTCTGACAGTTGTCGGACTTTGGCATACGTAGGGGCGCTATCTCCAGTGTCTATAATGTGTGTTACTTTCGTGTTAGACACTAAAGGCTGTCATGTACGTGGATTGGTTAGTTTTGGAAATTCTCGGAAAAGGGCTGCACTTCTTCTGGTAGGTTGTTGTGGTTATTCACAGTTATACACTGAATCTGTGCAGTGACTCGTCCTCCTTGTGGGTTTTCTCATCAATGAGCCTACCCTTTTTGCAATCTAAGATTAATTCATAGTGGCACAGAAAATCTGCTCCTAAGAGGGGGTTGAGGGTATCCGCTACTACTACGGTCCATGTGTATGAACGGCGTAGGCCCGGAATCCCAATATCAACTACTGCTTCGCCAAAGCATTTAATATTATTCACATTTGCTGCTGATAGTGTTACAGGTGTAGGGTTTAAGTTTAGTCCGAGTGCCATTTTCTGTGGTAAGATCGTTATAGAGGCACCTGTGTTTATCACAAAATTGATCTTATTTGTGTCAATTTTGGTAGTAACCTCAAATAGTTGCCAGTTGCTGATGCAATTCGCATTATCAATTTTCCGAGGCTTGGGTGGTAGGGTTTCTGGCAGGTGAAGATGGCCTCGAAGTGGGCATTATATGACAGCCGGACTTGTTTGGCCACCTGCACCATGGTTTGCACATCCTCGACTTTTCTGCATAATATAAATGTCTACGATATACTCGAGGCTTCTGGTTCTCATAAAATGGTCCGGTGCTATAAGTCGTTCTAGGGGTGGTGCCGGTGGGGGCAGTAGATCTGGAGTGCCTGCTTGCATGCGGCATAGTGGCGGCTTGTATCATCCTGGGTTTTAAAAATGGTGTTATTTCGTCAGCCAATGTACCCAATTCCATCAGGGAGGCATTTTTTACCGCTGCTATTACGGGTGTTATTTTCGAAGGTAGTGCTTGAATGAACTTATGTCAAGCAAGTTCATCTCTGACACCAATCCTGCTGGCTGTCGACATTAGCGCATGGAGATAAGCTGAATGTCTCCCTGTCATTTAAGTGTTAGCCATTAATTTAGCGAACATCTCTGATTTTGTCATTTCGTGTCTAGCCATTACTGCGCCTTTTAACCCTGAATATTTTTTTGAAGCTATAATAGCGGACGGTAATCTGGATATCATTTCTGGAGGTAGGACAAACAATACATGGTAAAACCTGGTTTCTTCACTTGTTATGTGTCGTAATTCAAATTGTGCCTCACAAATTACAAACCAACCATCTGCTGCTGTGTGCATAAAGACTGGGATTTTGACTGATATAGCTGATGCGCATTTTAATGACCTACGAAAAGCAACAAGAGGGAGGAAGATAAAATAAAAAAGCAAGACGATAAAGCAAATCTCTGCTGGACGGAACGTGTTTGTGTCAATTTTTTTTTTTTTTTTTTTTTTTTTGTGGTTTGTGTGAATGCGATAAAAGGATGAAAGTAAAAGCAGTTACTCACTTTTTTTTTTAGTTTTACACAGCACGTGTATGGTTATAGTAGTCAACTTGACCTGTTGTGGTGGTGGAGGGATGGTAAGCCAAGGATTGGTAGTGGGGGAAGCAGGCAAATAATGTAAATAAATATATTAAATTTTACACTTTAAATAAAATTATGCATGAAATAATAAAATAAATAAGTGTACTTTATCTTTAAGAAGAATCTTGGCTGGCTTGATCACAGTTGCTGTTGGAGCCTTTGGTTTGATTGAAAAAGGTTCTAATAGACTCGATGAAGGGATCCCTAGTAGCGGAAACCTTAAAGAAATACAAGTACAATTCACACATTACGAAGATCTTTATCTATGTAAAACGTGTGTGATCTTTGTTTTAGTTTTTAATTTGTGGAAAATGTTATGATGCCATCTCTGACCTTAGATCTTTGTTTGGGACTCAGAAAGAAATGAGTATACACCAGAAATCAAAGGAAATAAAATAATAATAAAATAAAAGAAGAAAATACTTTGATGCTATACCAGGAATGGCTCTCATACCTTCTGATCTTAATTGATTAGAGGTCTTAACATGTGCATATTTTCTCTTGGCAAATTAAGATGGCTTAAAGTTAATAATCCACTCAGTACCATTAATTTGCTTGCCAGCTGCCTGACTTTAACCAGTTGGGCATGTTCCCTAAGGGCTGGCACACTGTGCATCTCTGTTCATAAGCAGGAATAATAAGGAAGTATTGTAGCGGAACTCTGGATCCTGATTGGTCATCAAATTGCAAAATTCAAAATACGTCAGAGAAACGGTTTTTCCACAGCTAAAGAAAAAATCGTTCTTTGAGCCACCCCACGTGACTGGATTGAACATTTAAGGATGGCCTCTAACCAGTCACGGCGGTCAGTCAGAGGAGGCGGATTGCTGACACACATCTAAAATGTAACAGCAACTTCGAATCAACCCAGAGATAAGGTCAGGTCGCACCTTGTTCTCTTTCTCTTTCTCCTTTATCTCTTTCAACAACTACTACTAGAATATTTTATACAAACTCTTGATACCCTTAACTTTCTCAGTGAACATTAATTTCTATGAATTCTTGTTATTCTTTCCTCTTAATAAATTACTATTTTAACATACAAAAAAATGTATATTTTATTATTCCACTTTTTTACACTAATCCACACATTCCAACTGACAACCAACATTCTGATGATGAAAACCTTCTGATAATAATTCTGATGAATATTATTCTGCATAAATCCTGTAAGCTGTCGGGAGTTTGGTTAAGACTGACACAAGGCCAAACCAAGAAAAATTAACCAGCTCCCTACTACTTCAGCATCATCGCTGGGTGTCAAGAGAGGGTTGTTTTATAATTTTGAAAGATGAGTCAGCCAAATTGACTTGGAAGTCATATTTAGATATGTGGGAATACCCTCAAGTGGAGACTATCCAAACAAATTAGGTTTCTTCATCTGAAGTTATTTCTGAGCTATACTTGCAACATTATGAGCTGATTTTATTGGCTTGTTGGGGATACTAAAATCAAGCAGGTGCAGAAATTTAAATACCTGGGAAGTGTTCTAACAGAGAACAGAAAGTGTGACACAGAGATCTGAAGGTGTATTGGCATGAAGCTAAGTAGAGTATTGAGAGACAGAAAAATTTCACTGGAAACAAAGAAGAGAGTTCTGGATTGCTATGTGATGTCTGTCCTTCAATATGGCAGCAAATGCTGGACAATCTCATCAAAGACGAAAGAAAGACTTGAAGCAACTGAAATATGGTTCTACAGAAGGATGACGAGAATACCAGGGATAGAACATGTGAGCAACAACAAGGTTTTGGAGAGGATGGAAATAAAAAGGAAAATGATACTTAACATCAGAAAAAAGACAGCTGAAGTTTCTGGGACATGTAATGAGGAAAGAAATCTTGGAGAATCTGATGCTCGTGGAACTGATAGAAAGAAAGAAAGAAAGACAAGGGAAAGTAATGCGTGACATACTTGATGGACTTGAGCAGATTGATGTCAGAGTGGGGTTGAGTGGTATAACAAGAGAAGAGGTGTTAAGAGCTACAAGGTATATGAAGATGTGGAAGGTCATGATTGCCTACATCCTGAAGGAACATGGCACGTAGAAGAAGAAGCCCTCTCACTCAATAATAATAATAATAATAATAGCAGCTCTAATTTGTTTTATTAAATAAATTACTGGATGAAATTTTTTAATATGTTTTAATCTAAAATGATCCCAATATTTAATTTTGTTGGGTGTTGTTATATCAGTCAGTTACGTGTCATATGTGATACATGCCTGGGTGATCATGTCTCGAAAGAGATACAACTGGCTGAGGAAAAGGCTTTTTCCACAGTAGGGTGACATTATTTTCTACAGTAGACTGGTTGCCAACCAAGGCTATAGACCCCACTCTATTCTGCTACTTAATCCATAGCTGGAGGGAGAAGAGACAGATTAGTACCTTTCCTAACAGTATTTGCATGTAAATGAATGTAACATTGTTATATACACTGCATAATTTGAAGCATTCCAATATCTCTGGTTCAAAGAAATTAAATGCAAGTAAAAGTAAGAAGATGAGAAGTTTAAGTAAGACATAATCAAAATGGGAATAATTCTCTCATAAATTGAAATTATATTACACCCTTAATAAAATTCAAATCTTGTCATGATTCATGACACTTTTCAAGAAGGAACAATGTATTTATATTATTTACATTATTCAGACTTTTGTCCACATCTTTGTTGCCATATTCACAAGGTTTCAGTTGTTGTATGTTCCAACCTTCTTCAGGTGATTGGAATTTTGATCACTGGGATAGATTGGTCTCATTTCATGAGTCATGCCACTTCCAGATGTCTTAGTTATCTCCTAGTTTTTGTTTATCACTGCTGTAGCCATTTATTGAAATCACAAAACTTTGGTTCAAATCACTGGATCTAACCAAATTTCAGTGGTGAACAAAAAAATTATAAAGTTGAGTTAAATGGAGATAACTAAGACATCTAGAAATGGCATGACTCATGGAACCAGAACAATCTACCCCAGTGATCAAAATAAAGAGTTCAGTTCAAAATTTGTATCATCTAAAGAAGGTGAGAGCATACAACTGCTGAAATTTTTTTTTTTAAATCATATCACCCCAAGCAAGGTGGTAACGCCACTGATGCGCAGGGGGTTACATAAGAGTAAAACAATTGGAATAGGAAAAGAAAAAGCTGGAAACCACATCCTAAACAGGGAACAAGGGATGAGCCTCTTCACCTGTTCAATAGACATGGGTGGAGTGTGATGAGCCTCTTCACCTGTTCAAAAGATGTGGGTGGAGTGTGATCCAGGTGATAGTTTAGTCTATTTACTCCAATTGAAAAAAAAAAAAGGTTGGTGACTTGCTAAGTTTTAACTTAGTTAAAGTCAAAGAAATTTCTTTGAAAAAACAAAATCAATCCTTCAATTAGGCATGAAAAGTTTAAAATTAGGCAAAAATGAACAAAAAAAAATGGCTTACTTTTAATCTTCAAGACATGAATCCATTCAAAAACACACATTGTTTCTGCCAGTGAGTTGAAAAAAAAATTCTTTTTAACTTTTTGGCCAGGGGATGGGAGAGTCAAATAGCCAGTGTCACCTATACACTAGAATACGGCCAGCCAACAAAAGAAAGAAAGAAAGAGACTGACATACTAGGGGAAAAAAGTAAAGACAGATTCCACCAGTCAAAGAAATTTCCTTGAAGAAACAAAATCAATCCTTGAATTAGGCATGAAAAGTTTAAAATTAGGCAAAAACAAACAAAAAAAATGGCTTACTCATGAATACGGCAACAAAGATGAAAACAACAGTCAAATAATGTATATAATTATAATACTTCATCTTAAAAATATAAATTTGTGTTTATCACAAAATTGATCTTATTTGTGTCAATTTTGGTAGCAACCTCAAATAGTTGCCAGTTGCTGATGCAATTCGCATTATCAATTTTCTGAGGCTTAGGTGGTAGGGTTTCTGGCAGGTGAAGATGGAATGAATCATGACAAGATTTGAATTTTATTAATATAATTTCTTATATTAGTCACTGATCCCTACTCCCAACACAAGAAAAACAAAAAAAAAATTTAATAATCAAGAAATCATTTGGTCTTTCTTTTTAATTATTATTTAATTATTAAGAAGAAAGACCTAATGATTTCTTGATTATTATATTATATTTTTTGATCCATTTTATAACATTTGAAACTTTGGTTAAAAATCTTGTTTTAATTTTGATAATAAAACCTTGTTTTTATTAAGTTTCAGGCATTTTTCATTGTATGCTCATTTTTAGCAAATCTGTGGCAGTATCTATTGTAAAGCTTTTATCCTCTTTCACCCCCAGTAGTCATTTGAATCTTAGTAGCATTATTTCTTCACTTGGAATAAATTGATTAAAAAATGTCATGTATATTCAGGGCGTGGGTGATCATGGATCTCAACATCTTCCTGTCTTTCAGTAATACTTTTTCGTTTATGACCCCTCTTTCTCTTTGTAGCACTTTTATTTTCACCAATTTGGATATAAACATCAGTTATGTTAATTGATGTTTTCTTCTGCTTCTTGTGTTATGGATTGACATGTTATCTATTCTTTGACAAATATCTTCCCTTTGTTTTGTGAGGCCACTGCCAAGAAGGGGCACTGCATATCATGAGAATATGAATACTCTATGTTTCTAGAAAGTGAAGCTTTTTAGAAACATGTCAGTTTTTCAGGCACTAATTTATGTACAAAATTGACAATAAAATAAAAGCAAATGAATTTTCGATTTCAGCATCTCTAGCTGGATGTTGTTATTTGAAGCTATGATGAAGAGGAAGTGTGATCAGAAACATTGGAGATGTTGTGCAGAGTGCTTGAAGTTTTTTTCTGCTAACAACATGAAAGGTGTATAGTAAGCAACAAGTAATATTATTGTCAGTAGTTGATACTAATTCCTTGAAGTCTAGCAAATAATAGATCAAATGAAAAGATATTTGACAAGATATGTCACCTTTTGAAATGATATAGTCATCCTTCCCCTAATAAAATTCATGAGCTGGTTTCCTTTTATTCTTGGACTAGAAGAAAATAATGTGTAAAAGATATTTTTTACTAATTTTAAATTCTGTTACTTTTGTGGAATTTTCAGGTTTTGAAAATATGATGTGTTATGTTTTGCATTTCTTTGTGAGTAGTAGTCGTCATCATAACACAGCTCTCCATGTCCTTTGTGACAACAGGGTTTTTTTCCTCTATAGTTCTCCAGTTATTCTCTGTTTATACTTGACTGCTCATTCGCATACGATACTACATGATGCATAGCTCCTGTCAAAGATATTTTACTGACGTTAATTGATGTTACCTGACTAATTTGACATTTTTGGTGGTATATTTACATGACGACTCATCAGCTTGAGGGTTAATGCCAATTAATATCCTGCCCTTCTTGACAAGGAATCAGTTTGTTTTCTGTTCATATATTACTAAAGAAATGTGAATGCTACTCCAGTAAAAGCATAAGCCATTTTGTTGATGAGTGTTTTTTTTTAAAAAGAGGATATTTTTCATGAATTTGTTATAACTCAGTTTCTATTGGTTATAATATAAAGTCTTGTTTAGGCACTCACCATGATGTCTGTAAGAAATACTCTGAAGACTCCAACATGCTTTTTTAGACAATTTGGAGTTCTTTATTTAAGTCTCTAGATGAGTCCATTTGTGTCATGGGGGGTATTTACTTCACAACATTCCCTCTTTTGAGATTTAAGTAATATTTATTCCTCCCCCTCCTTCTACTGGTGAGTTCGTCAACATACTTAACTTTGTATCTTTTACATTTAGGATCAACCTCCAGTTTTTTGTTTGCTTCTTTTTTCTGGAAAACGTATTTGTCCATTCAACAAATTCTTGGTGTATAGGCACATCAAAAATATCATACAGTACTTTCATAGGTTCTTTCATGCTTTCTTTGGTAAACCTTTTCTTTAGCTGATTATAATGTCTTTTATGTTCCCATTTTTTCCTTTTACCATGTATATAATTTTTGTGACATTATTACCCAATATTACCAGATTTCTTTTCCATTTTTATACACTCCGAAAGGGTTATGGAACTAATTTCAACATGAAATTAATTTCAACTCAGAAGAGTTGAAATTAATTCAGAGTTGAAATTAATGCCGAGCTGAAATTAGTTCTGCATTCCCCTGAAAAACATTTTTTTGCCAATCTTGAAACATTTGGTGTTCTTTTGGTTATTTTCATTATTATTCTTATTTGACTTGGTAACAACTTGTCGAACATGATTTAATTTTTCTTGTGAAGATTAATTCTGCTAGCAACATGCCTGACAGTGTATTGGAACTTGGTGTTGTACAGTAAACTTTCAAAAATTTTGGAATGCTTCTTCGCTCATTTTTTCATGATTTGCTTTTTTCAAAGCTCTCTTGAATGTGCTCACAAACCGTTCAGCTTGTCCATTTGACCTTAGGTGATACAGTGGTGTAGTAATATGTTTAATTGAGAACATTTTACAAAAGTCTTTGAATTTATGAGCAGTGAATTGTATAACATTATCTGAGACTATGTTATCTGGAATGACATATCTTGCAAAGAGTTTGTGTAAAAAATTCATTGTCACTGAAGTTAGTGCTTTAAGCTTACAAATTTCAAGCCACTCAGTAAAGTTATTCACTACCACAGCATAATGTGATCCGTTTATTAGACCTGCAAAATCTAAGTGCAGTCTTGATCATGAAATATCTGTCTTTGGTCAAGGTTGTATTTTCATAGTAGGTAATTTTGCTGCCAGTGCACAACTCCTGCAGGCTTTTACTATTTTTCAATTCCTTGATTCATTTTGGTCCAGTATAAATAGCTTCAGTCAGTTAAGTGCCATATGTGATACATGCTTGGGTGATCATGTCTCGAAAGACAGATCTGGTTGATGGACATTTTTGTCAATGATTTGTCCTAGGTAATTAATTTTAGGCAAAAGGCAATTCACACTTTTCTCACTAAGTTTGAATCTGTGCTTGTGTAGTTTTCCAAAGACTGTTTTCAAATGCCCAACATGTTGTTCTTCAGATACACTTTTAATTAAAATATCATCCAGATAAGCTACTGAGGAATTGCAATCTACAAGTATGGTATTCATAGTTCATTGAAATATAGATGGTGCCATATTCATACTAAAAAAAAGTCAGTTGAACTTTTACAATCCCATGTGCATATTTATAGTTGCCAACTCTGAATATTCATCTTTAACCTGTATTTGTAAATATGCTTCAGAAAGATTCACCTATGCAAAAATTTTCTCTGGAGCTGGTAATGGGTAGTTATGAGTTCTAAACATTTGTTTAACCCAGTCAAAAACTTAGCACAAATACAAATTTTATTACTTTTTTTTTCTACATACACTGCCAGTGTTGCCCATTCTGAATAATTAATTTTTTCAATTACACCTATTTTTTCAAGTGTGTTCAATTCTTCATTGACTTGCTCCAATGCTGATAATAGTCTTGTATACAATTTTTGTGCTATATTCACTGCTTGTGCAGGTTGAATTTTTTGTGAATAAGAGCAATGATGTAAAAGGATTTTTATGGAAGCAGAAAAGGGAGAATGTTAAAACTCTTATCCCAAATATTATGAATGGCACAAAAAAAAAACACTTGCTCCAGTGTGAAATTTGAAAGAAATTTACATTTATTAAAAGACATAAAAATAATAATAATACTGAATACAAAATTTACAAAACAAAAATGCACAAATTTTTCCTTTGTGTGCCTAACACTCAAGTAAGATAAGTTCTTATTAAAATTCTGTGGGGCTTATAAAAACAAATGTGCATTTATTTCAATTCATTCAACAGTTCAAAAATTGAAAAGGTTGATGATTCACATGTGTGGTTGGGTTTCTTTTAGACAATAGTTCAGTTTTACAAAGTGAGATTAAAAAAAAAAATAGATAAATCTTGTATTTTCATTAAAATGTTAAAAATCAGAGTTAATACTGCAAATATTTATCTGAGAGGGGCAGGGTCTCTTAAACACTCTCTCTCTTGTTGATATAGCTGTTGAAACAAAAAATAAATGACATGATTGCACTTTGTAACTTATCTAGTACCAGTACTAAGTACTTATCTGTTACCACATAGTAAAATAGACTTGTGCGAGGAGAGGAATTTAGTAAACTTTATTTGAGTTAAGCATATCAGCAACTCAAGTTGGACAGCTGTTCACTGTTAGTATTGATCAGAGTCTGATTTAAGTTAACTATTTGCAATTCAGTGTGCATAGTAACACAGGCATCTTTCATTCCTTTTTATCAACATGAGAGTGTATGATATTTTAGTTTCAGAGATTAAATTTTTAAAAAGTACTATGTGTATTGAACAAATCTTGAACTTGAATTGGAAATAATCAAATGTTAGCAGATTCTTCCAGAGATGATTTATCTGAGATTTAGAGTCAATGAGGAAGGCATTATTCTACTTCCAAAGAAAATTGTTGAATACAAAAGGGTCACCATTCTAAAGAACATTACTGAATTGAAAGCTTTCTTTGGGGTTATAATCGGCATTTATCCAAATTTTTATTATTTGTTAAAAAAGGAAACCTGGTGTAGGAAGAAAATAAAAAAAAATACTTATCAAGAGACCAAGAAAATATTGTACTCAGCATCATGTTGATGCTTTTCCTTCCAAAATGATTCAGATGCATGCATATGTTTATCTCTTCAGAACAGCAGCAGTAATAGCTCAAAAAATAAAAAATAAATGACTAAGCATCACTAGCATGGGTGTTTGTCGTTTTCAGTATATGCATTGCATTTTTTTCACTCTGTTCACTGACCATGTGGAGGTACATTGTGGTGCAGTGAATACTGGCTTGGAATGAGAAATCAGAGAGCCAAGTTCAAATTTCAGTTGATTTCATTGCATTCACTTGTGTAAATACCCTTGGGAAAGGTATTAATCCATTGCTTCTTCTTCCAGTTATGGGTTAAATAGCAGTACTAATTAGGTTCTGTAGCCTTTTTTGGCAACCAGTCTACTGCAGAAAGTAATGACAACCTACTGTGGGAAAATCATCTGCCCAGTAAGTCATGTATCGAAAGAGACATGATCACCCAAGTGTGTATCCCATATGGCATTTAACTAACTTATTGAACATCTATATATACAAAAATACTTATATAAAGGAGAAACTGCAACATGTGGAAAACAAAATTAGTATTATTTACTCTCTGAGATATTGCGGTGTTGGACTCACAAGAAACAGTAATACTGAGTAAAATTTTAAATTTGAAGTCAAATGTGGATCAAGTATGGATCAGAATCTGACAGAAGGATAAGATAAAGAATAAGCAAAGTGTATACAGTCTTTCTCATATGTTGTATATATAGATATATATACAACATTGCATGCATCTCGTAAAGATGTGTATAATGAGTTCCCAGATAATTTTGTTGTTTGGAGTTTTCTTACCTGGAATTTTTGTTGATTACTAAGAGATAAATGTTACTATTATGACCGGAAAAGAAAAATGAGATGAAACGTCATTGATGTGCGTTTTGAAGATTTGTCCATGTGAAGTATTTGTCCAACAGTGAGAATGTCACATGTTCATGTAGAGGAGAAAAGTGGGATAGATTCTCATTGGTTTAGAAAGAATGAATTAATGATAATTATAATTGTTATAATTATTTTATTATAATTATTTTCAGCACTAAAATTAACTTTTGTTTATTTTTTGTGGATTCAGCGACATGATCTCAAACCTAGTAACAATATTTTCATAACCACAAGGTCAGTTGCAAGTTCCTTTACTTTAGATTACTGTTACAAGTCCATTCCTTATTTTGCTGTTGCCAGTAACATGCAGAGGGTGCGACAAACCTAAGCATCTATATCAAGAAGGCATCCAATCAAAGAGTGAAATAAAAATTTAGTTTATATTTAATTTAAATAAAGTGTTTATTTCATGTTTTATCTGTTTTTACAAATTTAAAATATCTTCCTTTCTCCTATTTTTCGGTACTAAACCCTATAAGCTACCCCGACCAATCACATTGGATATATTGAGGAGCTTAGACACCATTCAATAAATCCTGTGAACTAACTCCTGAGATTGCACAACTTCTATTCTGTGACCTGCCAGCTCTGCTTACGCCAAGAATGAAGTGGTTTGGTTTATCTCTGTCAAAGGTCAATTATGCTATTGATAAATGAAACACACCTACATTTGCCAAAGTTGGACAATTGTTTAAAGATAAATTAAAAATTGTGAATGAAAAATTTACAGCACTATTTCAAATGTTGTGGTGCAGTGGATATCAGTACAGAACAATAAATCAGAGAGTCGAGTTTGAATTCCAATTGAGTTTGTTGCATTCACTTACACACAAATACCCTTGGGAAAGTTGTTAATCCGTCTCTTCCCTCCAGCTATAGATTAAATAATAGGGCAGATTGGGTTTCTTAACTTTGATTGGTAACCAATCTACCATAGAAAGTAATGGCAACCTACTGTAGAAAAATCTTCTACACTGCCAGTCATGTCTCGAAAGAGCATGTATCACGTATGGCACTTAACTGACTGACTGATTTCAAGCATTAGTAAGTAGACAGTCAAAGACATCCTGGTCATTACTTCCTGATGTGATACCAAAAATCTACATTTAGACAGTGGCAAGTTTATGAGGACTATAGGAATTTAAATATAGCTGCAAAGCCTGAGTATAACCAGTACTAAACATCAATATTTTATTCTTTAAAATTGGTAATAAAAAGGTTTTCAAAAAATTTACACCCTTGTGTAAACCAATTGAAACAAAACAAATAATGTCTTCCTAGGATCTTTCACACTTTCCCTGATCATGTATACATTGTCTCTTGGTGTTGTTTTTCTCATCCGATTGCATTTTCCTTTACATTTTGGACTGATGGATTCAGTTTGTTTCTTCGCTTTGATGACACAACTGACAGTTGAAAAGCTAACACCAAAAATATCTACAATCTCTCTGTAAGGCTTGTCAGTGTGTTTGTGCAGCATTGTAATTTTTATACCCTTGGTTGGGGTAACGCCCATTACAGAAAATGGCCATAGAACAACTAATCGACAGTTGAGACAGTAGTCTCTGGACATGATAAAAATCTGATGCAATCACAAAAGATGCAATATTTTTCAAGGACAAACAAATTTCATCATACGGCTTGAAAATAGATTCATATTACTGCACACCACTGCAAATGACCTAATCTGAGAAAAAATAGCAATTAATTATCCCCCTGTCACTCCAGTGGATCTAACACTGACAGTATAGTGAAAGAAAGAAAACTAAAGCACTTGTTTCAATTAATTTGCACAAGGGTGTATTTACTACAAAAGTAGCACCAGAAACCAATGAGGGGAAGATATATAAAAGACAGTTTTTGTAATGCTGTTTGAATATTTGTACATGCAATTTGTACTGTGAAATACAGCAGCAACATTTCAAAGGTTTGACATTTTTTTCCTAAGTCACTTATAAAAGATTTATATTTTAGTATTGTAAAATAAAATTAATCGATAATTAAAGGTGTAAATAAATAAATGTTATAATTGTCTAGATTTAAAGATAGAAAGTGGCATAAGACAAGGATGTGTCTTTTCACTGGATCTATTCAACTTGTACAGCGAGAATATTTTGAGGACCCTAGATGATATGCCAGGATTTGTCATTGGAGGCCACAACATAAGGTATGCAGATGATACAGTGCTGATTGCAGACATGGAAAGAAAACTACAAGACCTCCTACAGAAGGTAGATGTGGAGAGCGACAAAAAAGGTCTACAAATAAACTTTAAGAAAACTGAATGCATGGTCATCAGCAAAAACAGCAATCCAAAATGCCAAATACAGGTGGTGGGTACCAGAATCAAGCAAGTACAAAAATTTAAATACCTAGGAAGTGTTCTAACAGGAGATGGAAAGTGCGATACAGAGATCTGAAGGCAAATTGGCATGGCAAAGGACACATTCCAGAAGCTGAGTAAAGTACTAGGACACAGGATAATTTCACTAGAAACAAAGAAAAGAGTGCTGGATTGCTATGTGGTATCAGTTCTTCAATACAGCAGTGAATGCTGGACAATATCATCGAAAATGAGGACAAAACTTGAAGCAGCAGAAATGTGGTTCTACAGAAGGATGCTGTGGATATCGTGGACTGAGCATGTGAGCAACGATGAGGTGTTAGAAAGAATATCAACGAAAAGAAAATTAATAGTGAACATCAGGAAGAGCCAACTGAAGTTCCTGGGACATGCAGTGAGGAAGGAGGGCATGGAGTACTTGATACTGACAGGCCAGATAGAAGGAAAAAGAGACAGAGGAAGGCAGTGGATAACATATTTGCAGGGCCTGATTAGGTGGATGATGGAACAGGGGTTGCAAGATGTAACAGGAGAAAACATACTAAGAGCCACCAGGGATTGGGAGACGTGGAGAACCATGATCGCCTACGTCCTGAAAGAACAGGGCACATAGAAGAAGGAGAAAAAGGTTTGTATTTTAAAGAAAGCCAGATGGTTTGTAAAAGAATTGCTACAGTTGTGTGAAAATTTCTATTTTTAGAATTAGTGTTTAAAGAACTACCAAAAGTATTTCTTCTTTGTGAATTGTTGCAGATTCATTTTTTGAATTTGAAAAAATATATTTTATTGTATTTATTGACCTATCAGAGATGTAGTTTTGTCTTCTTCTAAATTTTGGAATTAAGTTCTCTGGGAACCTCCTGTTTTTTTTTTATAAAAGGAGACTGACTAACTGCTAAGATCAGAAAGCATTTAGACTTCAAGACAGAAAGCACATCCATGTCAAGGTATAAGGAAGTGTTAAAACAAAAGGGAGTCATAAATCACTATGGAGAAAGAAAGACAAGTGGACAGCAAAATCTCAATTGAAAGGCAGATACAAGTCTCAGGAAGATTCAAGTCTAAAAACAGAAATCAACTTTAGCTACTTCTAGTGAGGAATTTCAAAGAAACTAAAACTCAAATTGAACTTTTTTGTAAAGGAAAAACATAAAAGGTCCCATGACACCAATCATTTCAATCCACAAAATTTTTTTGTACTGAAACTTTTCTTATTCCATTGTACAAATTAGGTGGGTGTGCTTTTTGCATATTCTGGCTTATATGTTTTTTGCTTTCACAAAGTTTTTTTTGTCATTTTCAAACATTATGATCTTTGTGCCTTGTATATTTGATTTGTTATCTAGTTTCAGTTTTTGTAAAAGGTGTAAAAAAGAAAATTATTGTACAAGCTATAGTTTGTAAATTTTGTATTTGTTTTTTATTTACTGTAATAAATATTTGTTCTTTTAAATTTAATGTAGTGGTTGAGCCTTATTTGTCTGTGCCTTGTCCAATGTTAGAAATAAGAGAGGTCTTATGATTTCATTTTCCATTCTATTTATAACCACATGGTCTCATCAGGTACATAGAAAACACCACTGCATGCCCATTTTCCTTTTGAAAATATTAGAACTAAGGCTCAACTGAGTAATATATATATATATCCCTCACTCTGGTCTCTAACATAATTTTTAAGCTATGACTCCCATAAGGTAAGAGGAGATGATGGAATTGCAGTCCTAAAGAAATGTGCCCTGAATTGACTCCAGTCCTCTTCAAATTCTATAAATATTGTCTTGATGCTTCCTGCTTTCTTACTTGTTGGAAGTCCTCCTCAGTAGTTCCTGTTTTTAAGAACTCTAATTATCACCCTCTTAACCTTTTACCTCTTTTTGGCACGGTATTTGAGGCTATTATCAATGCTGAAATAGTCACACAACCATCTCTCTGACAAACAATATTGCTTCCACTTTGCCATGTCTACTGCTGAAGTGCAAACAATCATCACTGAATATATATATGCTAAGCTCTTAATAAGAACAGCAAAGATCAAACTGTTGCTCTTGATATATCAAAAGCATTTGACAGGGTTTGGTATTCTGGTCTTCTGTGCAAGCTTCCGAACTATGGTATTTCTAGACGAATGTTTGATTTAACCCAACCATTTCTATCAAATGGTGAAATGAATGTTGTTTTGAACAGGCAAGCTTCCAGATTCTTTCATACAAACACAGGCATTCCTCAAGGCTCTATTCTAGGTCCTATGATCTTCCTGATGTAATCAGTTCCAATGTAGGCATCTATACAGATGACACCACCATTTACACCCCATTCAATGCCAAGGCTGACAAAATAAACCTGGCTACTGCTTTTCAAAAAGACCTTCAATCTGTGATTAAATGGAGTAAGAAATGGCTTGTAAATTTTAATGCCTGCAAAACAAAACTGCTCTTCTTTAGGCACCATAGAGAAATTTTCCTGTCTACCAACAGAATGGATGACACTAGTCTCCTAGAGAGCAACACACTGCTCCACCTTGGCCTCACTCAAACGACCTCAAATGGAATGACTTCCTTGAATCTGTAGCTGCATCTACTGCTAGGAAGGTTAGGTTACTGTGTCAAGCCAGGAAGTTTTGCTTATCAGAATCCATTTTGCATATTTATAAATCTACCATTTGTCTGTGCATTGAATATTGTTGCCATATCTGGTTGGGTGCTCATGCTATTCATCTTGAGGTTCTCTACTAAATCCAAAGGAGGATCAGCAACATAATCAATCCTGACTTGGCAGGTCTCCTTCAGTTGCTTTCTCTGATGAGCTTTTCGCCTTGGTTCTCTGACACTTGTATTTACATGCACTATTAGATTAGCATCATGATTACAAAAAAAAAAAAATTACAAATAAGATCCTCTCTTTTTCACTCCTTTTCACACTGCTTGATGTATTTGTATGCTATATAACTCTATATGGAACAAAATTATTGACAAATATATATATATTAGTATGAAAAATCTCTTTGAGAACATTGCTTATTTTCATTCCTTTTTTCTTTTTTTTGTCTGTTGTACTAAGGTGCTAGTATATTATGGGTATGCTAATGCCTATAATGGGAAAATTCAAATTGGAAATATTGCTTCTTGCAATTTAGCTCATTATTATCACACAATTTATCAGTTTGTGTACCGTACAATGAACCCTTTATAATGTTTTTACATTGCCTTCAATATCTTCAAACAAATCTGTAATACACACAGCTATATCATTATTAGATAACAGAATTTTATTTATTTGATTTTCATCTTCTGGATCAAATATTGTTTCTACAAGTACTTTACAGTCAAGATTCTGCAACTGTGTGTGGTTTTATTTCTTTTGGCAATAAGTTCAACATATATAAATTCAGCATTCATAAGTAATTTCTTATACTCTGTTAGAATTTTTTTAAAAAATTAGTAGGAATCATGGTAGAGTAATGAATTGTGGCTTAGACTGAGGAATTGGTGAACAGAGTTCTAATTCTAGTTGGGTTCATTACATTCACTTATATGCTATATCCTCGGTCTGTGTAGCCCTGATGAAGCACATGCAGCTAAGGAAAGGATCAATTGCATTGAGTCAATGATCCTGACTTCAGTCAACTCTTTTTTTTAGTACTTTTTGAAACTCCAAAATACTCAATAGATTTGTCATTAAGATTATGACATGTAGAAAAGTGTCCTTCAAACCAAGAAAGGACAATACTTTCACCTGAAATTTCATATTGTATAATTCCCTTTGGATTCAGTTCATTTTCATCTGCATATTAAATGGTTTTAGCATATGTAGTGCTACTCTTAGGGAAAGAAGACAAGAGTGTTTTGTTTTTATAGCTGTTTAACAGTGCCACCCAAAAGCATCTTGACAAATCTAGCAAAGCCATGTGGGGTAATCTACACCCATTGCTAAATAATTTTCACTATCTAAATCACATTATATTATGGTCTAGATTATATATGTTTATGCAGTAGATTGATTGCCAACCAAGGCTATAGAACCAAATCTGTCTTGTTATTTAACCCATAGCAGGAGGAAGAAGCAATGGGTTTCCCAATGATATTTGCGCATAAGTGAATGCAACAAATTCAACTGGAATTCGAAGTAGGCTCTCCCATTTCTCATTCCGAGCCTTTATTCACTGCACCACAACACATATACAATTGTACATTCCAGCTACAGACATTTTATACATCAACTATATGTGTAGATTTTTTTTTATAATTTGTTTGTTACAAATTGTTTTCTGTGTAAGTCATACTGAATGGCTCAGTCTTATTTACTGGTTTTATCCTGTCTTGCATGATTTGCCTTTCTCTTTCTCTCCATATCTGTTTTCTATAGCTGCTAGGGTTTTTGTTAGCAGTTGACAGTAACATCACTTACTGCTTTCAGACAGCATAACCATGTGTCTTTGAATGTAGTTTAAGGAGTTACTTTTAAAAGCTTTAGCTAAGAAAAGTATAATAAAACACAGTAAATTATGAGTGCTATGTAATTTCATTTTACTTTGTGTGGCTTATCACTCTTCCACCAAAGTTTATGTGCTTATGCTTCCTTGTTTTTTTTTTAATTATTGAAATGTATGGTTGATTACAGTCATGTTAAAAAGGTAAATTTGTGTGTTGATTTAAAGAAAGCTTTTCATTGATGAATGAAGTTGTAATAAAAACTCAAGAGTAGAAAGGAAAGAGTCAAACAAGGAATGCACTAAATAAAACAAACAAGATCTATATTTTTAAGCAGTCTTGCAGATACTCAACCAAAATCTTCATATATAAATGGTGGGTTGGTATCATTTGTAGAAGTACACCCTTGTGCAAATTAATTGAAACAAAATGAATAATGTATCCCTAAAATCTTTCACACTTTTCTTGATCATGTATATGTTGACTCTTGGCGTTGTTTTCCTCTTCTGATCACATTTTCCTTTATATTTTGGACTGATGAATCTAGTTTGTTTCTTCGCCTTGATGACATGACTGACAGTTGAAAGGCTGACACCAACAATATCTGCAATCTCTCTGTAAGGCTTGCAAGTGTGTTCATGCAGTGTTACAACTTTTCTACATTTCCTTGAAGTAATGTCTATCAAAGACAATGGCCGTAGGACAACTAATCAACAGTCGAGACAGCAGTGTGTGGACAAAACAAAAATCAGATGCAGTCATGGATGATGCAATATTTTTCAAAAACAAACAAATTTCCTCCTATGCCTCAAAAATAGATTCATATTACTGCACACCACTGCAAATGACCTAATATGAGGAAAAACAGAAATTAATTACGCCCTGTTAAACCAGTGTGTCTAAAACTGACTGTATGGTGAAAAAAAGGAAACTAAAGTAGTTGATTAAATTAATTTGCACAGGGGTGTAAAAGGAAATGTGAAATGAGTGGAAGGAAGGAATTTCAACATGGAGACATTTTCATGTAATTGGCCTCTTGGTCCCACCCTTTTACCATTGAAATAGTTAAATGTGACTTCTACTTCTATTCGAATAGTTTCTTTTCTCACACTTCCATCCTGTGGAACTCCCATTTGCTTGCTTCCCTGATAGCTACAATCTCCAAAAATTTAAATGCAATATCAATTGCCATCTTCTATCTTCTTGAATCCCATTCATCTTTTATTCTTTCTTTAATACCCCCAGTACTCAGTGTTTTCTCTGACTGCAATCGCCTTTGCACAAGTGGTGGTCCTAACTTGCTTGGAGTGAAATAATTAAAAATAAGCAATAAAAGAACAAGTGAGTACATGGTTAGCAAAAGAGAGAAAATATACTAGTGTTTATACAGCTGAATATGTAAAAAAATAGCATTAAATTTAACTATTATAAATTGTGTATGTGTGTGTGTGTGTAAAAGTTCACTAGTCCATTACTGAGGTTGAGTAAAGTAGTCCTCCTCAACAGGAACGAATCTTATGTTGACTCTTCTACCTGCTGCATGTTAGTTAGGAAAGAGGAAAATTATGTTCAAGTTTTTATATTCTTCAAACAGTAGCATCTTAGTAGACCGGATGGGGTCATCTGCTCAGTAGTAGAATTAGGACTTTTTTCATTAAAATTTCTTGCATCTTTACTATCTATATTTTTGATAAATAACTTTTCCATTTGAGGGTTTTAAGAACATTCCGAGTAAATGAGTATTTTATAGGGATGAATGAACTGAAACAAACAGCACTGTGATATGTAGGTTATTTTATTGATTAACTTTATCCAGTTTATAAAAGTTGAAATAATTCCTTTGATAGGTTCCTTTTTTATCCAACTTGTGGATAGAAGATATTCTAGTATGGCTAGTTTTAGGTTTTGCTTTCCTTGTCTTTTATTTATATTTTCTGGAAATTGAATATGTGTTCACTGTTGAGGTTTTCTGAAGTAAAACATTTAGGAAAGCTGGTAGTGAAGGAGGGTGATAGAGTTCTTGAAGTTAACTAAGGAAACAGTAGGATAGCTAGAGTGATTGCTGCCCAGGCAGCACTTGAGTTTGCTGTCCCATAAAAGATACATATTGAACAGTGCCTCATTCTTCAAATTATAAAACTATTTTGTGTATCATTATAATATTACTTTTCATATGACATTTTAGTAGGCCAGATGGGGGTCATGCTGTCAGTAGTAAGTGAGCAACAAGGATTTTTTTAGGTAACTTAGAAGTGATATTCAGTTGACATAGTTTTTAGAGATGTGCATAAAATATACTATGTTTTATATGATCTAAGTGAAAGAAAAATTAGAATAAATACAAAAATTGCATAAAAAACTAACATAGAGATATTAGTCCTAATATTTCTGTGGTTAAAAGGGCAATGAAATGTAATAAGGTCACCAAGATAAGTGATAAATGGAAAAATGAGGAAAAAGAAGGTGAACATTCATCGTGACTGTCCTTTTTCTACCTGATACACCCTCTCATCTCCTCACCCACTTATCCTCTCACCAATCATCAACTTTGTCAGGGTCTTTGGTCGTGTTAAGCTGACTCATCCTAATACTGAATTTGTAAAACAATATATGCTGCTTTGGTCATCCTCTTTTTCAAACTTTTATTTTTAGGTACCATAACTAATGGTAATAATAACTGTCATTATGTATAGAATCAGTGAATTGTTTGATAACAAATTCATCATGAGAACAGTTGCCTTAGATATCTCAAAGGCCTTTGTCAAGATGTGATAAGAGAGTTGCTCTTCAGCTAAGATATCTCTTGAAAAGTCTTCTTATTTATCGAGTCTTTCCTATCAGTTAGGTGAGGGGTAGACAAACTTTTCAGTGCAAGGACCACATTAAAAAATTCACAGTTTTATAGGGCTGCATAGTATATCAACCAAAATACATTAATTTTTATTTGTAAAAACCTTAATTGATTTATATGTATATAAATTTGTTGTTTCTATTTACAATTTGATTTTCTTATTTTATACTCCTCTTATGGTGGGCTATCTAACCAACAAGACCAAATCAAACTAATCTGTTTCAACATACATACACTTCACTATTACTGATAACCCACTATAATGGTTCATTTTTGCTCTGAGATATAACTGCAACAACATTCTCTTCTATTCTGGAGAGACACTCCCTAAACAGCTGATTACTTAATTTCAATCTAACCATATGGTGCACACACACACTGCAAATCCCATAAATGTTTTTCTTTCCATTTTTTTTTACCTATCTTTATACACACAAATCTTATTTTCTTTCTCTTCTTTAGTGGGGTCTGTTGTTCTTTATATAAATATATGTATAAAAACATTCAACATGTTGTTCTCTTGAGTCTCATATATATCTGTGTGTAGCAATATTCGTGACGCAGCTCTCCATGTCACATGTAACTCAATAGATTGCTGCCCAGCCTGTCAGCTACTTACTACTTAAATAGTGACTGGCTAATCTGCATGGGATACTACAACCTTCCTGAACCAGAGTGGTCGTACACTCTTGTTCTTTCTATCACTCTTTAGAATTACTTTTGTCTTAGAGTGTCCTTCTGTTTGCTCTTGTTGTCAACTCTTCAATAGTGATCTCGGTCCTTCTTCATCCTCTTCTTCATATTTATCTGTTTTTTCACCTTCACTTAATTCCATATTCTGCTCAATCCCAATTCTGCAATTCTCTGTCTCTCCCTGTTCCTGCACTTTCATTCTCTGTTCTGCCTCATTATTGCACGTTTCTTCCTCTTCACATCCTTGACCTTTCTTCTCCATATCCTCTAACATCTTCCCACTTCTAAACAGGTCAGCAAGCCCCAAAATGCACTGTTCTTTCTTTTCAGTTATGGCTGTGTTGTTTCTTTTCTGTAACTGGAAATTCGCCTCATCTGAACCCACCAATTTGTTTTTTTATACCACACCTTCTCCCTCATAGCAAAAGATATTGTTACAGGGGGAACTGATCTTATAGCAGGTATCTTATCTTATTTATTCTTTTTCTAGTTGTAGTAGGATTCTGTTCTAGTGAAGGGTAATTGGATACCGTTGCAGGTTAACAGAATTTGGCCTTGTGGAAGAAAGCCAACTATAATTCATAAATGATTATAAAATCAAGAAAGGCAATTTGAGTATAAAATAACATTTATATATACACATTTCAATTAATGTTTTACAATTAAAGCAATACTTGAAATAAAGGTCCAATGGAGGTTAGAATGTTCATGGAAAATAATAATGAGCTGAAAGAGATCAAAGGCTTAGGAGTGTGATGAATGTTCATTTTGAAGTTGCCACTTCTAAGGTCAGTAAGTTGGTTTGTGTGGAATGTCTTTGAAGAGGTCACTCCTGAGGTCAGTAAGTACTTTTGAGACAGGGAGAAGGAAAGAGGTCAGCATAGTAGCCGCTCAACTTAAGCCAAGGGGAGGCACTGGTAACTCTATCCTGTGAGTCTTTCTGTCTGATGATGCTTTTTATATCCACTTTTTGGATCAAAAGCTCATTTTGAATTTCACACTTGTATTTGATTCCGGGCTTCCCATTGGCTGATAAATAAAATTTGTGTAGGCTCACGAAATGGAAATTTGATATTTGATTAATTTTTATTTTTCAACCGGAACATCCGCGCGAATACCTGCGCAGAGATGATTTTTATTCATTCGCTTTCTGGTTGCTATAGAGCAAGCATCCAGTCAGCTCGCTTTTGCTTGGTCGGTATCACCACAATCTGCTTTCTCATTAGAACTAACAGGCTCAATTTTTTTTCCACATGTGGGAGAGATCTATAGCTAAGGAACATTTTTGATAAAAATGTCTCAATACATTCATTTATAGATGAAAACACCTTCAAAGACATTTTCACATTTTGCACCATTCTCTCCGCTATTCTGTCAGATTGTGGATGGTATGGCAGTGTCTTATAAAGGATACATTCAATCTATCTTAACCAGACAAACAAACTCTCATCTCAAAACTCAGGCACATTGTAACTACCATTTGAGACACTCCATTTCTCAACCTGTTTTACTGTGGCCGTTCCTTTGTTCTTTACTTTGACCACCTCTAGCCAACCTGAGTATGCATCCACTAGTATTAAAAATGACCCCATATTCCTGATATGCACATGGTTCATGTGTACTCTAACCCAGAGCTGTGTTTTTTTAGGCCACACATGAATTTCTTTCTGCCTGAAACTTCTTATCTCATTACATTTTAGACATCTCAATATACTTCTCAACATCTTTTGAATACCCCGGTCACTACACTTGCAGTTTTAAACTTCACTGTGTTGCCATTACACCACAAGGCACACTGTCATGCAATCCTCTCAATATGTTTTTTCTCAACACCTGTGGAGCTACTATTACATCTCCATTACATATACCATTCTCCATGGTCAACTTGTGTCTTGCCTCCTTGAATGGTCACTCTACCATTAAACAATTGCTTCATCTATTACTTTTTATACTTTCGATCACTCTGCTTAACACCGGATCCTGCTTAGTTTCACTTTTAAGTCTATTTATAGGAAACAGGTCTGTCTCTATCCAGTGTATTATTCTATCATCATCAGTCTTGTGCTCCTCTTCTGTTCCATTCACAAACCATAAACTTGACAAGGTGTTTACATAAGGAATAGTTTTTCTTTTCACATATATTATGTTGAAATCAACCGCCATAATTTTTATCACTCAACACAGTAACCCTGAAGATGTAACCTTTGGCAACTCTTTCCTTGGGTTAAAAATAAATTCCAACAGCTTGTGGTCTGACTTCAACAAAATTTTTACCTAACAAAAAATTCTGCACCATTTTCATGCACCATACAATTGCTAACGCTTCTTTCTCAATATTTGAATAGTTAATCTCTGCCAACATTAACCTACTTGACACAATACATAATTGGATGTTCCTCTTGCAATAAAATGACAGTGATGGCCCTTTCATTTGTATCAGTGGTTGTGGTTATTTTCTTTTTAGGATCAAACACCTCTATTATCAGTTTTCTCCTCATGATTATCTTTACTGCTTCAAAAGTACTATTTTACCTTTGTATCCACTCAAACTCACTGCTCTTCTTGCAGAACTCTGCAAATGACTCAATTATTTCACTGTACCTTGGAATATAATTGCTCTAGAAGTTTATCAGGCCCAAAAAGATAGTTGTGATGTAGCTCTCTGTGTCAAATGGGACACAATGTATTGCTACCTGGCCTGTCAGCTAATTACTACTTAAATAGTGCTGGTCTAATTTGCATGGGATACTACAGAATTTCTTTCTTTTGAAAGATAGTAAACTTATCCATTTTTTCTGTGGTTGATGTAGTTGTATATTTGGGCAAGTATTTATTTTGCTCAAGTCAATCTAGCAGTATGGTATGAGTTACTGAATGAGAAAGTTTTTCGTACATATAGTGCAAGTAATTGGGTTCTCCTGTATCTGATTGCTGTGAGTCCTTTTGTGTGTGCTCATGTGTATGCTTTCTGAGACTCATTACAGGTGGCATTTGGTCCATTCTTATATAGGCCAGAGTTAGTCTCCAAACGTATGTTAAAATTTAATGTTTTTGCATTGGTTGACAAGAGTCATTTGGTGCATTCACTAGGTATTTTAATGTCTATTTTTAGACTTGATGAAATTGTAATTGTAGAAGGAATGTGAAAATGTATTTTTGTTTATTTTTTTGAAATAAGTTTTGAAAATTTTTCCTGTATCCTACAGACTGAGTTTGTTTCTCTTTTTTTACATAATTTTATATTTAGTTTTTTCTCACACTCTTACAAAATTAGAGCATATAAAATTATGTAAAAAAAGAGAAACAAACTCAGTCTGTAGGATACAGGAAAAATTTTCAAAACTTATTTCAGGAAGAGAAAAAATATAGTCTTTGATGCTTGTAAATATAATAATAAACTTAAGCTAGAAAATTGTATCTTTGTTATAGTAATGGCCATCATTTATCTTCAAGTATGAAATCAGCCTTATGCATTAAAGATTTACTCTTTTGTTTACTGTCCTTATATATGCACAAAAATATGTAAGTTCTGGGTGTGTAGTTACATGATATGTCATTATGGTCATGACATAAAAACTTTCATTTTACATACATGTAGGGAAACTTCCAACATCTATTTTCAAAAGGATTTGTAAACAGAAAGGGCATATTCACATATTTGTTTATGTATATGAATATTTGATTATATGCACATATATAAACATATAAATATGTGTGTATGCATACATGCATGTGTGTGTGCACATGCATGTGTGCTTTTGCAAATTTCACTTTTGTCTTGATATATACTAGGTTGTCTGTAAAGTTCATGCTGATTATTAAGGAAAATTAAAACACAAAACAAAATTATGCCATAAATATATATTCAACATAACATGAACCATTTTCTACATTTTTTTCTTCAACCTAAAGATTCCGTCTTCCCAGAGTTTTGGTGTTTTTTCAGCAAAGAACTCATTCAGGTGGTTTTTTATACCATCCAAAAAAATTAAAATTTTTATCACTGAGATTATTTTGCAAGGATCTGTATAAATGAAAATCCAAAGGAGCAATGTCTGGGGAATATGGTGGGTGAGTAACACATCCCAGCCAAGCTGCAACAATTTTTGTCAGATCACCAAAGAAACATGAGGTCTGGCATTAGCCTGATGGAAACAACAGCTTTCCTGTCTGACAATTTTGGGCTTTTTCTTGAATTACTGCCTTTAATTCATCCTGTTGCAAGCAGTATTTTTTAGAATCAATTGACTGTTTACCCAGCAGAAACTCATAGTACAGGATTATTTTCCAGTCTCGCCATATGCACAGCATGACTTTCTTAGAATGAAGATCTGCTTTTGGAGTGATTAAAGTTGGTTCATGTCTCTTACCACAGGATGTTTTTTACTGAACATTGTTGTAAACAATCCATTACTCATCACCCCTCACAATTTGCTAAAAAAAAGGGTGCATTTTCACTGCTTGTATGCAGTAAATCATAGACAGAAATGTAATCCAAAGATTCTTTTCATGTACATCATGTGGTACTCAAGCTTCACTAAGTGCTCATGGATGAGGGATTTTGATAAATTTAATATTTCTGCTAATTCCCACATTGTGTAATATGGGTTATTCTCAATCAATATCTTGATTTAATTGTGATCTATATGGCATGGGGAGGTGTCTGCCTGAGCATTCTTCATCAGTAAAGCTACATAAGGCTATATTTGCAAACACTAAAAGACTAAAAATAATGGAAGCATTATTAATAATAAAGAAAAATCTAACATTTAATAATATCAACTATGAACACAGCAACAATGGGCTTACCATGTTTGGAATATAAAACACACACAAGACTCTACATGCATACATAAATGCTATGCATATTCAGTTACATGTAAAATAAAATTCATGCATGATAATGTCTAAAAGTATAGCCAAATGCCCTTGGAAAAATAAGTAATTTGGACAACTTTTATATAATTTATGTTCTGAAGAAAAAAATTACAAGATCACATTATAAATCATATCAAAAACTTAACCATAATACTTTGTCTGTTATTTTTAATGAAACCTGCATATATATATATAATATGCAGGTTTAGTCTTTTCTTTCACTCTAACCTCCTGCACAGTAGTAGCAGTTCTGCCTTGCTTGGGGTGAAATGATAATAATTTTTTTTTTAAATTTACCCATATTCAATATATTCATTTTACTTGAATTTAAGTTTGCCAAGGTGGAGAAGGAATTAACCTTCACAACAATAAGTAAAACATCAAGGTTCTCTTTTCCAGGTTACCCATTTCTAGCTCTGCAACAGTACATTGGACTCAGGTAGGAAAAAAAATGCAGTTTTCTATCAGTAAATCAATTTGAGTTGTGGTATGAAATGTTTTAGTGATCAGTATACATCTCTTCACATCTATATTTGCAGGTATAACAATTTTATCTTATTATTGTTAAAATGTTAGCTTTGTTTAAATGAATAATTGTTTAAGTTTTTTTTCTTGTTTGTTTTTAATTCATGTTCTTTTGAGAAAAGTGTATTTGCATATAGAACAGATGGTTTGTGTGAACTTTGTTGCAAATGTCTATTTTTTGGCTCAGCGTTTAAAACATGCCAAAATTTGTGAAGTTTATGAAAAATTATTTTTTCGTATGCATTGACCAATGGGAGACATGGTCTCAAATTCTAATAACATCCTGAACATTGAGGCAGAGATGAGCCTAAATTTTTTAATAACTTAGGCTTTTAGGATCCTGCTGGACAACAATTTTAACATTGCACCATTGGTGACAATTTTTTAATAGCACGTAATAATATTAAAAGGCTTGTACAATCTAAATACCAAGTGGATCAAACAAGAATAACCAGCGCTGATTCATCAATATATTTTTAAATGCTTATGCAATATGTTTAGCTTAAAAATACATGACTAACTTTGAATATTTAAGCAAGTCCCATATGCAGTTCAAGACGAGGAAACAAACCATCAATGCCATTCATCATGTAATAGACAGAAACACAAATTGTCCACTTCATTTGCCATGCTGCATGAAAACAAAACTTACCAAAAATATGACTCATCATTACAGATTAAGCAGCAACTTCTGCCCTTCAATAACTCAAGTGAGAAAATTACTTTGGACCAATTGTCATCTGAAATTTTGTCACTCTCAATGTTGAATGCTTACCAAGTTAAGTACTGTCTTAATATATATTATTTATTCAACTCAGACTAGACTACACTAGCTTAAATTTACATTCACCAACATTTAATCAAAGGAACATTTTATTACACATTTTGAATACTTTTGCATCTTTTGAACTATTTCCAATACAAAGAACTAATTCTGCCAAAAACAAATGACAAAGAGAGAGAACTCTTCTCATTCATAAATTTTATATCTTATTCTCCCAATTTAAAATATCTTATACCAGTTTGTTATTTCCACTACAATTATTGTATTTTATAATATAAATGTTGAATCATTTTTTGTTGACTAATAGAATTTGTAGTATTTCTTTGTTGAATGCCAGTGCACAAATTTTTAAATGTGGTTGATTAGTTATGGAACTTATTGTAATGAGTGAATAGCAATTTAATACCACTAAGTAGACGATGTCCACTACAGGCTTAGGTCGGTAGATACAAGGAGAATGTCAACATCAAAGATGGCATTGATATCAAGAGAACATCAAGAAGGCTCTGTTAACAGCCAGCCACAAATATACAAGAGAAATTGGAAGTTCCAATGAAAATTCTCCTGAGGTTGAACAGCCTAAAACAAAAGGATTTCTGAGAAGTTTCTCAAGTATGAACTGTCAAAAGGGATTAAAAACATTACTGAGTCACCTGAGAGACCTGTGGGGTAATTTGCAAATAGGTCCTTTCATTTTTCATCAAAGATAGTTGAACCTTTTTACTGCCTTATTTTTTATATTTTTGAGATATTAGCACATCCATGAATGCTAGTTTGTTCTTGCTCTCTTTTTCCATAGTGAACTGTATTGATGATTTTATTGAGTTCACATGGTGCAGTAGCATCTGGACATCTTCCTGGTGGAACCAGAGTATAAAGGTGTAATCAACATATTGCCACCATAGAGTTGGCTTTAGAACTGTGGATTCTAATGCCATCTCTTCAAAGTATTCCATGTATACACTCCCGATCAAAAATTTAAGACCACTTAAAAATCTTTAATCGAAATTTTTTTTTACGGATAGATTTTAAACTTTTCCCACTGAAGGTTACCAATACTACAATCTAAAAGCTTATGGAAACAAAAAGCTACATTCCAAACATTTTATTTAGAAATTTACATTTTTATAAAATGAGGCGATTTACACATGATCAAAATTATAAGACCAGGGGTATAAATTGTTAGATCTATGGTAATTCCAATGTTTTTAGTTGAGTTAGAGATTAGCAATCACTTTATAAAGGTGTTACCATGCCTAAAGCAAGCAAACTTACTGAAGTTGCACATTCTCGAATTCTAGAATATCCATAAGCAAGGTTTGTCACAGCAGGCGATCGCAGCTAAGGTAAATCGCAGTAAAACTGTGATTTGCAACTTTCTAAAGAACAGTGAGAATTATGTAAAAGCAAAATCCTCTGCATTGAGTAGGAGAATAAGACGAGTTGTTATGAAAGCCGAGGGACTTTCTTCTAGTCAAATTAAAGGCAGTCACAGAATCTGATTGCAGTCCCGTAAACCATCAGATGACACTTATGACAAAAAGGCATGGTAAATAAAAAGTGTAAACAAATTCCTCGGCTGCTTCCATGTCACAAGGTGGACTGCTTAAAGTTTGGTCATGAATACCAAACATGGGATGTTGAGAAGTGGAAGAAAGTCCTGTTTTCTGATGAGAAAAAATTAAATCTAGATAGTCCTGATGGCTTCCAACGATATTGGCATAACAAAAACATGCCTCCTGAAATTTTCTCTACATGTCATAGTGGTGGAGGGTCCCTAATGGTATGGGGTGCCTTTTCTTACAGAGGGATGATGGAGCTACAGGTGGTGCAGGGTCGTCAGACAGTGGCTGGTTATGTTAGCATGCTACAAAAAGCATCTTTGATGATGGAGGGCCATCGTTTGTGTTGGGATGGATAGTTATTCCAACAGGATAATGCTGCAATCCACGCTGCAAGACGGACCTTGACCTTTCTACAAGAAAATGGTGTTAATCTTGCTTCCATCTCACTGACTGATTCAACTTTCTTTCTTTCTTTCTTTTTTATGGCAAAAGACTTTTTCACATCAGATTGTTAACTTCTCACTCAGTTTTGCAAATCGCTTCCTTTTGTTGGTAAGAAAATTAATTTAACATCGGATCCTGAAATTTGTCTTCGTCTTTTTCCTTCAGTATGGGGTCAATTCTTTTTCCTATTTGTCAAAATTAGATTTTACACAGGATTGTTAAATTTGTAAAAAGTGAAGAGAATAGAGTTACCTTTAATTCCGCATTCACCACAAGTCCAAGGCCAGTCCCTGACTGCCGATATTGCTTCCACTGTGGGTACCATAGTGAACAGACTCACCACATTCAAGCTTATAGCGGGTTATCCATTCTTATCCAGTTTAGAGTGGGAGTCCGTTCTAGTGGAGGGTAGTTGTATATTATTGCAGATTAACGGAATTTGGCCTTGTTGTAGATAGCCCACTACAAGTCATAAAATGATTATAAATCAAGAAAAGCAAAGTGAGTTGAAAAATAACATTTTATATATACACATATCAATTAAGGTTTTTACAATTAAAGTAATACTTGAAGTATAGGTCCAACGGATGTTAAAATGTTCATGGCAATAAAATGCTGAAAAGAGAATTAATACTTAGATATGTGGGAGCGCTGCAAGTAAGGAATGTCTTTGATGTATTCGCTCCTTAGGTCATTAAGTATTTTTGAGACAGCGAAAGATAAGAGGAGAGGGAAGGGAGGCTAGGATAGTAAGCCGCTTGACGTAGGTCAAGGGGATACTGATTACACTCCTCTCTCTCTCTCTCAAGTCTGGCTCTGTTTGTCTGGGTGCTTTCTGTATTGGCTTTTTATTTCGACTTTTTGGATCGCAGCAGATCATTTGGGAATTCAATCCGTATTTGACTCTGGGCTTCCCATTGGCCGATAAATAAAATTTGCGTAGGCTCGTGAACTGGAAATTTAATATTTAATTAATTTTTAGTTTTCAACCTGAACATCTGTGCACTGTCGAGTTTTGGTTATTTTCTTTTTGTTGTGAGGGTGCAAACATCCGGTCCATCGCTTTTGTTTGGTCGGAATCACCACATAACTTTCACCCCAGAAAACGAACTTGTTTTTGGTAACTGTTGTTGCTTCTCTTTTTTTTAAATGGTAGTTTTCGTTTTTTTTTTTGTTGTTATTAGGAATAAAAATATGTTTTCTTTTTTCCATTTAACCGTTCTACCGAACTTAGTTTCCTCGGTACAATATGGGGAGTATTCAAATCCCATCTTGATTCGATGGAATCTCTTGGCCTTTGGTTCTTGTTGAAGGGAGAACACTGGTATTGAATTTTTTTTTCTTGCTGTGGGAACAGCCATGGGTTGTTTTTTTAATTTTTGTTGTAGTTTCTTCCGCATCCGTAGCTATGTTGAGTTTGTGCTGCAGGGAAATATTCAAATTTCGCTGAAAGTCCAAATTCTTTTTTCTTTTTTTTTCATTGTGGGAATAGCCATGGGTTGGTTGTTTCTGATTTGTTGAAGTTTCTTCCGCGTCCGTTGCCATGTTGAGTTTGTGTTGCAGGGAAATATTCAAATTTCACTGAAAGTCCAAACAAATTTTTTTTGTCTCTCTCTCTCTCTCTCTCTCTCTATATATATATATATATGTGTGTGTGTGTGTTGAACTCACGTGGGGTAGTCACTAGTTTATGGTGGGTCTGTCATTCTTTTAAATTCACAAGTGACTATCTAACTGGTTTTTTTTCTTTTTTGGTTTTTCTGTTGTTTTTCCATTTTTTCTTTCTTTCGTTCGTTTTTTTTTTTTCATTATTAATTGTTTGCGCCGGGGGCCTATTTACTCTTCGACCACGTGTCTGAAGCACATGGAGTTTTTAGTGGTGAGTCCGACGGACGTTAGGTTTTTCATTTTGGTGCTGAAATGCTAGAAAGAGTAATTTGGCTTACGGAAGTAGGAGTTGTTCATTTTGGCAATAGAAGGCTGACAAGGAGAATTCGATACTTAAATTGCTGAAGTTTCTTCCGCGTCCGTTGCCATGTTGAGTGTGTGTTGCAGGGAATTATTCAAATTTCGCTGAAAGTGGAAACAAATTTTTTTGTATATATATATATATATATATATATATATATATATATATATATGTGTTGATCTCACGTCGGGTAATCACTAGTTTATGGTGGGTTTTTCATTCTTTTAAATTCACAAGTGACAATCCGACTGGTTTTTTTTCTTTTTTGGTTTTTCTGTTGTTTTTCCATGTTTTCCCGCTTTTTATTCTTTCTTTCGTTTTTAGTGTTGAGTCCGACGGACGTTAGATTTTTCATTTTGGTGCCGAAATGCTGGAAAGAGTAATTTGACTTATGGTAGTAGGAGTTGTTCATTGCCATAGTTGATGAAAAGATGCTGGAAAAGTAATTTGGCTTGCGGTAGTAGGAGTTGTTCATTTTTGCAATAGAAGGCTGACAAGGAGAATTCAATGCTTAAATTGTGGGAGGAAATGTCTTTGTACTTTCCACAAACTATAAATGCACTCGGCAGATTTAGGGTTTTTTGAATTACAGTTATACTTGAGGTATGAGTACAACGGACGTTAAAATTTTCCTAGCAATAAAATGCAGAAAAGAGAATTAAAACTTAGGCATGTGGGAGCGCTGCAAGTAAGGAATGTCTTTGATGTATTCGCTCCTTAGGTCATTAAGTAGTTTTGAGACAGCGAAAGATAAGAGGAGAGGGAAGGGAGGCTAGGATAGTAAGCCACTTGACGTAGGTCAAGGGGATACTGATTACACTCCTCTCTCTTGAATCTGGCTCTGTCTGGGTGCTTTCTGTATCGGCTTTTTATTTCGACTTTTTGGATCGCACAGATCATTTGGGAATTCATATCCGTATTTGACTCTGGGCTTCCCATTGGCCGATAAATAAAATTCGCGTAGGCTCGCGAACTGGAAATTTAATATTTAATTAATTTTTAGTTTTCAACTGGAACATCTGCGCGAACCCAGCTGCGCACCGTCGAGCTTTTGTCATTTGCTTTTTTGTAGTGAGGGTGCGAACATCCGGTCCATCACTTTTGTTCGGTCGGTATCACCACAAGCTCATCATCTGGTTGCATTGGATGGGAGCATTTTTTTTACAAAGTTCCACGAAGAGGGCGAAGTTTTGAACATATGATAGTGACTGTCCTATTAGTGGGTCAATTATATCTCTCTACAATGAAAGTGAGGATGCATTAAATATTACAAAGAATCAATTCTGTAACTAATTGTTTCTTTGCTTGCAAATGTGCATTGTTTAAATGAATATTTTGTTTATAAAATAATATTTTTTTAACGTCAATTGATAATTCTCATAAAAATGCACAAGATGACAAGTCTAAATAAGAGTGTAATACTTGTTAAGTGTAAGTGATTTAAGGACGTGTATACTGAAACAGCGCGAGAAAGAAATATGAAGAACAAATTGGAAAAGGGTACTCAAAATGGGATTCACTAAAAGAAGCGATGGTGACCTCAGCGAACAACATAGCCTCAAAGGAAATCAGATGCAGAAGAAAAAACGAGTGGATGAGCGAAGAGATCCTCCACATGATGCAAAGGAGACAAAAATAACGCCAAGACACGGAGCAGAGTACAAAAAACTTCACAGGGAGATAAGGAACAAATGCAGACAAGCCAAAGAGGAATGGTTCAACAACAAATGCACAGAAGTAGAGAGACTGAGCAGGAACAACAAAGCGGAGATGCATAAAGAGATAAGAGAACGGACAGGACAAAAAACCTGCTCCTCAACAGGATGCATAAAATCCAAGGAAGGAGCAATCATATTAGAGAAAGAGGAAATACTCCAGCGATGGGAAGAATATATAAATGATCTCTTTTGCAACAAGAGAGAACAACCGAGAATACACAAGGAGATGGATGGACCGGAAATACTAAAATCCGACGTGGAAGCTGCAATGGCCAAAATGAACAGAAACAAAGCACCTGGTCCAGATGGCATAGTGATAGAGCTGGTGGCATAGAAAAGATTACCGACATAATAAACGAAATTTATAGCAGCAGAATAATACCAGACGACCTATGCAAGTCGATATTTATAGCGCTGCCGAAGAAACCTGGTGCAAACGAGTGCGATCTACACAGGACTATCAGCTTAATGAGTCACATTACAAAACTGATTGTCAGAATCCTGATGAATAGAGCGAGAAGCAGAATCAGGCCAGAGATAGGGCAGGAACAGTGCGGGTTCGTCAAAGACACTGGAACAAGGAACGCCATATTCATGATTAGGATGCTCTCTGAAAGGGCATTACAAATGAAGAAAGATTTGTACCTATGCTTCATTGACTACGCGAAAGCATTCGACAAAATACGACACAAAGAATTGATGGAGATGCTAGGCAGCCTCGACATTTTCTGGAAAGACATAAGAATAATCAAGAATCTCTACTGGCAGCAAATGGCCTGCATACGGACAGGTAACGACCTCAGTAGATACACAAAGATAGAAAAAGGCGTAAGACAAGGATGTGTCTTTTCACCGGATTTGTTCAACCTATACAGCGAGAATATTTTGAGGACACGCCAGGATTTGTTATTGGAGGCCACAACCTGAACAACATAAGGTATGCAGACGATACAGTGCTGATTGCGGACACGGAAAGGAAACTACAAGACTTCATACAGAAAGTAGCAGTGGAGAGTGACAAGAAGGGACTACAAATAAACTTTAAGAAAATTGAGTGCATGGTCATCAACAAAAGATACAACCCAAAATGCCAAATACAGGTAGGGGATAACAGAATCAAGCAAGTACAAAAATTTAAGTACCTAGGAAGTGTTCTAACAGAAGATGGAAAGTGCGACACGGAGATCCGAAGGCGAATTGGCATGGCAAAGGACGCGTTCCAGAAGATGAGCAAAATACTAACACACAGGAAAATCTCAATAGAAACGAAGAAAAGAGTGCTAGACTGCTACGTGATGTCAGTTCTTCAATACGGCAGTGAATGCTGGACAATATCATCGAAAATGAGGACAAAACTGGAAGTGGCCGAAATGTGGTTCTCCAGAAGGATGCTACGGATATCGTGGACTGAGCATGCAAGCAACGATGAGGTGTTGGAAAGAATGGCAACAAAAAGGAAATTCATGCTGAGCATCAGGAAGAGACAACTGATGTTCCTGGAACATGCAATGAGGAAAGAGAGTCTGGAGAACCTGATACTGACTGGTCAGATAGAAGGAAGGCAGCGGATAACATATTTGCAGGGTCTGATCAGGTGGATGACGAAACGGGGGTTGCCAGGAGCAACAGGAGCAAACATACCAAGAGTCACAAGGGATAGGGAGACGTGGAGAGCCATGATCGCCTACGTCCTGAAGGGACAGGGCACATAGAAGAATAATAATACTGAAACAGGATGTGCGTTGTGGTGTATTGGATATCGGCTCGGAACGAGAAATCGGGGAGCCGAGTTCGAATTCCAGCTGAATTCATTGCATTCACTTACGCGCAAATACCCTTGGGAAAGGTATTAATCCGTTTCTTCCTTCCAGTTATGGGTTAAATAACAGGACAGATTGGGTTCTAAAGCCTTGGTCGGCAACCAGTCTGCCACAGAAAGCAATGGCAACCTACTGCGGGATAATATTCTGCCCAGTCAGCCATGTCTCTTTCGAGACATGATCGCCCAAGCGTGTATCACGTATGGCACTTAACTGACTGACTGATACCGAATCAAAAAGAAAATATTTTAAAAAATGTGATTTAAAAATAGTTTTTAGTATTATTCGAAAATCTCCGGAAGTTCCCGCTGTGACACATGCACATATATATGGAAACATACACACACTTAGTTACGCATTCACGCATATGTATTATTAAATTTGTTGTAACCATTGTATATTTGAATAAATGCAAGGTGTTTGCTGATTGGTTTGTGTTAGCCAATCAGAATCAAGGTAAGTGTGTTGCGGAGCTTGTGGTTGTAGGTTTAATGTTTAGTAATGGTTTTTAAAGCTGTGTTCGTGTTCACAATTTTTTTAAAATTTGATCACAAGAAATGACAATCCAGACAAAATATAGAAATGATTAACTCAAACAATTGGTTGTGCAAACAAATGTAACAATAATAATTTTATATAAACAAAGAAACATTTTAAACAGTTAAAGAAATACAATTAAATTCACATATGAAGATAGACCTGTGATGTCGAAATGACGAGGTACCTCCACTAATTTTTCTACACCTAAATTTAAATTTGAAAAATAAATAAGTTATCTTCAAGCTTTAAAATTAGCTTTAATTGAAAGTCAAGAAATTAAATTTAGTAATTCCAGTAAACAAAATACACTGGCGTATTTTAAAGCGAAATTATATTGATTGGAATCTAAAAATTTTCAGATTAAAAAAAAAAAATTTAAAAGTAGCGCCATTTTTTTGATTGATCGACAAATTTCAAAACAGTAGCCACATTCCTGTTTTAAAAATCTGGCAAAAATAAAATATACATCGCTGACACGTTATTGAAGTCAATTCTTAAATTAAAACTTCCCTTTATCTGATTTCAAACAATTTTGCTTGCTTACTCTCAGAAAAATTCTCTGTAATTTGTTGTCAGATTAGGTAGACCGAGCCTGACAGCTCGTCTCAAGTGTTGAAAGATTTGATGACAAGGGGAAGGGGGGCCCGAAGGCGACAAAAACATATGGATGTTATTTATTATGTAACAGAAGACAATCCTTGAATCACGTGACCTTTTAATGCTAAATATCACGTACGGGCCCCCGTACAAATAAAATACGGGCAATCAAAATGCACACAATTAAAATGTTTTTAATTATTCTAAAAATTGACGGTCACTTATTTGTATTAAGCTTTTAAATTTTCGATTAGTAATTGTAGTCTTCATGCATTAATTACATACCCTAGCTGGCCCGTTTTTATATATATTTTTATATATTGTGGGGGATTTGGTATTTGCTGGGTTGTATGTTGATTATTTCCCCCACAAATACAACACTCTATTTTTGCAATCGCGCAAAGTGAAGGAATAAATTACAACGGACATTCAACAACAAACAATTTATTACGTGACAAAATAAAGTGGTATGTAGAAACCAACAAAATACATGATTCTAAAATTGCCTTTTTGAGAAATATAAACTTGGCAAGAAGTTAATTTTTGTCCAAAAACGTGTATATGTTTGCATTATCAGAGTCTGTAAATAAGCCTTTCCTACTTACATTCAGTTGGCGGCAGCGTGTCGCGTTGCTCAAAGAAAGTTTGTCGGCTTATTCTTTTTAAGGTCCTTGGAGCGAGGTCACGAACTTTTGGCATGGAAGAAATGACATGGCCGGCAAAGTATACGGTGTCATGCGGACTTAATAGCCTGCTGGGGTGACTGCTTGATGACTATATTCACTAGCCTCCCCACAAAAGGCCGGATGTGACACATGGTCATTTTAAAGTGGGAGTTCCCGGCCATGATGACTGACTTTTCTTTCTAACTGTGTGTATTATATACATTAACAGGGGATCAACTAAGCTTCCTAACATAAGGGTGTGAAAACATTTACGGACCAATCAGATTTATTATTTTACATTTTTGTTTTGGGGCCTAAATATTTTTGTGTTAATTTACTTCCAAGCCTATTTTTCTAGAATGTTCTTATTCTAAGTTTTTAGCTGATTGGTTGAGAAATATAAAAATGTAATCTAAATTCTACTGCTGTTTTGATCCAATTTATCTAGAATGTTCTATTGTGTTTCTGTTGCTTATTTTAATAAAAAAAATATGTATCCCATAATATAATTAAAAAATGAACATAACTATTGTAAAAATTAATTAGTCATTGATTTTTTTTTCTTTTCAGACTATGATATGCTTAATTTATATTGTTTATAAAAGCAATCAGAAGTTTATCCACATAAAAATTGGCATAGTTATTGCATTTTTCGCAATTCGGATCTACTTTTTAGAAAGACGGGGACTATTGAAAAAAAAAAAGAAAAAACAGTGAATCAGCATTCCCCAATGACTCCTGAATTTTTTATATTAGTTTTAGAGTGGCCCGTGGTCGAATTGTTACACATTTCTGGAATTTAATTGGTGGGGGGTAACATACTTAAAAAAAATATTTTTACCAATATTTTCTAAAAATAATGCAATCAAAATCAATTTTATTCAATTATGAATAAGTCCTGTCGTCTTCATCAAAATCCAACCATTATTTGATTTATGCAAGAATTTCCAAATTAATGTGCCTTTCACGACCAAAAAAAGTGCATTGCGTAACAATTACGTTTGTTTACTTAATAAAATAGCAGCAATTTGGATATCGCACTTACGTAATAAAAAAAGGACTTTCTGCAACAATTTCAAACGTGTTAGAAATAATTAAAAAATATTTAAAAGATGCTTTGTTCTATCCTCTTAATGGTAATATAAACTTTTTGCCGATAGAACTTTTTATTTAGTTTGGGACCTTTTCCCTTCTGACTATGCTGTTTTTTTCAGCGATTTTGTGGAGGTGAGTTTTAACATGAAACAGTCAAGAAAGAAATATCGTAAACGTTTGTTTGATTGACGAAAATTCGATTCGTTACAAAGATATAACCGAAGTGCGGTGAGGCGAATGTTCGTAGATTTGCACGTCATGTAGGTTGTAGAAACAAAAATGAGATTTATACGTACCTTGCCGAAAATATTTGAAGTTGACGAAATATCTTAATCTTTTATAGAATATTCAGTATTCATTTTTGTGTTACGTAACGGTAATCAGTATTAGTATGAATATAAGTCTGAATAAACTTTCACGGAGATTAAAAATATCGGTGGTCGAGAAATAGTCAAAAAATATTTTTAAAGCAAGTAGATGAATTTCTTGACGGTAGTGAGGAAGGTCTTTCAGTATGTGAAGAGAGAAGTGAGTGACCCCTGAATCCATTAACACTTCGAAAGATAGCGCGCGAAAGTAAAGTGCGGCTGGTCGAGGATGTTGAAAGTGACCAGCGTGTATTCGGCTAGCATTTGGGGAAACAATATTTATTCTGTAAAAGTACAGAATTGTGGCACAAGGCCGAAAAAAGGGGAGGAGTAGAGGGTGGTTCTCACTTAACTATCCTATACCTAGCTAAACACTATCGCGACCCATTCATTCATTACAATTTGCTCAATCACCAAAAGAACCCATCCATCACCTCCCACTCCTTCATACACCACAATACCACATATTTACGAGGGGCTCCTGAAAACCCATGACAATAAAAAATGTATTTATATACAATATAAAATATAACTTAAAACATTTAAGGAAAAATGAAATGATGGGAGTGGGGGGCAAAAAACAAACTGAAAATACAACAAGTTTTTAAACTAAAATAATAAACAATGTTAGTAAGACCTGTCTATCCCAGAAAAAAGAGTGACCGTTGTATTCCGCCAAACGGCGAAATCAAGAAGCACACTCGCTAAGGGAGTGGGGAAGATTGTAAAAAATTAATGGAATGGGACAATAAAAGGCTGAACCAGCCGAGATAAAATGAAGCCAAAACAAACTGGGGGGGTGTATCTCGACTTGGATCAAAACAAAAGAGAAAGTCGGGTACAGGCTAGAAACACATTCATTCACTTTAACTAGGTACACAAAAGAGAGCTAGCTTAACCAGGGGAGGGTTCCACAGGAATCCACCCCGATGTAACCAGCAGATCTAAAAAAGAATATCAAGACTAGCCTCGTTCACGCGAACCAGGCTTACCACATTTACCCACCTTTTGCTGAAGCCTGTCAAAGTCAAATGTTTCCAATCAGTTCTAATCCTCATTTGAGCATCAGCTCAAAATATCGGATCAGATTTTGATGTGAAAGACTCTGACCTCGCAAGACTTCCTCCTTTTTGCGTCGTGCAAATCACCATTCGAGCCGTGACTAGCAGCGACAGAAACACTATACGCTTCATCCCAGAAAACGGGGGCGATACATTGTCGCAGGCAAATGCACAAACAATGAGCACAAGCACAAGCGGCGCGATACGAGCAGTCAACTCGCCGACACGGTCCCATCGAGGGCGAACAATGGTAGAAGGCGTGCGAAGCCGTTTCTTCTCAAGCCAAGGTTGCAGCGTTCACAATCTAGCAAATCCGACAAGCCCCATATGAAGGCCTTGTCATTGAGAGGCAACCGATTCCGAGCTAATAGCCAGCGAAAACTCAGTATTGCTGAGTTAATCGGTACCTGGCGCCCAAGACCAGCACGAGCGAAATTCATTCTCCGACATGCGGAGCACATCACGTAAAGAATCTTTCGCGACGCCCTCCACTAACCCACGATAGAAGACTCTCCTAGGCCGTGAAAGGTTACTGGACCGTGGAATGGCCCGCAGGGCCGCCAGACATTCGAAGAGAAAACTCGATCGCCCTCGAGGCTTACGGCACCGCCTCGAGATTGGGGGGAGTGATAGTAAGGCTAGGGAACACGTCCCGCACTATCCCCCTCAGAAATGAGTCTTCCAAAATCGCTCGCCTGAGAAAAACCAACCTTGACGCAACCTTATGGTCCATCAGGTACGGCATTCCCAGACCCCCATGACACGGACGTTGGTAACAGACACGTTTGTCGACGTAGTGTTTGCGTCCTCTCCACAGAATGGAGAAAAGCAAACGCTCGATCGCCTCCCTACGCCATTTACAAAGTGGAAGTACTGACAACCGGTAAAGGATAATGGGAAAGACGTATATAGCACACACCGCAGCCAAACTCTTTAAGGACAAATTCCTTCGACGCCAAGTCTTGGCCAACTCGCCGACCTTTGCCAGTACTTCAGACCAATTTTTCTCCAACTGTAGGTCGGGCCCGAACCACACTCCAAGAATGCGGACCGGGCCTTCCGTCCAGTTGAAGGGCCCCGGGAGGGTAACACCCTTCCAGGCACCTAACCGCAAGCCGGACGACTTGTTGCGGTTAAACTTGGCCCCTGTCACCTGTTCGTACCGTTCAAGCGCCTTCTGTACCACCTCGATGTCACTCCGGGAGGACACGAAAGTAGTGACGTCTTCGTCGTACGCGGAAACCCTGGTTCGAGCACCACCAGGGACAGCGATTCCAAGTAGGGCCTGACTGCACGCCCTGTCCCTTAGCCAGCAAGAAAGGGGCTACAATTCCAAAGCATAGGGGCGACAGTGGACAACTCTGTCGGACCGACCTAGACAGCGCCAGAACACTCGACAACTTTCCGTTCACCTGTACCACAGCCATGGGAGATTGATACAGGAGGCTAATCCAGCGATGGAAGTTGGTCTCGAATCCAGCGGCCTGCAGGACAGCCGCCAGGTAATGATGGATAACCCTATCAAATGCCTTGGACTGATCCAAATTGATCAGCGCGGCTTCTTTGTCGTCTTTTATCCCCTCTATGATCGTGCGTATCAGATGCAGGTTGCTCTGTATTGTTCGGCCCTTCACAGCACAAGTCTGCTCAGGTCCAAACAGAGATTCGGCAACTAAGTGCAAACGATTTTGCAAGATCTTGGCCAAAATCTTTAACTCTGTGTTTAGCAGAGTTATGGACCGGTAGCCCTCTCTTTCTCCACATCCTTGCCTTTTCTCAACAGCGTGATTACACCCCTGCGGGGAACCAGTTGTTGAACACGACAGTCAAAATCGAGACAAAGATGTGCGACAGCCTCAAGTACAATTCATAGGGCAAACCATCGAGACCCGGCGATTTGCCTCTGCCGACCTTCTTCAAAGCCGCGTAGACTTCGCACTCCGTAATCTCTCCCTCGCAGCTAGCCGCATAAGCCGGGGGAAGTCAGCCAAATAGCTGCAAAACTCCTCATCACGGAGACCGTGCTCCTTGGTAAACAGGATCTCGAAATGCCGCCGAAATGCCTCGCACATGTCGTCAGTCGATCGAAGAGTATGCCCCTCCAGGTTGCGAACCTCTCGAATGTACCGGTCGCCGCCTCGGCGAATCTCTTCCTTGTCACGAACTAACATTCTATCAAGGTAGCTAGCTACCTTGGTAGAATGCCAACTATTAGCCCACGTCCACATTCTCCCACCCTTGTGATCGACCCGGTATCTATCGACGAGACCGAAATCTTCGATAAGATCAACCAAGCTACGATCACGTGCCTTCCCGCTAGCTCCCCGCCATTATCCAACTTGGGGTCCAGGATGGCAGTCCAGTCCCCCACTAAGACGAGTCGCGTTGAATCCACCAGGAAGGGCTCCAACCGCCGAAAAAACGAGACGCGCACCTCCCGGTCGTTGGGCGCATAAACCGCAACCAGTCGAAACGCATTGTTTTTCACTGCAATATCGGCCATGATCAGCCGGCCCTCGGCACCGACATGGACAAGATCCACCTTCGTGTCCAGGGTACGCTTAACCAGCAAAGAAAGTCCTCTGGCCAGCCAGTCCCCATATACTGAATAGACGACGAAGTCGTTAGATTGCAAACAAAGTCTCTTGGATCGCGGCGACATCCACACCGAAGGACAATAGATCCCGAAGCAGGCGGGCAGCCTTACTCCGATTCCTAAGGCCCTTCGCATTCAAGCTGGCTAACTTAATTGACATCTATTTAGACCTGAAAAAGAAAGCAGAAAATTACTTCTGGTCACATACTGAGCGAAAATCTGCGGGAACAGGCACCTCGACGGATTTTCCCAGAGAACCGGTGCAAATATCGAACGTAATTCGTCCGTTTAGGACAATGCCGCCGACGTCCGTAGGGAACGTTAGTTTTGCAGCCCTATATAAAGAAGGATGGAGGATAACGAGGACCACTCCGGCACAAAAATTAGTTATTTCAAATAGCTTGTGCCCAACAGGGGCATCTTGATATCAGGGAAGGCTTCTATAGCCCCCTGTACAAAGTCCCATACCCTTAGGTTTCCTCCAGAGCTCTTAATAAGGGTCAGCACCTCGGGGGCCTCAGAAAAATATTTGGGGTCTTCGATCGATTTCCCATCGACCGATGTAAACTTAAACAGAGGCCTTCTGAGCGGAAAGATCTCTCTCTAAGGCCTGCCTATCAATTTTACATATATTTACGTCTTTATATTGACTAGGCCGACGTTTCTTTTTTTCTTTGGGTGCGGGTTGGCTATTTTTTGGGAGGGTGTATCTTGCTGGGAGGAGGATGATTCCGGGGTGTAGGGGAGTGATTCTGGCTGGAAGGGGGTAATGTAGGAAGGTGACGATGTGTGTCTCACCGGGGAAGCAGACTGACTCCTCCTCATTATGGTAACAGAGCTGTCTGGTGAAGCAGGAGCGGATTGAGTTTTGGCAATGACCCTGACTCGCTCCCCCTTGCCACGATCGACATTGTCTGTCTTTCCTTTTTTCTTTCTGGCTTCCTCTTCCTCCTCACGTCCTTTTTTTTAATGAAGAGAATCTCGGCGGGGGCATTTCCCCCACCTCCATCACTTCCCCCGTGCTTGGTTGTTGTTGCTCGTGCTGCTGTTGTGAATCTTGTTTTTCCTCCTTTTTAGAGGGAGGAACCGCCTTCTTGGACGGAAAATCCTGTTTTGAAGGCGAGGAAGTCCCCTTCTTCCCCTTTTTAACGACCTCTGTCCAGTCAGTTTTACTTGGAGGACTTGGATTTTCAGACTGTGCCGCCGGTGTTGCTGGTGCTGCGGGCGTTATTGTTGGTTGTTCCTCCTGCTTCCTGGAGGGACACATTTTTGCCATGTGGCCAGTGGCTCCATAGAGCCAACAATGTGGCCTGCGCCCCTCCACAGCAACAAACAATTTTCTTCGTTACACAAGAGGACGTCAGGTACTCGCAGGAAATTTGGCCTATCTACGACCACATAGGCGCTGACATTCTCTGTCGCTACTCCTGCCTTGCTAATGACCCTGTTGGCCTTCTCAACAATTCCAAATTGCGTCAGGAAGGCTTCCACGTGGTCGCAGCAGATCTCCAAAGGTACTTCATGAATCATGATATGGGTACGTCTTGTACCCATATATTCTGTCTGCAATCGTAATCCTTTCGTTTGTAGGCATGTGCCGGCCAACTTCTTGGTCGTACTAAGGAGGACATCCCACATGGCACGGGATCTCCTGGCCAGGACTTTTGGACGAATACTCAGGCTCTTTAGTGTCTCTTCCATGTTTTCCCTGATGACGCCTACAAATTTTCGGGTTTTGGGATCCGTGGTCAGCAGGGAAATTGTTCTGGTAGCTATTTCTTTCCCCACTTCGAGGATAACCATCAGCTCATTCTCTTTGTAATATTCCTTATACTTTTCCTGCATCTGCAGGTAGTAACTGGAATCTCTTTTCACGAGGGCATTCTTCCACACTGACGGTGAAGGGGTCACCGTCGGGATACCCACCGCAGAGGTTGACGGCTGGGGAGACAAAGCCATAGTTGAGCTTGCCCCCCACTCCAAAAGAAAACACAAAACACGTTCAAAAACTCCAACGGACGATCAGCAAGACAATTCTAACAAACAATTGCAAAACAAAACGTCGGTCTCACGGATGACACAAAGATTTCTCACTCAAAGTAACTGTGAATCTAATAACGACTGACAGCACTTGGGGAAACTGAAGCATAGATCCCAAAGGGCCAGCTTATATACTTGTCATAGATTCGAAATCGGCTCAAAACAGGCCTTAAGATTTTAGGCGCCCAAATGAGTCTGAGTCAATGAGATTGCTTAAACTGCAATCTAAAGCACTTATTGGCTAATACGTTAAAGCTGGAATCATCCCAATTGAGTAACCTGTAACCGGGGGTGGATAGCTTGTTCTATTCCTATAAGTGAACCACATTTTTATCGCCAAATGGTAAGGATGTTTGAGCGCCTATTTAAACTATTTGCCGCGTATTTTTCGCCAGTTGGCACAAGAAATCCTTCCACGCACGTCATGTAAAATATTAAGTCCAATTCACATTCTCTTACAAATTCATTCTTATGTACACTACAAAGATGAACGTTATTCGCGAACTCACATTTTTGCACAATTCTTTTGTTGTGGATTTAAGTGTGCTTGTTGGATTCAATGGAAATTGAAATAGTAATTATGGCTGTGCGTGTTCATTCAAGGTGTAATCCACAAACAATATCTGAATTTAAATTTTCAGATAGAACAAATATTGGTATAAAACATGCAAGACTAGTTGAGTTGATTTTTATAACAATTTTAATAACCAACAATTACGTAACAAGAATTTGAGAATAAGCACTCTGTAGTTGAGATTTAATAGTAAGGTGATTGAGAATAATAATTCAACAGTCCGAATGACAGTGTTGAAATGGTGCTCAAATTTGTTAGAATAGTCTTGTAAAATCAAACTTCACAAACATCCAAAAGTTCTGGATATAATTACGTGGATCAAAGGATTGTTGATGATACGTAGTTCAAACAGTAAATGAGTTGCATCAATGTTAAACAGTTCAAGTTTTGCATAAGTGACAGGTGAAAAGAAATATTTTACATACCTTGTATTATTGAGTATGAAGAGAATACAATATGAGGTGGATAATTCACATTATTATGTAGACCTGTTCAGGATTTATTTAAAAGAAGTTTGTAATTAAGACTTGCATAGTATGAAAAAAGTCTGAACAAGAATGTTGATCAGTGAATAACCAAATGTCTCGTGATAATTGTATTAAGAAGGTGGAACAAAAACTATGTTCGAATGATGTTCATATTTTCAGGAAACTTTAAGTCTTTTCGCTGAAAAGGAAAAATGTATGCATATTTGAAAGAAAGGTATGAGTTAGAGTGAAAATGCAACATGTGAAGTTTGAGAAAAGTGTGAGTGAATACCGGAATCCAAGCTTCTAGAAATTTTGGTGTGTAATTAGTATTTGGAAAAGACGCGCGAAAAATAATGGTGCGGCGTAAGAAAATTAGAAACTTGAGTGACGTGGATTCCGCTAGCAGGAAGAGTCACTGAATAAAAAGGGGCGAAAATGCTCCTTATATAGTTCCCAGAAAGGGCCAATTGGATCAAAATCAAGCGTCCCTTTCTAGGCGCCAAAACTGTGCCTTAGCCAATAAGATTGCTTAAATGACAATCTCAAGTTCTGATTGACTAATGCACAGTATTGGGAGATCCCACAAGACTAGGTTGCAAAAATAGGGGGTGGATAGGATATTCTATCTCCACACTTTTATCAATAATATTCCTCACACGAATTCCTTATCACACTGATAAATCTTTCAGCGACAATGAACATTTCAACTTACCTTAAAAGCTTTAATTCATGGAAGACACTCAACGTCTGTGCAATGTATATATTTCTTGTTATTGTTAATACACTTTATAGTTGCTATTGATGCTTTGTCAATTTCATTCAATTTTCCATTTGCTTGTTTAATGAATGATTTCAACACTTACAAAAATAATTGTTGGTATGCAAGAATTTAGTTAGTAAGTTATTTTGAGAAATGGCCTTGTGCCATGTAAAATTAAAACCTAAATTAACCTTGCAGAGTCAGCCCCAACATATTGGTGACCCGACGTGAGTGTTGAAATCTCAAATTAAATTCTACAGCACTGTTCACGCCCTACATTCGCTGACCCGAAGTCAGTGTTGAATATATTTTCACAAACAAAATATGACCAGAAGCCCATATGTGAAACGTCCGGAGAATTTTGACCAGGCAGATCTTCAATCCAAACGGCAAATACAGCTTGAAAACCGCCTGAAGCTATCGTCTAACAAAGGGTTTAATAGAGAATCGTCCCGTTTTCAACAGATAATTCTTCATTTTGGTCCGGCAAGTCAACCTGATTCCAGCTTCGTTCAAGAAAGAAAAAAACAAAATAGCAAACAGCTACGCCCCCGTAAAAGTCCCAAATCAACCTGTTTCATCTCATATTCGTCCGTCAGCATCGACAATTAAGAAAACGAATATTCGTCCGAGATACGAAAAAAAATATAATGCATCGAATTTTTAAGAAACGTCCCTTCAACAAAGTCTTCTCGTCTTCAATAAGTTCTGGCGCCAACAAAATATCGCCACATGTGGTTCGGCTCCCAAAACTAAGTTTGTTCCATAATGGACATTTTAAAATTTTTTCTAACTTCTATGGGTTCCTGAGAAAAATTACTTTTTCTTACGTTAACTTGGGTATATTATCATAATTATCTGAATTCTTTTCCTCATATTTTTCGTGGTTTCTGATAAGTTTGGAGAATTGATTTCTTTGGACAGTCTTGTAAGAAAAATTAAGCTCAGATGTCATCAGAACTATTTTATGAGATTCATTATAGCTTTCATTTTCCTCAATTATTCAGATTAACGTGTTGCGGATTTGTATGACGGGTGTATTAATTAATATTGAAATAGTGTGCGTGTTCTTCCCAAATAAAATCCACAAACAATCAAATATATATAATTATATATATTGTTATGAAATTCTCAGACAAACAAAGGCATCGACACAAATAAATTTAAGACTGGTTGAATAAAATATGTAACAAATTTATATCAGTAAAGATAACAAAAAATGTTCAGTAGTAGTGATTCAATGTTACAAGAATGTAAAAGTGTTTGATATGTGATCAAACGTAATGAGAGAGTCTTGAATGAATAAAACTTCACAAATAAGAAAGTGTCCTGGAAAGTTTACTGCATTCGATGTCTGATCGTGATACGTAGTAAAATTTAGTCCTTGGGTTGCAACACAATTTAAATAAGTTTAGTATTTTCTTTGCATGATAAAAATGCAAGTGAAAGAAACAAGAGTTACATACCTTTGCACGTAATGGAATTAGAATGAGAATAGATATCACGTTATTTAATAGACACGTTCAGTTTTCATTTAGTTTGTTAATGTGTAACTGGAAAGTGTATGAAAAATCTGAACATTAATATTTGGTTTTGTGAATATCAAAATTGCCACGAGTGTTACGTGAACAAAGTGTGTTCAGATAAAATGTTCGTATGATTCTAGGAAAATATCAGTTCTTCACTAAAAGGAAGAAATACAAGGTATATTAAAGGGTATGGAAGTGGTGTGTGTTAGCAACAAGTTAGAAATAGATTGTGAAGTGAGTGATTTTTTAAATTTAGAATCCGAGCCAAGTAGTGTATTTATGATTGGAAAGAGTCGTTGGTAAAGCGCGCGAAAACAAAAGTGCGGCTTATAAGAATCAAAGGCTCGAGTGTCGTGGGTTCTGGTGGCAATGGAAAATCACTGAAGAAGGAACCAAAATATACTCCTTATATACACGCAAAAGGGGGCTGGTCAGCTCAGACTCGAGCGTTCCCTTTTACACACCAACACTGTGCCCTAGCCAATGAGAGTGCCTGAATAACAATGTTAGACTCTGGTTGGCCAGTGCACAGAGCTGGATGAATCCAAGAACATTGAAATGAAAATAGGGGGTGAATAGGATATTCCATTCCTACAAACGTCAGTGTAATTTAAGTCTACGTCTTTACTGACTGAGCAACGTCCATTGTTTTCAACACATCGTTTAAATCTTTTGTAGAAGTGTTTTAATTCTTCCCAACTTTTGAAAACCCTTCGAATCTTATTCAATTTAATTCGAACAACCGATACCTACTTATTTCGGTGCCTAAGATATAACTTAACCTTGGAAAAACAGTTTTTGAACAGAAGTAGTCTTCCATCAGGAATTTGCGCCAAAAGATTTTTTCAAGGGCCCGCCAAAATATTATTACAATTATGGCTAACACAGACATGTGGTTTTCGCAACTCAGTGCGATTTTTCATGCTAAGAAAACAAACTCACAGACCGCACGTTTTGCATCTTCTTCTTCTTCTATGTGCACTGTCCCTTCAGGACGTAGGCGATCATGGCTCTCCACGTCTCCCTATTCCTTGTGGCTCTTAGTATGTTTGCTCCTGGCAACCCCCGTTCCGTCATCCACCTGATCAGTCCCTGCAAATATGTTATCCGTTGCCTTCCTCTGTCTCTCCTTCCTTCTATCTGTCCAGTCAGTATCAGGTTCTCCAGGCTCTCCTTCCTCGTTGCATGTCCCAGGAACTTCAGTTGTCTCTTCCTGATGCTCAGCATGAATTTCCTTTTTGTTGCCATTCTTTCTAACACCTCGTCGTTGCTTGTATGCTCAGTCCACGATATCCGTAGCATCCTTCTGTAGAACCACATTTCGGCCGCTTCCAGTTTTGTCCTCATTTTCGATGATATTGTCCAGCATTCACAGCCGTATTGAAGAACTGACATCACGTAGCAGTCTAGAACTCTTTTCTTCGTTTCTATTGAGATTTTCTGGAACGCGTCCTTTGCCATGCCAATTTGCCTTCGGATTTCCGTGTCGCACTTTCCATCTCTTGTTAGAACACTTCCTAGGTAATTAAATATGTAGTGGAAAAACTGCCACCGGAAATAGCCGTCGAGGTTTCAGATTTATTAGACGATACCCTACTGAGAAGCCCTTTGACGTTCTGCGAGAAGCTATAATATATCGCATAGGAAAGTCCGAAGAGAGACCAATAAACGACTTGTTTAATACCCTCCAACTTCTTCTTCTATGTGCCTTGTCTCTTCAGGACGTAGGCGATCATGGCTTTCCATGTTTATCCTTCGTGGCTCTGAGCACGCCTTCTGTTACACCATGCAATCCTCGTTCCGTCATCCACCTGATTAGATCCTTCAAATAAGTTTTCCGTTGCTTTCCCCTGTCTCTTTTTCTCTCTATTTGGCCTGTTAGTATCAGATTCTCCAGGCCCTCCTTCCTCATTGCGTGTCCCATGAACTTCAGCTCTCTTTTCCTGATGCTCAGTATTAATTTCCTTTTTGTTTCCATCATTTCCAAGACCTCAACATTGCTCACATGCTCAATCCATGATATCCGTAGCATTCTTCTGTAGAACTACATTTCAGCTGCTTCAAGTTTTTCATTCATCTTCGAAGATATTGTCCAGCATTCACTGCCATATTGAAGGACAGACAACACATAGCAATCCAGTACTCTCTTCCTTGTTTCTAGCGAAATTGTCCTGTTTCCTCATACCTTACTCAACTTCTGGAATGCTTCCTTCGCCATGCCAATTCGCCTTCGGATCTCTGTGTCGAACTTTGCGTCCTCTGTTATAAGACTTTCCTGGTTTTTTAATTTTTGTATCTGCTTGATTCTATTATTCTTGATTACTCTCAAGTCTTTTCCAAATATGTCCAGGCTGTCGAGCATCTTCATCAGTTCTTTGTGGCGTATTTTGTCAAACGCCTTTGTGACACGATAACTAGACATATATGTATTTTATTATAATAGATTAGAATAGAAAATAGTTTAAAAACATATTTAACAAAAGTGAAAAAGAAGAGGAAAAAAATAAATAAATAAACGCTTTTTCTTTTATGAGGAAAATTGTCCTCCGGTAAATATTTGACTCAGTGATAAAGTTCAGCAGGTAGGTTTTCGATGACCCGGTCAAAGGCTGTCCTTTACTGTATCTTGACCACACATTAAGCCCTTTCCGGTGGAAGCCTTATTAAGATAAAAAAAAAAGATAACTGAAATTTCAGACTTACAGTCGCCGGTGTTTGTCACCGGTGGTCTAAAGCATTTCCGGTCAATTTTGGATAAATTCAGGTAATTTTTCCGAGTCAGTAAAAGTTAAGTGAAGGAGAGTCAGCCGGGTGCGAGCTTGAAGTAAGGATCTCCGTTCGTCTTGTTTCGTTCAGATTGGATTTGTTGATCTCCTTTAATTAGAGTTAGAGCTGTGTGTCACATTCGCCTGCCCCAACCGACACGGCTAACTCTAAACAAATAAAGCATCCTTTCAACTCATCCAAGTTGTGGAAGTTCGTTCCTTATAGTCAATCTTGTACCCCCAGCTGTCCGGTCGACATTTTCAACAAACTCCCGGCAAAATCACAGCGTGGAGAACGGCCGCCGGAGAAATTGTTCGGACGGTCCATTGCGGTGGTACACCTTCGCATAATCAATAAAGCACAGGTATAAGTCTTTTTCATTTGTATTGCCCTCTCGGAGAGCATCTTAATCATAAATATGGCATTCCTTGTTCTCGTGTCTTTAACGAAATCACACTGCTCTTGTCCTATCTCTGGCCTGATTCTGCTTCTCGCTCTATTCATCAAGATTCGAACGATCAGTTTTGTTATATGGCTCATTAAACTGATGGTTCTGTGAAGTTCGCACTCGTTTACTCCTTGCTATTAAGAAAGACTTGTTGAGGTTATCTGGTATAACTCCACTATTATAAATTTCATTTATTATTTCAATAATTTTTTCAATACCAAATTCTTCCAGGGCTATCAGCAGCTCTATGATTATGCCGTCTGGTCCCGATGCTTTGTTTCTATTTAGTTTGGCTACTGCAGATTCCACTTCTGACTTTAATATTTCCGGTCCGTCCTCATCTTTGAGTATTATTGGTTGCTCTCTCTTGTCGTGGAAAAGATCTTTTTTATATTCTTCCCATCGTTGGAGTATTTCCTCTTTCTCCAGAATGATTATTCCATCCTTAGATTTTATACATCCTGTTGAAGAGAAGGTGTTTTGTCCTGTCAGTTCTTTTATTTCCTTATGCATGTCTGCTTTATTATTCCTGCTTAATCTCTCTACTTCTGCACATTTGTCATTGAGCCATTTCGCTTTAGCCTGTCTACATTTTCTTCTTATTTTCTTGTGTAGTTCCCTGTACTCCATTCCATATCTTGATATCATTTTCTGCCTCCTTTGCATCATGTCCAGAATCTCTTCAGTCATCCACTCGTTTTTTTTTCTGCGCCTAATTTCCTTTGGGGCAATGTTGTTTGCTGAAGTCAGTATTGCTTCCTTTAGCGAGTCCCATTTTGAGTGTCCTTTCCTAGTTTGTTTTTCGTATTTGGTTTTCACGCTGTTAGTGTATTCTTTCTGTAGTTTGAGGTCATTCACGAGTGCGTTGTATATCAGTTTTGGTGCTGCATTAGGCTTCTTCAATCTCCGGAGTTTCACTTTTAATTTGCAGATGACTGGGACTTGGTCGCTTCCACAGTCAGCACCTGGATAGGCTTTGCTTTGAACCACTGCATTTCTGAATCTGCTGTTTATGGTTATGTAGTCTACCTGATTTTTTGTGTCACCTCCTGGGCTTCTCCATGTCCATAGAAACCAAGTGTTAGTTATTATCTGGTGATTTGCTATGCACCATTGCACTCATTTTTGTCCTCGTTCGTTGCGGATTCATAAACCAAAGTTTCCAGTTGTCATCCCTTCCCTCTCCTTGCCTACTTTGGCATTCAAATCTCCCATGATGATCTTGATTTCTTGGCTTTTACATTGAGCCTTGACCTTCTCTAGAGTGGAGTAAAAAAATTCTATTTCTTCCTCGGTGCTTTGTGTTGTTGGTGCATATATGACTACAATGGCTATGTTGAACGGTTTCCCTTTCAGTATGACCAGGAGAACTCGTTCGGAGAACTGGCAGTATCCCAAAACATTTCTTCTTTCTTTGTCCAGTATTAAGCCGACTCCTTTTTCATTCGACTCTCTATTAAAGAAACTTTGGATAGATAAACTGCCAGCTCACGCAGCGGAAATATTAGCAACACTCTCTGACGACTTAGATATAGTCAAACTAGCTGAAATGGCAGATAAAATAACAGAAAAGAGAGATTTAACTAACGCTCAGTCAGCAGAAGCTAATTCGTCTGTCGCAGACGACATTATTAGTCGAATACAGCAGCAACTAGATAAATTATCTATCCAAATGGAGCGTTTGCATAGATCTCGCTTAACAAAATTTCGACCTGGGTACATACAGCGCCGAAGAAGTCGATCCAATACCGATTATCGACGTAATCAACATATATGCTGGTATCATCGGAAATTTGCAAGTGACGCGCGTAGGTGTAATAAAGCTTGTGGGTTCAGTGCTCGACCCAATAATAATACTAGTAATAACAATTCGCCCTCGGAAAACGGGGAACCCGGCAGTCTTTGAAGACGACAAATACTGTTGGGAGAAGTGGAGTCAACCGTCTATTCTATATACAAGACTCCATATCTCGTGAGTCATTCCTAGTGGATACCGGAGCCCAAATTAGCGTAATTCCTCTAAAAAATAAAAAGTAACCTTACACCTGCTAGTTTCGCCTTACGTGCCGCTAACCGCAGCAGGATTAATACATATGGCCCAAAATCGTTAACATTAGACTTAGGATTACGTAGATCTTTTTCATGGTTATTTAAGGTTACGGATGTGAAAATGCTTATTTTTGGTGCAGACTTTTTAGCTCATTATCAACTTTCCGTCGACATGTCCACACACACGCTCCGAGATAATACCACTAATATAAAACGTCCAGGAACTATGTCATCACAAACATCTACAAGGATTTGTGTAGCTCAGCCTAGTAATAACCCTTTACAGCCCATATTAGATCAATTCCCCTCAATTACTAAGCCTTTTACCCTTATGGAAGAAGTGAAGCATAAAACCGTTCATCATATAAAAACGACTGGTCCGCCCGTTTCTTTGTCACCTAGGAGGCTTCGGCCTGATATGTATAGGGAGGCGAAGGCGGAGTTTCATCACATGTTGGAATTAGGGATAATTCGCTCTTCCTTTAGCCCTTATGCGTCTCCGCTCCATATGGTACCTAAACAACAGCAGGGTACTTGGCTCAAACAATCCCGGATAAATACCCAGTTCCTAACCTAGCGGATTTCGCCGTGACATTAAAAGGGGCACAAACTTTTACAAAATTAGATCTACGTCAGGCATTCTATCAAATTCCAGTCGCTGATGAGGATATAGCGAAGACAGCCATTACTACTCCCTTCGGTCTATAAGAGTTTCTACGAATGCCATTTGGTCTTAGGAATACGACATAGTCCTTTCAGAGGCTGACTGATGAAGCACTCCGTGGATTAAAATACTCATTTGCACATGTGGACGATCTCCTAATAGCGAGTAATAACAAGGATGAGTACATGCAACACGTCAAGCAAGTTTTTCAACGTCTGGATCATTACGGTCTAAAAATAAATCCAGAGAAATGTGTTTTCGCAATGGTCAGCATAATTTTCCTTGGACATAAAATAGACGTCATTGGAATTATTCCAGTACCGCAAAAGGTGGAAACCATCCAAAATTTTCCAAAGCCAGAGACACCCCGACAATTCAGAAGATTCATAGGTTTCATTAATTATAAACAATTCTTTCCCAACTGTTCCCAGCTACTAGCACATCTATCAAACCTATTAAAAAAGGGAAAAGGAACGCCAAGATAACTTTGACAGCTGCTGCATTTTCTGCTTTTAATAATGCCAAAACTGCACTAGCTAATTTTACAAAACTATCTTATATCCGAGATCAGCCGAACTCTTCACTATCCTTAACAACAGACGTATCTACCGATGCTATCGGTGCTGCAATTCCCGATAATACTAATCAGGAAACAGTACCAATATCATTCTACCCAATGAAACTTTCGCCTACACAGAAGAAGTATAGTACCTTTTCTAGAGAGCTTCTAGCAATTTACGCATCGATCAAACATTTCCGCTATCTCCTTGAAGGGCGTGAGTTTGTGATATTTACAGATCACAAGCCATTACAAACCAAATACGCCTTACAAACCAAATCTGACAAATATAATCCTAGAGACTATCGTCAGCTTGACTTTTTATCACAATTTACAACCGACATACAATATGTCAGGGGTGATAAAAAATATTATCGCCAACACACTATCTCGTGCTGATATTTTATCCAGTGTACCACAAGTTCTCGACCTTGGAAATCTTGCAAACGAACAAGAGCTTGACCACACTCTACAACAGCTACATTCAGACACGTCTTTAAAGTTGGAAAAACGACCTTTGCCTTTTAGCGATAAACAGATATGGTGTGACGTCACTACTTCAAATCCGCGACCAATTGTACCCACAAACATGCGGAGACAACTCTTTGATCACTTCCACTCAATGTCTCACACTGGTCGTCGTGGCACATCCAAGTTAATCTCTGATAGATTAGTATGGCTATCTATGAGCATAGATATTAAGAACTGGACACAGCATTGCGTTACTTGTCAAAAAACCAAAGTCTACCGTCATGTCAAATCACCCCCAGGCACATTTTCGGAGCCTGATGGACGCTTTAGTCATATCCACCTTGACTTAGTTGCTCCTCTACCGGACAGCCAAGGTTATCAATATATACTGTCCATCATAGACCTATTTACAAGATGACATGTGGCGGTACCATTAAAATCAACAACCGCAGATGTCGTTGCAAAGGCTGTATTCCGAGAATGAATTTCCAATTTCGGATGCCCTTCAATAGTAACTAGGGACCGTGGTCCGCAATTTCAATCCACATTGTTTCAGAAATACATGCAGCTACTCGTAACTAAACATATATCCACTACAGCTTATCACCCTTGTTCAAACGGGATCGTCGAGCGTTTCCATCGACAACTCAAAGCAGCGCTGGCCAGTTTCAACGATCCGCATTCCTGGGTGGATAATATTCCTTTAGTTACGTTGTCACTTCGTTCAACAATTAAGAAAGACATGAATTGCTCCACACCCGACATTGTTTTTGACAAACCGCTTGTATTGCCAGGACATTTTTTTCGAATAAAGCCTACTGCAACTTTTACACAGTTTCTACAAAACAAGATGTCTAAAATAGCTTTTACTCCCACCCGCAATTACTCTCGGGATATATTCGTTTCAGCATCACTTAAAACCTGTGAATACGTCTTTGTCAGACAAGATACTGTGAGAAAACCTTTGTCTCCAACTTAAAATGGTCCCTATAAGGTTCTCAGCCGTACCGATAAATACTTCTCTATTCAGCTACCTTCAGGCACTTCTAACGTATCGATAGACAGACTAAAACCCGATTACGTCAAGGATGATGTTAACCCTGGCAACTCGGATAAGGAAAAATCTGATGTCATTCCTCGAAAAACGACACAACAATCACAAGCACCAGCAACTATATCAACATCACAACAACATAATAAAGACATTGTTACAAGAACAGGCAGAAGAGTTCACTGGCCTGCAAAATGCAAATAATATTTCTAGACTGTGTACATGCACAATTACAAAAAAGTACCTTGTTACAATTTTTTCTAATTTCCGCCGAAGTATTATGACACATGCACATACATACAGAAACACACACACACTTACTTACACATTCACGCAAATGTATGTATTAAATTTTGTTGTAACCATTGTATATTTGAATAAATGTAAGCTGTTTGCTGATTGGTTTGAGCTAGCCAATCAGAATCAAGTTAAGTGAACCACATTTTTACCGCCAAATTGTAAGGATGTTTGCACAGCTATTTAAACGATTTGTCGCGTATTTTTTGCCAGTTGGCACAAGAAATCCTTCCACACACATCATGTAAAATATCAAGTCCAACTCATATTCTCTTCCAAATTCATTCTTCTGTACACTACAAAGATGAACGTTATTCACGAACTCCCACATTTTTGCACAATTCTTTTATCAATAATATTCCTCACACAAATTTGTTATCACACTGATAGATCTTTCAGCGACAATGAACATTTTAACTTACCTCAGAAACTCGAACATAATTTCCATACAGTCCATGGAAGACACTTTCAACGTCTGTGTAATGCATGTATTTCTTGTTATGCTTTGAAAATTTCATTCAACTTTCCATTTGCTTGTTTAATGAATGATTTCAACACTTATAAAAATATTGGTGATTTGCAAGAATTTAGTTAGGAAGTTATTTTGGGAAGTGGCCTTGTGCCATGTAAAATTCAAACCTAAATTAACCTTGCATAGTAAGCCCCAACAGGCGAATGAAAATTAAATAAACAATAAAGTAGTAATAAATAAAAAAAAAATAATTTCATTTTTCCGTAATGGAAGCCAAAGGAAGTTTGTAACCCCATTTCCGGAAAGAAGATCATCTCTCACTTGAGAACTCCGAATCATTGATTGGATTCGGACGTGTTTTTGCAGCGCTCCTAGAAAAGGAAGTAAGTCACCCTCTGTCAACGTCATGCTGATTTGAGGTGGACTCTCTCACCTCTGAGTTAGCATACCTACGTGCGAATTGATCCTTAATTTTCCAACTGCGTTTTGTGTCATTTATTTAGGTTCAATGACATTATAATATTTTGGTACAAGACGAAAAACGCAAGTACCAAACTTAAACATTTTCAAGGCGATTTTGAAATTCATTGTCTTGCTGTTCATAACAAGAACTTTTTTTAAAATTATTTTTATTTTATTAATAAAGGTATATTTGTGTAACCAAAAAAATAACGTTTAATGCCATTTTTGAGTGTTAAATTTTTAAAAAAATTATTTTATTTTTTATTCATTGAGAAAGTTAGTTTATTCTTTATATAGAAGTTAAATCCCTTTTTTGTAGAATTTCAGTTTCATTGATTTAAAATACAGAATAGTTACAAACAAAAGGGTTTCATTTGGTGCATATCACAAAAATTATATTCTTTACTTGAGCTTTTGGTAACATTGTGTCAAAAACGTTTACAACTTTATAAATGTTAGTCTTAAATAAATGTTTAATAGTCTATTTTTACAGTACGCGTTCTTTTTAGAGAAGTGAATTTTTATGAAGACCAGGTGGTTTGTGTAAATAAAAAATGTTACTCTTGTATGTTTTTTCGGTTCAGCAGTTAAAAACGCCAAAATTGTGAAGGATCTATTCCAACTTTATGGAAAATTATTTTTTGTATATACTGACCAGCAATGTGCATTGTGGTGCTGTGGATGTCAACTCGGAACGAGAAATCAGAGAGCAGGGTTCGAATTCCTGTCGAATTCGTTGCATTCACTTACGCACAAGAACCATTGAATAGGCTTCTCCTTTAAGTTATAGGTTAAATAGCAGGACAGATTGGGTTCTATAGCTTTGGTTGGCAAACAGTCTACCGCAGAAAGTAATGGCAACTTACTACAGGAAAATATTCTTCCCAGTCAGTTATGTCTTTTTCTAGATATGATTACCTAAGCGTGTATCACGTATGGCACTTAATTGATAGACAAACGAAAGACGTGTTCTCAAGCCGTAATAAGAACCCGAATAGGGTACATCTGTGAGCTTTTTTACGGAATAAGCAGAACCCAGCTCAGTAGATGAAAGGAGAGAACTTTTTGACTAAAGCAAGTCAACATCAAGGAGCAAAAGGCATTTGACATCAAAAAGAGAGCACTAGGAAGGCACCAGTCACCAGTCACCAGCCAGCTACAGAGAGACTAAAGAATTTTGAAATTCAAGTGAAAATTCTTCTGCGGTTAAACAACAAAGGACGAAAAGAATTCTTAGAAATTTTCCCAAGCACGAATTCTGTGAATTTAAAAAGAACTAAAATTACCAAATGTCCCAGAGACTCTCGTGGGGCAAGTAAAAGTAGACGTTTTTGTTTTTGTTTTTTTCTGAAAGGGGGTTGCACCTTTGTTTTTCTACCTTCTTGAATTGTTTTCTCTTTTGGTCATTGAATCTGTCTTTTTCTAAACGGAAATCGTAATATTTTCCATTTTTCAATGGTAATACTTTTTATCAGAAATTGTTATCTTGCCACAATACGCGCATGAAAAGAAATTTTTGTGCAAACTTTGTATTTGTACTTCGTACTTGTGTAATAAATGTTTTTCCTTTAAAATTTTACACAGTTGATGAGTTTTGTTTTGTGATTTGCGCCTATTTTAACTTCAAGGAGAAGAGAAGTACAGGTCTTTTTTCCATTTCTGTTCTTACTAACTCGGTGATGCTTAATAAATTGGCCTTCTGCCAAATACGTCCGAAAAGGTTGGTTGTTGAAATGTGAAGGGATAAATATTTCGTGTGTACATTATAACACAGCTTTATTTACAGAATGAAAAAAGTGTAAGAAGGAAAATATAAGTGAAATTTGTTAACTGAACACTATAATATATTTGCGAGAAGAAAAATGTTCATTGAGAAAATGCATGTAGTTTTATAGTTAAAATTGTTCATAGTAGTAATGTAGGTATTAAAATGTCCGCAGAAGTTTAGAGTTCATGGTTGTGTAGTAGCAGAATGTAAAGTCGTTGTTCCTTCCTATTTTTGGTAGGTCGCGACAGGTTGAGTGAGAGAGAGAGAAGGTAAAAAAAATAAAGAAGTAATACTTAACGTGTTCATTTTGTCGTTGTTGTTCTCTTTGTCGGCGTGGATTGAAAAAGAAGAAAGGAAAATTGGAAGAAGAGGTTGAATGAAAATGTGACGTGCCCTGCGTCCGGGTCCGCTTCTTGAATTTTCTTTCGTTACATTACCAGGAGGTCCTCAGCTAAAACGCTCCCATGTCGGACTGACTTTTGACAGGTTAATGTCGTGGTTTAAATAGAGAAACTTCTCATGATGCCAGTTCCAGCGAGCCTTTTCGCATCTAGGTGTAAAAATACGTCATATATGAATTTGCTGTTTTTAATCCAACCAGGATTCAAGATTTGCTTTCCGCACTGACTTGTAAATTTTTCTTAGTTGGGTTTTTCCAAAGTCGTTTGAATCCACTTTTTCGGGTGTGCTTTTTAACTCTGCGTTTTTCCCAAATGTTGGTCGTTTGAATCCGATTTGGCGGGTGTGCAATTTATTTTCTATTTTTTAGTTGGTTGGTTGGTTGGTGGATTATATAGGGTTTGTATCCTATACATGCTTTTTTGCAGCAATCTTTCTTATCTTTCCAATAAATTTTAACATGTTACAAATGTTGTAATGCCATTTTTCATTTGTGAATATATAAGAATGATCATCATGAATAAATCATGATGATCATTCTTTCTAGTGCCTTACTTCGAGCCATTCTTCTTTAGCTTCCCTTCATTTGTTTCTAATTTCTGTGTTAAAATTATGATTTAAAGACGACAAAATGGCAATGCTGATAAAATCTAAAGTGTACCATTTCCAGGTCAACAATTGTTGTAAAACTGATTCAGAAGATAAAATTGCTTCAAAGATTAAAAAGCAACTGTTATAACATCATCAATAATGATGGCAATGATCGTAAAAACTTTTGGTCCCACTAGGGAATGCTGGGATCAAGATGGATTCAGCAGGAAGTTTAAATATAGGAGTTGTTCAGATTACCACGTGCCGTCTTTGTGTTGTTTTGACTTTTCAGAGGCCAGTCTCATATAAGACATCTTTCCATCTTAAAACCAGTGGAACATGGTGTAAGAAAGGGATTCTTTCTAAAAAAAATATTAATTTCTAGAAGATCAGAACACAATTTGAGGAAAAAATCTTTGTTGTAATGAAATGTCCCACACCTATGTTGACTCAGTATATTAGTAGGTATATATGAATTTTAATTCTTCTACAACGAAGCTTCTATCTATTAACCATCACAGACAATCGCTCCTATCCCTCCCCTATCAGGCTAGTCTCCCTGAAAATAAAACACTGCTCCTCCTCGGGTTAACTCTCACAACAGACTTCAGGTGGTATATCTACATAGAATCCATAGCTAAATCCGTTGCTAAGAAGGTCGGTTCTCTGTGCAGGGTCAGGAAGTTTTTCCCAGCCGAAACAATCCTGCACATATACAAATCTACCATCCGCCCGTGCATTGAATACTGCTGCCATATCTGGTCGGGTGCTTCTGCTATCCACCTAGGGGTCCTTGACAAAATTCAACAGAGAATATGCAATGTGATCGATGCCGACTTGGCAGCTTGGATACAGTCACTTTCTCACCGGCGCAGTGTGGCTTCCCTGTGTCTCTTCTACAAGTACTTTCACGGCTTCTGCTCTGATGAACTTAGCTCACTGGTGTCCCCTATATATGAATTTAGCCACAAGATTAGTAACTAGGTCCCACTCTTTTACTGTGAAACCAATAAGATGTAAACGCAAATTCTACTCCTTCAGCTTCTTTTCTCGCACTTCCGGCCTGTGGAATTCTCTTCCATTTACTTGCTTCCCCGACAGCTACAATCTCCAAGAATTTAAATGTAAAGTCAATAGTCAAGTCCTATCTCACTAACTTCCATCCTCTCTCTCATCTCATTTCTGCGGTATTCTCATCCCTCTCTTACCCGCTTCCTGACACCCCCTGTATTCTGTCACTCTTCATAAATTTCCTCCTATGTAACCCTAACCCTGTCCAACAGTGGCAGTATAATGCCTTGCTTGGTGAGATACGATTAAAAAAAAAAAATATATATATATATAGTGAGCGCAGGAGATCCCTGTGACTTGCTTTGGCAATTACTAGCCTGCAAACAGATTCCCTGTCTTGCTGTAATGTATTCTCTATGCAATAAACCTCTCTTCTTTCATCTATGCACGTGTTGTTGTTCTTTCACCCGAGTGAAAGGATACAACAATATTCAAATTAACTATACCAGAGTCATTTGACTTTACAAACCCAGGAAATTGCCAGAAATCGTTGCAGAGAAGCATTGAAACTCTGGGAAGAAGATAAAACTTAAGTACATTAATTTATTGTAAAGAATGTAAAGCCAAAAATATATTCTGGACATTTTCTTTCTCACGACAAGAGGACGCAAACATGTACGACTTTCTAGAACTAGCATAACGCCCTAGCCACAACATGAGCTTAGCCCTAGAAACTTAACCCTAACCCAAGACTAAACCTCAGGTCTAGCTCTAGTCACAACCATTGCACTAACCATAACCCAAGCCATTTTACCCTATCCCATGCCCTAACACTAACCTTAATGCATTAACCCTAGGCCTAGCCCTAACTCTGGCCTTAACCTGTGCACTAGTCGTAGCCCCTTAATCCTAGCCCTGGACAAACTTAGCTCTAGCCCAAGCCAACCCTGGCCCTACCCCTACTCCAAGACTTTACCTAAACTCTAAAACATAGCCTAAACGTCGCCACTTAAAACTAGTCCTATACCTTTATCTTAGTTTTATCCCTAGCACTAACCCTAGTCTTAACCTTAGCTCTAGCCCTAACCACAACGAGACCTAGCCTTAGCTCTAGCTCTCACAACCTAACTCTAAGCCTATAGCTAATCCTAGACTTAATCTTCACACTATCCCTAGACACTTGACTCTAGCTCTACCCCAACATTAAACAACCATAGCTCTAGGTCTAGACACTTAAATCTAGCACTAGCTCCAACCCAAGCCGTAACCTCAGCTTTTGCACTAACCTTTGCCCTAGCTTTAACGCTAGACTTAACCATAGCTCTAGACCTAGCCACTTAACCCCAGTGCTAGCTCTCACCCAACCTTAACCGTAGGTCTAGATATTCTCCTTAACACTAACCCTAGCCTTAAACTTATCTCTAGCCATAGCCATATCATTAGCTCTAGCCTTAGTTGTAACCCAAGCCTTAACCTTAGGCATGGCTCTAACCCTAGATTTAAACTTAACTCGAGCACTAGCACCTTAAACTTAGCGCTGGGCCTAGCTACTTTACCTTAGATCTAACCCACCATTAACATTAGCTCTAGTCAATTAACCTTAGCCCTAGCTTAACCGTACTCTTAGACTTAGCTGCTTAACCATAGCTCTAGCTACTTAACCCTATCCCTAGCCCTAACTACAAGCTTTAACATTAGCTCTAGCACTGACCCTTAATCCTAGTGTTTGCATAATGCTAGACTTAATTAAGCTCTAGCCCTTGCCCTGACCCTCATTTTGACCCTAGCTGTAGCCTTTGATACTTAACCGTAATCCTAGACTTAACCTTGTCTAGTTCTGGCCATTTAAGTCAAGTGCTAATGCTAGTCCTAGTCACTGGAACTTAGCACTACCTCTAACCCTTGTCTTATACTTAGTTCTAGCTCAAGCCACTTTACAATATCCCATGCCCTAACACTAGACTTAACCTTAGCTCTAGCCTTAGCCCTTAACCTGTGCTCTAGACATAGCCACTTAACCCTAGCCCAAACCTTAAACTTAGCATTGGCTCTAGCTACTTCTCTGGACTTAACCTTAGGTCTAGCCTGAGCCACTTAATGCTAGCTGAAGCCTTAACCCTTGCCTTAATCTTAGCTCTAGCTCTTGCCACTTAACCCTAGTCATAGCCCTATCCCTAGCCTTAACATTAGCTCCAAACCTAGCTACTTAGCCCTAGCGGTAACCTTAGCCATAAACTTAGCCCTATACCTAGACTTAATCTTAGCTCTAACTCAAGCCACAACTCTAGCCCTAGCCTTAACCTTCGCTCTTGTCTTTGACTCTTAACACTAGCCTAAATCCTTAACCCTAAACCTTAGCTCTAGCTTTAGCTCATTAAGCCCATTAAGCATAGCTAGAGACATAGCCACTTAACCCTAGCCTTAATCTTATGTCTAGCCCTAGCCAGTTAACTCTAGCTTTAGTACTAACCTTAGCTCTAGTTACATAAGCCCTAGCCACCTATTAATATTAGCTCTAGCTTTGGCCACAAGCCTAACCCTAGCCTTTACCTAAGCTCTGGCCCTAGCCACCTAACTGTAGCCATAGCCTAACACTAGACTTAACCTTAGCCACTTAACCCTAGCCCTAGTGCTAATACTTGATTTAAACTTAGCTCTTGTGATAGCCACTTAACCCTAACTGTAGCCCCAGACCTAGACTTAACCTTAGCTCTAGCCCTAGCCACTAAACCCTAGCCCTAAGAGTAGAGTTAACCTTAGTTCTAACCCTAGTTATGAACCCTAGCCTTAATCTTAGCTCTAGCCCTAAGTCTGGAATAAGCTCTAGCTTTAGCCATTTAAGCCAAGCCCTAGCCCTAACCCCAGACTTGACAGCTCTAGCACTAGCTCCTTATCCCTATCACTAGGCCTAACTAGATCAAGCCATAGCCTTAGCTCTAACCCTAGCCACAAATGGAGCCCTCGCCCTAGCTCTAGCCTTGTGGTGATACCGAGCAAAGCGAGGGACCGGATGTTTGCACTCTCAGGACCAGAAAGCAAATGACCAAAACGGCTCCACGCAGAGGTTCAGGCAGAAAGCCAAAAGTTAATTAAATTCCAGTTCGTAAGCCTACGCGAATTTTATTTGTCGGCCAATGGGAAGGCCAGAATCAAATACGAGTGTGAATTCCCAAATGATCTGCTGGGAACCACATAGACGATATAAAAAGCCGATACAGAAAACACAGAGACACTCGAGAAAGCTCTAGCGTAATTAGCACTTCCCTTGACCAAGTCAAGCGTTTTATTATGCTCGCCACCCTTCCCTCTCATCTTATCCTACGCTGTCTCTACACTACTTAGCGACCAAAGGAGCGGATACATCAAAGACATTCCTAATTTACAACGCTCCCACATTCATACGCACAAATTCTCTTTTCAACCTTTTATTGCCATGAACTTTTAACGTCCGTTGGACCCACCCTAAAAGGATTACTTTAATTGTAAAAACCTTAATTAATATGTGTAAAATGTTGTTTCTATACTCAATTTGCTTCGTGTTGTATAATCCCTTTTTATAACTTATAGTGGGCTATCTACAACGAGGCCAGATTCCGTTAATCTGCAACAACACCCAACTACTCTCCACTAGAACAGATAACCTACTATAGCCGTAGCCACTTTATTCTAGCCCTAATCCTATCCCTAGACTAAATCTAAGCCCTAATCTGAAAAAATTAAAAAATAAATAAAATAAATTAAAATCAAATAATAATTAATACTTACTCTGTGGTAATTAGGAAAATTTTCTGTTACCGTTATCGAAATAAGAATTATAAAAAATTAAAAAAAAACGAAACAAAGTTTATTAATCTTCTTTATGCTTGGTACGATAAACGCAATAATTGATATTTACAATGTACGAAAAAAATGAAAATTACATTTAGTAATAATTAAAACTTACGAAAATGGTGTAAGTTACCTCCCTTTAACCAGTTGTATTACAGCTGATAATAATTTTATTTTATTTCCGTTAATTACACTAACGGAAACACTTTACATTGTCTTTTTATTAAAAAAAAAAAAGACAGTATTGTTAAAAGCTCACTTGTTAATTTTGAACTATTTTATATTAAAGATTTTAAACACAGAAAAAACTTTACTGATGTTTTTTCTTAAATTAATATATTTACGAAAATTGAATTCGCAAATGTAAACAAAAGGGTTGTATTCACCCTATTTAAATATTTAAGAGACTTTAATTATATAGGCTGAAAGTCTAAGAAGCCATTTACATTTAAGTTATTAAAACAAAAATTTTAACTTGAATAAATTACATATTAGCGCAGTTAATTTGTAAAAATATTGATATAGAGGCTTTGAAATACGCCGATATAGCGACCAATAGTTCTACCTCTATTAATTAATAAATTAAAGTTGCTAATTATCATACGACAATTTATCTATCGCGTTGTTTTTACTAGTCAAATTTCGTGAGGATTCTTATATGCACCTGTAAGATTTCTAAGTTTCTCTAAAAATCGTACCCTGATTAGCTGATTTACTTATTAACTTATAAATAAATTATTTCTGCACGAGACGTAATTGTAACTGGTTCGAGCAAGATAAAGCTTGCTAACCATTATACCACAGTAACCACACCGAGGTGCCCAAGCATTGCAAATTAGTCTAAGCGAGTCAACTCTTAATTTTTGCTTTATTTACCTTGACTCACATCTGTGAAATTTTTAATTCTCCTCGAATATTGCTTGCAACTGATTTAACCTTCTTTCATCTTTATTTGTATATTTATTGAAACTCATTATTTGTTATAACAATTTTTTGTTTTTCTCAATTGAATTCAAAATTAAATATAAAAAAAAATGAGTGCGGAGTTATACATGTAAGTGTGATGCCGCCACACATAAGTAATCCATTTTACATTTCAGCAGAACATTTAAAATATTTTCTAAGCGAGACAACTCTACTTTTTCATTACATCTTTTTTACTTTTTCTCACATTGAACTTTTTCAAGTGGATATTTTAATTCTTTCAAACATTGCTTACAACATTGATTCAATTTTCATCTACTTTTGATTTGCATATTTATTGAAAAAAATGAAAATGCACGTTATTATTGTGATTATAACAATTAGTTTGGTACTTTCAATCGAATTTAATATAAGGTACCTCCAGTAAATCACGAAAAAAACGAAAAACAAACTGCATTGTTACTTTTAAACTGAATTTTAAAAAAATGGAAAAAGTTTTTTTTTAAAAGTTTTATTTTAGTTTTTTAGGTACCTCCATTACGTAACAAAAATGCAGCATAAAAAATGTTTAAAAAGGTTAAAAACTTAATAAAGGAACTTTTTCTATCCAAAACGTTTATAATATTATGAAGAGGAAAGATCAAAGTAAATTTTAATTATTTTATAAATTTTTTTAATCCCTTTTAACATTTTCGAAATTTTGTCAGAAAATTTTGTTTTTGATTTGGAGTGAGCGTGGTTAAAAATATTACGTTTATTTTATAATTGATTACGTAATTTTTTTTTCGTTTCCAAACACATTAATTAGGAAATTTTCGCAAAAATCAAATATTTGTCGGATTTTAATGAAACTTTCAGTACTCATTAACAAATGAATAAAATTATTTTTGAAATTATTACCTTCTTAAAATTTTGATGAAAACAATTATTTTTTTAAAGTCTGTTACCCCCCCTTCAAGTAAATTCCTGAAATTTTAATAAATTTTAATTTTCTGGAATCTTTTGTTTTATTAGTTAAACGCAGAACTCATCGGGAAATATAAATAATGTATTTTTTTTTTATTTAAAATTATGATTCACGATACCAAAATCTGCTCCGAAGAGAAATATAAAAAATGCAATAAAACTTTGATATAATTTAATTTGATAAGCTTTTAATTGCTGGAATAAATAATAAAAATTAAGGACATTATAGTCTGAAAAAAATTTTTTTTTTGATTACTAATAAAATTATAAAAGAATTGTTTTCATTTTTTTTTATTATAAATAATGTAAAAGTTTTAAAAATCTTTTAAAGAACTGTATCGTTTTTTCCTTTTCGTTAAGAATTGATGATTATACTGCCTATAAAACAAAAAAAACAAAAAATTTTCACCAAAACTATCTTTAAAAACAATTAATTTTTGTGCAAATACGTTCAAAGTTATAAAGTACGATGTTCAAATCTTATAAAGTACTGTGTTCCATATGGGTCAAAATGATTTCATAAGTTAACAAGCGTTCTCCTTACATAGCAAAACAGAAGAACGCACTTTCATTCTTACGATATTTTATTCTCTACGTTTCTAAAATTTTTATTTATTCAGAAAGCATATTCAAATGTCTAGCTATAAATCTAAGCTAAAATTCTATAAAATATTATATAAGTGCTGAAATTATTATGTTAAATTTTTAATTTCATTATTTAGGTAACCACCCACCACCAAAAAACTAATTTTTTATCACGACTGGTCATCAGACATTGCGTGTCTGTCAACATCCGGTAGCTGTCATCTGTCAGCAACTCTGACTTACATAACAAAAAAAGTGGTTACCGTATAAAATAATAAAATAAAATAATAATAAAATTTTAAAATTTTAGATTTAAATCAATATAATTTCGGTTAAAAATACACCAGTATGTTTTTTGCTTACTAAAATTATTAAATTTAATCTATTGGCTTTCAATTAAAGCTAATTTTAAAGCTTGAAGATAACTTATTTATTTTTAAAATTTAAATTTAAGTATAGAAGAATTGACTGGACTCAGTGGAGGTACCTAGTTTTAATTGAAATCTAAATGATTAAATCTACTGTTTTCAGTAAGCAAAGTACTCTGGTTTATTTCAAACAGAAATTATATTGACTGAAATATAGAGGTTTGAGTTTTTTTCTCTCAATTTTTGAATTTGCCGCCATTTTTGAGCAATCGACACATTTGTAAACAAAAGTTAATTCTCGGTTTTAAAAATCTTGCAAAAATAAAATATACATCCGTGACACATTATTTTCGGAAAATTAGCAAGCGTGAAATTTAGAATAAAACTATTTCTTAATCACAAATTTGAACTTTTTGACCCTTCTGCGTCGCAAATTAAGAATTTGTTGACAGGTTCTTGATTAAAGTGTATGGCATTTATAAGTGACAATTGTACTAGTTTTTTTCTGGTAAGGGAGGAAACTCTGACCTTTTAATTTGCACATAGAAATTACCATAAAAAACTCAAATACACAAAAAGAAAAAATGTTTAAATTATTTTCCAAATATGGGTGCAGAATGATTTTTTATTAAACATTTTTTAATTTTTCGAAAAGCAATATAATCGCCATTTCTTAACTAAACAATTTACCCGCGGCAGTTCTTTAAAGAAGTTTAAAATATTTTAAGATCTTTATAAATGATTATAATAGCAAAAAAAATAAAAAATAAATAAAGACAATTCTTTTAAAATTAGCTATCGAATTTTTTTTTCTTCAGACTATATGTCCTTAAATTTTATTATTTATTCAAGCAATCAAAAGAATATCAAATTAAATAATATCAGTCTTATTGCATTTTTTATTTTACTCTTCGGGGCAGATTTTTGGATAGAGGGGAAAATTTAAAATAAAAAAAATAGATGATTTATAATATTCCCCAATGGGTCATGCGTTAACTAACAAAATTATAGACAACGACACTTAAATTTATTAAAATTTCATGGATTTTACTTGGAGGGTGGGTAACAATATTTTTTACCGAGATTTTAAAAAGATAATACTGTCAAAAATAATTTCATTCATTTGTGAATGAGTACTGAAAGTTTCATTAAAATCCGACAATTGTTTGATTTTTGCAAGAATTTCCAAATTAATGTGGTTGTCACCGAAAAAAAAGTGGGTGATGCTGAAGTGTAGGGAGATGGTTAATCTTTCTTTGAGTTGGCCTTGTGTCAGACATAACCGAACTCCCTACAGCTTACAGGATTTATGCAGAATTATTATCAGAAGGTTGGTTGTCGCTTGGAATGTGTTGATTGGTGTAGAAGAGTGGAATAATAAAATATACCTTTTGTGTGTTAAAATAGAAATTTATTAAAAATGAGGAATAATATAAGTTGTAGACGTTAATGTTTATTGAGAAAGTTAAGGTATCAAGAGTTCGTACAAAATGTTCTTGTAGTAATTGTTGAAATAGATAAGGAGAAAGAGAAAAAGGTGTGACCTGACCTAATCTCCAGGTCGATTTGAAGTTGGTTACATTTCAGATGTGTGTTAGCAAACTGCCTCCCCAGACTAACGGCCGTGACAGATTAGAGACGATCCTTAAATATTCAATCCAGTCACGGTGGGGTGACTCCAGAATGATTTTTTTCTTTAGCTGTGGAAAAACCGTTTCTCTGACGTATTTCGAATTTTGCAATTTGATGACCAATCAGGATTCAGAGTTCCTCTACAATGCAAGCATTACGTTTTACATTGTAAAACAGATGTAATCAAGACAAAATTTCGAATATGTTAGAATGGATTAAAATTTAAAAATAATTAAAAATTACCTTAATCTTTCCTCTTAATAATAATGTAAACATTTTGATGGAAAAAGTTTGTTTTAAGTTTGGAGCCTTTTTTATTCATACTATGCTGTTTCTTAGCGATTTTTTGGAGGTACCTACTAAAGTTAAAATTTTACGCGAACGCTGACCAAAAATACAACCTGTTGGTATGCAGTTAAGAAACAAAACTAAAACATGTTATGAAAAGACCACGTGTTTTCCTTTTATTAGAATAAAGAAACAAAACTCTTAGATCACGTGACCTTTTCATAATCATGGCAATTATAGTCTATCATACATGAAAATAAGGAACTAATTAAGTAAAGAAAATACAAAAAAAATTATTAAAAATAGTTGGCACCACTACGTTTAATATTCTTTGCAATTTTGGACTCGTAAATTTCGTTTCTACTTAATTATTATATAATCTCCAGAGAACAATCCAATGCAGAATTTTACACGATTTTAAACTATTATAGATTATTATAATTAATACGTGAAAAAATTCTTGTAAAAATTCATTATTCATAAAAAAAAAGAAAAAGAAAATTTCTTCAGACAATAATTTCCTTAATATTACTTATTTGCAAAATCAATTAGAACCTTTTCCAATTAGATAGTGTCATTGTTTTATTGGATTTATTATTTTTCAATTCAGAGCAGATTTTCGTTTAGTTGGCACTAATTAGAAAAAGAAATTGTCAGAGAACAAGAACGTTATGTGCGAAATTTCATGAAATCAAGTACGTAAAGTGTGGGGGGGGGGGGGGTAAAAATTCAAAATAATTTAATTCATTTGTGAACAGGTGCTGAGTATTTAATTAAAATCAATTATTTGATTTTTACAAGAATTTCCAAATAAATGTGTTTTCTACGTAAAAACGTGCGCAAAAAATCAATGTTAAGAGTGAAACCTTAGGGAAGCTGCTAATTTTTTCTTTGATTCGGCCTAGAAGAATAACATAAGTTGTAGAAGTTAATGTTCAATTAGAAACATTATTAAGAGGTTAAGGGTAGAGCTCGTACAAAATGTTCTAGTAGTAATTATTGAAATAGATAAAGAGAAAGAGGACAATGTCCGGGTCGCTTGACGTTTGAAGTTACATTTTAGATGTGTGTGTGTCTTTCTTTCGCTGCTCCCATCTGAGTCTCTGACGCTTGAAGTCATTTATATGTCCTTTTGAATTTCGCACTGGATCGCTAAGTCCTTTCAAGTCTTACAAGTCACTCTCATTGGTAAAAAATAATTTTAGCACCTACTTGCGAAATCTGGTTTCGACGTTTTCGTTAAGAAAACCCAGGATTTCATACGTCATTGTGAATTTTTGTAAAAGTGAAGAAGAAGGTTGATTTTAATTAATTTCTTATCCGCTACAAGAGAAGACGATGACGTAAACAAAACAAAATTTTAACCAAAATTTCGGAAGTGTTAAAAATGATATAAAAACTTAAAAAAATACTTTGGTCTTTCATCTTAATAATATGAACCTTTTGACGATAACACTTTATTTTCGTTAAGATTGTGTCCTTTTTCATTACGCTATGCCGTTTTTTCCGCGAATCAGTGGCGGTACCTATTCTAATCACTCGACTATCGCCCATTTTCAATTGTTTTTAAAGTTGGTTAGTCACTCTGCCTTTCCATCATCATTATTATTAAATCTATAATATTCTTAAAACATGTCTGTTTATTTATTTATTTTCTGATTTACTTTTCTTTTTCTTTTCATTATTATATAACATTCCACTCTGTTTAGAGTAAATAATTTTTAAGTTTATCTTTTAATTTATCTATTTCTACAATTGTATGTCCTTGTAAGGCTTATCTATTTCATCAATTAATTGACCCATTCAGTTAGATTCTGCATATCAGTTTGTACGACAGCAGCTGCAAAGAACAGTTGATCCCATGAACAATAAAGGGTATGTAATACACGCTCAATCTAGAAATCGCGAGAGAATTACTTAACAGTAACAACTAAACTGTCAAAGAATGCAATCGAAACACGTAGAATATCGAAAATCAACGAATGAAAATTGAAAACTTTGAAGAAATTAATAAATTTTCGGAAAGCATAATCTCCAGTATATACAGATATATTTTTACACACGCGTGTGTACGTATGTAATCTTATATATATATATATATATATATAATAGTATGGAGAGTTCGCTATGCTGTCAAAATGACCCTGTGTCAAACGTAAGCGATCCCACCACATTTGAAAGAATCTCGTTTGTATTAATAAGTATAAATTTCTTTAACGACAAGAATGACATTAATTTTGTTGTTCTGAAAAAATATTTATGTTTGAAATTTTTCTTTTTGAATATGATTTCAGTTTTCTTAAAGTCGGATGAAATGGACTTGAGAAGAAAAGACAAATCTGATGTCAGTGAATTGTACAATTGTATAGGTGAAAGTTCGTCTTGACTGTGAATGAAAACGAAAATGATGCTTTTGTTACTCGTTCTTTTTTGTTGCCGACAAGTAAAACATCAATTAGTGCGGTGTGAATAAGTAAGAGACGATGAAAAAGGCGTATAATCTAGATTAGACATCCGGTTGACGACCTGTGACTCCCTGTAATGTCCGTTTTCATTGTTGGCATTGCATGAGGAAGGAGAATCAGAAAATGCAAGTCGCCTGGACTTGGTGTCCGGTAGACGACCTTGAATCTCTGAATGAAAAGAAAAATCACACGTATTTATACGATAGCCAAAAGGGAATACTGTATAAAATTATTAGAGAAAACAGAGGATTTAATTCGGCGAATGATATGGAAGGCTCATTTCTTTCTATTTAAATATAAATCATTTACACACCCAACATTGCCTGATGACGAGATTCTTTCTCGAAACATAAAACTTCCGTGTCGCAATGTACTTTTAATTCATGATTATATTATGCTCTACAATATTTATTGCTAGAGCACTGTTTATAAAAAAATAAATGGCATTGAATTAAAAATCGCAAAACCTTGGATCCTCCTTACCTGGATTTATACATATATATTGTTAGGGCGCTCTCCACCCTTTTAATGATAAATGAACTATTCCATGCACTACAAATAGTGGTAGTGTCAAGACCTCGGTGTTGTTGGCGGTAATGTCACAGTAGCGATATACCAGTGCTAGTGTGATTGGAACTGTGCTAACAAGTCAGTCGGCTACTTCCGGTAGTCAACCGGAAGTGATTATAATCGGAGTCTACATCGTACGAAGAGACGTACAATTAATACCTTGTTTCCTGTATGATTACTAACCCCAGTTTGTAAATACTATTTTCTTCCGTAATACATTTATTTAATAAGATCACAAGTAAGCATGTACGCCGATGATACCACAGTTTACGCTCGCCTCGATCAAAAATCTGGTGTTGTCGACAAGGAGAACCTCGCAGTTGAGCTTGAAAAGGACCTCCAATCCGTGGTGGATTGGGGTAGGAAATGGCTCGTAAAATTCTATTCTTCCAAAACAAAGCTGCTGTCAATTAACCCCCACAGAAAACCGCACCTCCATCCCATTAGCATGGAACAGGCTTGCCTCCCAGTGAGTAAAACACTACGCCTGCTTGGCCTGACACTCTCAGCGGACCTCAAGTGGGATGACTACGTCGAATCCATTGCTAAATCCTCTGCTATGAAAGTCGGCTCTTTGTGCAGGGCCCGGAAATTCTTTCCGTCTGAATCTATCCTGCACTTATACAAATCCACCATCAGCCCGTCTTTTGAATATTGTTGCAATATCTGGTCGGGTGTCCCTGCTATTCTCCTCAGGCTTCTTGACAAAATACAGCGAAGAATCTGTAATATGGTTGATACCGACTTAGCTGACCGCCTGCAGTCACTCTCTCACCGGCGTGACGTGGCTTCCCTGTGCCTCTTCTATAAATACTTTCATGGCTTCTGCTCTGATGAACTTAAATCACTGGTGCCCCCTAGGTGTGAGTTTGCACGAGATACTAGATTGGCAACTAGGTCTCACCCTTTTACAGTGAAACCGATGAAATGTAACCGCAATTTCTACTCCAACAGCTTCTTTTCTCGCACTTCCCGCCTGTGGAATTCCCTTTCGCATGCTTGCTTCCCCGACGGCTATAACCTCCAGGAGTTTAAATGTAGGGTCAATAGACACCTCCTAACACACTAACTCACACCCATTCTCTCAATCTCTCTCCCTATGTACATCCTAACTAGTCTATCACCCTCCTTCTGACATTTCCTATACCCAATCGCCCTATGTAACCCCCTGCGCTATAGTGGCAGTGGAATGCCTTGCTTGGGGTGACATGATTAGAAAAAATAATTTTCTGTTGTTCGTATTTATTACCGCACAACTCAAAAGTGGCGACGAAGATTATTCGACATCCACACGGAGAAAAAAATAAAAATAAAATAAATTTTTCAAAATCGTCTCACAACTCAACAGTGGTGACGAAATATTCGACATACTCAAGGGAAGAAAAATTGCAAAATTGTCCCACGACACAGTGTGACGAAGTATTCGACATTTTCAAGAAAATAAAAACCCAGTTGCGGTCCTTAGTACTACAGTGGATCTAGTTTCACAGAGAAATTTTAAGTAGTTCGTTACAACGGAACTATTGACAACGAAAATTTGGCAACACGGAAAGTCTTTAGTCGTAACAACAATCGACAAGAGACGTAAAGTTACGTGGAAAGCCACATTCGCAGCAAGAAAAATTGTAAGTCACGTTTAACTTCTTCTTTTCTGATGGGAAAAATTGTATTGTGAAACTTGTGACCCTCCCCTCTATGAAAGAAAAATTTTTGACGTTAAGTTATTCACTGTAAAAAGAAAAAAACATAATGGAACAATTTCAAAATACAATACTTGAACTGATCAAATATCAAACACAACAACAATTAGAATTACAGGAAATGCAAATTGAAAATGAGAAAAAACAACATAAAAAATTACAGGAAATGCAAACTGAAAATGAGAGCAAACAACAAAAGTTTCAAGAAATGCAACTTGAAAATTATATAAGACAACAAAAATTTCAGGTGGAAAACGCTCGGAAATATGTAGAGATGCAGGAGCTCTTGCATAAAATAATTATCGAGAAAAATAAAAGCACGGATGATAACACGTTCTCACAAAATACAATATGGACTACGATTGAAAATTTCACTTATAATCCCGACGAGGATAGTACGTTTGAGAGATACTATCATAGATACCAAGATTTTTACGAAATAGATTGCAAATCGTGGCCGAATGAGAAAAAATAGACTTCTCTTAAGGAAATTAGGGACATATGAACACAATAAATTCACAGATTTCATCTTGCCAAGGAAAACAAGAGACTTGTATTTCGAATAAGTCTGTTGAAAGAATTGTTTAGTCCGAGATTATCTTTATTTCACAAAAGGTGGAAGTGCTTGAACCTACAAAAAAATAATGATGAGGACTATACAACGTTCGCGTCAGTAGTAAACAAAAATTGTGATGATTTCAGATTAGCAGAACTGACGGCAGATAACTTTAAATGTCTAGTGTTTGTGCTTGGTTTAGTATCTGACAAAGACGCAGATATGAGAAGAAGGATACTGACAAAACTGGAGAATGAGCAAAGTATTACGTTACAAAAACTGGCGGACTATTGCCAACAGTGTATTAGTATTAAGGAGGATGCAAAGAAAATTCAGGAAACCACTATAGCAAGCATAAAAAAGTGACTAGAAGGATACGTGTTCGGTCTCGATCGCTGAGACGCAAGTATCATTCACCCACGACAAGTGGGAGTAAGTATGAAAAAAGACCCCCCCCCCCAAACCTTGTTATGGTTGTGGCGAATGCCATTGGAGAAGTGAATGTCCATTCAAAAATAAAACGTGTAGGAACTGCAATAGACGAGGTCATATAAAGTCTAAATGCAGATTAAAAAGTAAAAGTTACGTAAAAATTACAAAATCAGAAGAACAGAACCAGAACATGAGAAAATATTTGCAAGTAGAAATATTAAATCAACCAATTAACATGCAGCTAGATTCTGGATCTGATATTTAGATTATAAACTATAAAACGTGGAAGAAATTGAACAAACCAACTTTATTGAAAGAAAATAAGGTTGCCAGAACTGTCACAGGAAAAAGAATTAAGTTTGAAGGAGAACTAATTTTAAATGTTAAGTTCAACAATCTAACGAAAAGAGTGAAAATGTTTATAATGAAAGGTACGAACAATCTATTCGGGACAGACTGGATAAACGAATTCGACTTATAGGTAAATCCCATAAGTGCATATAGCAGAAATATTAGTGAAACAACTGACGAGATTAATAAATTAAAAACTGAGATAAAAAAAGCTTTCCCTGAAGTATTTTCAGAAGGTCTAGGGAGATGCACCAAAACGGCAGCAAAAATCCAATTAAAGAAGGACATACAACCAGTTTTCAAAAAGAAGAGGCGTATTTGCCTTACGCGGCAATTGAAAAAATTGATGCGGAACTGGAAAGACTGACAAAATCAGGTGTGATTTCGAAAACCGAATATAGTGACTGGGCCGCGCCTGCGGTTTATGTAAAAAACGAAATCGGGCGACATTCGCATTTGCGCTGACTTTTCGACAGGGTTAAATAACGTTATACAGGACTTCCATTATCCTTTACCTAGCCCTGATGAAGTATTCGCTAAGTTAACTGGCGGTAAATATTTCACTAAAATAGATCTCACTGAGGCATACCTACAAATACAGGTCGATGAGGAAACTTCGAAACTACTATGCATAAATACGCATAGAGGATTATACAAATACGAACGGTTACCTTTCGGTGTAAAAACGGCACCAGCAATATTTCAACAAATTATGGATAAAATGTTGGCGGATCTTGACTTCGCTACCGCATATCTCGACAACATTTTAATTAAGAGTGAAACGGTCGAGGAGCACACAATACATACTCAGGAAGTGTTCGAGAGGATAAGAAAATATGGGTTCAAAGTGAAGGAAGGACAATGTGATTTCTTGCTAGAAGAGATCAGATACCTAGGACACATAATCAATAAGGATGGAAAAAACCCGACCCGAACCGTTCCTCTGCAATCCGGAACATGCCTGAGCCTAAAAACAATAAGACACTTCAGAGCTTCTTATATTTGGTAAGTTATTAACAAGCATTTATTACAAACTTGCACAATTTGCGAGCGCCCCTAAATGAACTACTGCAAAAAGGAAACAACTTGGCATTGGTCTAATGAGTGTAAGAAAGCGTTCGAGAAAATAAAAGATAGACTAACATCAGATCTATTCCTCGCACACTATAATCCCAAGCAAGAAATAGTGAAAGCTTGCGACGCCAGTGAATATGAGATTGGCGCATAAGTGCGAGGACGGCGTGATGAAACCGATCGCACACGCGAGTAGATCGTTACTACCAGCAGAACGCATCTACTCACAGATAGAAAAAGAAGCGCTAGCGATAATTTTCTCGGTAACTAACTTCCATAGGTACATCCATGGAAGATTTTTCACATTACAAAGGGACCATAAACCGTTATTAACCATCTTTGGTTCAAAGAAGGGACTCCCTACTTACACGGCAAATCGATTATTAAGATGGGGAACAATACTGTTGAATTATAACTTTAAATTACAACACTTGCCATCGAGCAAAATTGGACATGCGGATGGCCTATCTAGGCTAGTTCCAAAAGCAGATGAACCATTGGAAGATACTGTAATCGCAGCACTGAGAGCAGAAGTGGAAGTAATGAACATGCTGAATGACACTATTAGAGAAATACCAGTTTCTTTAGTAGAAATAAAGAAAGAAGCTGAGAAAGACCAATTCATCAAAGACAAAAATAAATTAGCCGAGAAGGACCATCAGATTTCGGAGACATTTTCATTATGTGATAATGTAGTGTTGTATAGTGAAAGAGTAGTAATCCCAAAAGCTTTGCAGAAGAGGATTCTGAGAGATTTTCATGCAGGACACCCGGGAGTAAATCGTATGAAAAGTCTTATGCGATCTTACGTGTACTGGCCGGGTATGGACGCGGACATCGCGACTATAGTTAGTAGATGTAAAGGGTGCGCTCTTGCTGCAAAGGCGCCACAGATATTGAAGAAACCATAGCCAAGAACAGATAGACCCTGGTCAAGGGTACATGTGGATTTTGCAGGACCAATCGACAACTTATATTATCTGATAATAGTAGATAGCTACAGTAAGTGGCCGGAAGTATTTCAAATGAAGAGACCAACAGCGGGAAATACAATTTTTAGATTGCACGAATTATTCGCAAGATTCGGAGTTGTGGACACGTTCGTAAGTGATAACGGAACGCAATTCACTTCGAAAGAATTCAAGGAGTTTTGTGAAACGTTTCAGATAGAACATATAAAAACTCCACCGTACCATCCGCGTAGTAACGGATTGGCTGAAAGATTTGTCGACACCTTAAAAAGGGCATTAAAAAGGCGTCAGGGACACCTAAGAAGGAATTGCAATTATTCCTACAAGTTTATAGGATAACCCCTAATAAAGCTTCGCCTTCAGCACTGTCACCTGAAGAATTGATGTTCGCGAGAAAGGTGCGATCGGCGTTTGATAAATCAATTCCAAGAGAAAAAGCACTTACACCCACAACTCAACCTCTAAAAAGGAAGTTCAACAAAAATGAAAAAGTTTATTTCAAAAGTTACAAAAATAATAATGCCTCCTGGCTTCCGGGAATAATAAAGGGACGTATCGGAAACATATTATATATGATTAAAGGCAAAAATTTATCCACAGACGACACGTGAATCGGGTAAGAAAAAGATTAGCTGAAGAAGCTATAGGCACGCTGTCAAGGGTAGATGATAGCATAGAAGAGATTTACGACACGTTCGACCTACGAATGTCGCAAGAGAAAGATGTAACAGAGCGGAAATCTACTAGAAAAAGGAAGGCAACGCAACATTTGGTGGTGGATCCGAAAAGAAATAAATATGGGAATTGATGAAAAAAATCTTAGGAGGTGGAGTGTTAGGGCGCTAGAGCACTGTTTATAAAAAAATAAATGGCATTGAATTAAAAATCGCAAAACCTTGGGTCCTCCTTACCTGGATTTATACATATATATTGTTAGGGCGCTCTCCACCCTTTTAATGATAAATGAACTATTCCATGCACTACAAATAGTGGTAGTGTCAAGACCTCGGTGTTGTCGGCGGCAATGTCAGTTGGCATTTGCCTCTGCAACTGCGACACTGTCAGCCCTCTGCCTTCGGGTAGAGGGCGCTCTCTGCTTCCGAGCAGAGAGCAATAACCCAGTCGTGGTTCCGCCGAAGGGTAAAACCACGACTGGGGAAAAATAGACAGACATTTTTTGACCCGGCTATATGGCCGGGAATACCCACAATAAAATGACCATGTGTCACATCCAGCCTTGCGT